>OX579658.1:11793708-12393708 GCA_951230895.1 Carpatolechia fugitivella
TAACCAAAGAATTTCCTACAGGTTATGGGCCCAGTGGCGCGAATTTATTTTTCAGTTGTTTTTTGACGTATATAATCACCGTAACATTTGAATTGGCAGACGGTTATATTTTCGAAAAAGTGCGGAATGGAGAATTCAAAAATCAAACGAAATATCAAACCGTTCAACGGAGAAAAGTACAGTGTTTGGAAATTTCGTATCCGTGCATTGCTAAGCGAAATGGATGTGATTAAAGTTATTGACGAAGATCCAGTGATACGATGCACCACATGGGAGAAAAATAACCGGATTGCTAAAAGTATTCAGGTTTTGTTTGACTGGAGATTACCAAGAAGATGCCCGTGAAGACAAAGTGACTTTTATACTGGATTCTGTAGCATCTGACCACATCATAAAAAAGGACGATCTTGTTATTATATATGCCGTTTTAAAAATCCTCCATTGAAAATTTTTATTGCTAAGAAAAAAAAAGTGCTTTTATATTTCAGCTACAAAAAGGAGTGCAATTCAAGTTACAAGCAACTTGGGCATTTAAGGAACCCTGGAGGATGTGTTGTATTGCCTGGAAGTACCATACAACTTGCTTTCGGTTACTAAGATGCAGAAAACTGGTATGACGATCATATTAAACGGACAAGGTGCCCAAATTTGTAAAAATGGTAAAACATTGATGAAGGGTAAGTCTTTGAACAATGTAATGATGTTAGATTTTGTAACCTGTGCTAAAGTGATTCATTTTATGTCCCAAATATGCAACAGTAAAAAAAAATCTTATAAAACATTGATGAAGGGTAAGTCTTTGAACAATGTAATGATATTAGATTTTGTAACCTGTGCTAAAGTGATTCATTTTATGTCCCAAATATGCAACAGTAAAAAAAAATCTTATAAATTGTGACATCAAAGGTTAGGTCATATTAGTAAAAATAAAATAAATAATTAAAACATTGGTTGAAGATGTAAATCAAATTCAAAACGTTGTAAGTAGTGACGATTTGTGTGAAGCGTGAATAAGTGGTAAACAAGCGCGACTTCCGTTTAATCAGCCTAAAAGATAAAACTCATTAACCGACCTGTATAAACCCAGTTAGACTTATACACTTAATAAAAGTGCTGTAGTTGTAGTTGATCTGCCGGTAAGTACTTGCAGATGTGACCGGAGCACGTCAAAGAGAAAGAACACCAAAGTAGTAAAAGTATGTAAAAAAAAGAAGTAAAAAAAAAAAAAACAAACGTAAGCATAAAATAGGTAAATTATGGCGATTCCTTTCTTGAGTAGTGTTTACTGTGTGACAGTAGTCGACGCACTAAATTGTACTTAATAATATAAAGTTAATAATAACGAAAACATACGCGTGCGGCCTAATTAAGTTGCAGCATTGACAAAATGTTTGTGTGGCAGTGAGACCATACACGACCGTTATACGTTTGTTCACTCCAACGTTTGTGGACCTATTACTCTTCCAACTATTGATAGTAAGAATTATTTTGTTTTATTTGTTGATCAATTTACTCATTACTGTGTTGTGTACCTAATAACGTACAAATCAGATTTATTTGCAGCTTTTGAAGATTACGTTGTGAAAATTAAAGCTAAATTTAATTTTAAACTTATCAATTTGTATTCTGATAACAGTGCAGAATACTTATCTACTGAAACAAAAAAAAATACTGTGTTGAGAAGGGAATAACATATAATTTGACAGTTACAAAGACAACACAGCAGATTGGTTTTTCAGAAAGTATGGTTAGGACCATTACTGAAAAGGCTCGTTCCATGTTAAGTGGCGCAAAATTAGAAAAAGTTTTCAGAGGAGAAGCTGCATTATCAGCAGTCCAGCCACAAGAGTCCTATTACAATCCAAGACACCATTCGAGCTGTAGCACAATAGGAAACTTCAGTTAAAGTATCTAAAAGTGTTCGGTTCAACATAAACTGTTTATGTGCATGATAAAACCAGTAAGGCAAAATTTGATGACAATTCATGGAAAGGTATACTGGTAGGATACGAACCAAACGGGTATAAAGTTTGGAATCCTAAATGCGAAAGGTTTGTTACTGTTAGAGATGAAATCACAGACGAGACTATTTTTTTGCAATTCAGGCCTCTTTTTTTTTCAGCCTGAAGGGAATAATTTTCCAAATTCCCATGACAAAACTGATAACTATGTTATGCCTAAATCAGTGTCACAAAACTGATAACTATATTGTGCCTAAATCAGTGTCAATAAAGTCTCGGTGTTCAAAACCGGCAAGTCGGGTAAGTCGGGTGTTCTAACAATACATAAATCAGATACGTAAAAAATCTGATGGGCACGAGTGCCCTAACAAACTTCGCAAAATAAACGACACGGTTGATACTTGAACTGAGAGTTCCTGAGAGAGAAAGATGATAATAACACAGGATACAAATAATGAACTTAAGAAAAGTGATAGTCTTGAATCTCGTCCCCCTATATCTTATTATGAGAGTGATGATGACTACTTACTATGTGCTCAGTCCATTTTATGTTGGTATCTTAACCTTATCTTAATCGTTATCCCAACCTTAAATGCGGAAATAAAAACGCGAGATGATAGAACTCAGTGGCAGGCCGTAATTAGGGATGAATAAAACTCTCTTTCTATCAACAACACTTGGACTTTAGTGCCAAGGCCGTCAGATAAAAATGTTGTTGTTTGTTGTTGGATATTTTCAATTAAACATAATAAATTTGGAAAACCTTTAAGGTACAAGAGTACAAGGCGCGTTTAGTCTTGAATAAAGTGCTATACAGATTAAAGCAGGCGGCAAGGTGCTGGTTTGAGGTTTTCAAACAATCTCTAAAAGAAAAAGGTTTTCACAATTCGTCTGTTGATAGGTGTACCAACTCATATATATGTATATGTCGAATAATGGAAGTGTAAATTCGTGATCTAGTCATAGCGTGTGCTGAATTCAAACGATGAATGATTTCAAAAATTATTTAATGAGTAAGTTTGAAATGACAGATTTAAAAGAAATAAAATTATTTCTAGGCATAAAAATTACACGATTCAATGATAAAATTACATTAGATCAAAGTGCATACATTAAAACAGTTTTAAATGCACGATTGTAATCCCGTCACCTGGAAAATAAACTAAATTATGAAAGTTTAAATTCTGATGACAAATGAATGTCAAAATGTGATAGGATGTTTGACGTACATAATGATATGTACTCGTCCAGATTTAAGCACATGTATTAATATATTAAGCAGGTATACAAACAAACATAATAAAAAAATTATGGCAATGTTTAAAAAGGGTCCTCAGATAACAACTGACTTAAAATTAATTTATAAACGATGTGATTATAGCAATATTTTATGTGGGTATGTAGACTCTGATTGGAGTGGAAGCGATGCAAACGACAGAAAAAGTACTACAAGGTACTTATTTAAACTGTTCGATAATTGTACTATACTACCTGGAGTACAAAGAGACAAATGTCTGTTGCAGCCTTATCGACTGAGTATATGGCTCTGTTCGAAGCTGTTCGTGTCGTGAGGCATTATTGCTAAAGTCTCTGGCATGTAGTATGTAAATATTTCTAGTCCTATTCTGATTTATGAAGATATAAGTATCGCAAATAACCCAACTAATCACAAGAGGTCCAAACACATCGATATAACATATCATTATTCCAGAGAGCAGGTTGAGAAAAATGTAATAAAATTATGTTATATTCCAACAGGTAAACAGTTGGCGGATGCATTGACGAAACCCTTACCTTCAATTACTTTTCTAAGAATGCGTGCTGAGATGGGTTTAGAGTAATTATTGTTTTTAATTTTGTTGTATATTTTAAAATGATTATCATGAAGTTAACAAAATTTGTATACATATGGTTTGATTAGGTTTTTCCTGGGTTTTTCCCTAATCCTTGCAACAAATGTTGGACCATAATAATAATGTACTTTTCCCAGCATACACTTGGAAGATATATACGTACCGTATAGGATATCGTAGGTGAATTATGTATTTTTGAACTTAATAAACAAATCAAAATATTTTTGTAACTAAGATTCATTTTTGAGGGCGCGTGTTGAATTTATGGTTATTAATTTATACAAAAATTAATCTTAGCTCATGTTTATTTTAAATGAGTTATAATTCAACTGTTGTAAATATGAAATCTGATTTGACTATACCAGTTATTGTATGAATGAGTGAAGGTGAGTGAACGAACCGCCAAATTATCTTTCGTTCTGTCTGGCAGTTCTGTCTGTTCACATTCGGATTTTCTACTGCGTTAGTTACGGTCGTGTAATATCTTCCCAGTGCTAAATAATTTATAAAATAATATACCAATTATTTATTTAAAATAATATAAAGTTTTCTTTGGCTCATAACCCTATTTCCTACACTTCCAAATGTGCTATGTGGCTATTGTGGGGGCGGCTTTAATTAAGCGGAATTTTACTAAAAGTTATACAAACCTGAATACCTAATTTTATAGGGTGCGATTTTTTCGGTCCCATATAATGAAATATTACACATGTTACACTCTACCAAATGTGTTATGTGGCTATTGTGGGGGCGGCCTTATTTACGCGGAAATCGTCAAATAGTTTTATAAACCTGAATATCTCATTTTTATAGGGTGCGATTTTTTCGGTCCCATTTAATGAAATGTTACGCATGTTACACTCTTCCAAATGTGCTATGTGGCTATTGTGGAGGCGGCCTTAGGGTGCGATTTTTTCGGTCCCATATAATGAAATGTTACCCATGTTACACTCTTTCAAATGTGCTATGTGGCTATTGTGGGGGCGGCCTTAATTAAGCGGGATTTTACTAAAAGTTATACAAACCTGAATATCTCATTTTTATAGGGTGCGATTTTTTCAATCCCGTATAATGAAATGTTACCCATGTTACACTCTTTCAAATGTGCTATGTGGCTATTGTGGGGGCGGCTTTATTTAAGCGGAATTTTACTAAAAGTTTTACAAACCTGAATATCTCATTTTTATAGGGTGCGATTTTTTCGGTCCCATATAATGAAATGTTACACTCTTTCAAATGTGCTATGTGGCTATTGTGGGGGCGGCCTTAATTAAGCGGGATTTTACTAAAAGTTATACAAACCTGAATATCTCATTTTTATAGGGTGCGATTTTTTCGGTCCCGTATAATGAAATGTTACCCATGTTACACTCTTTCAAATGTGCTATGTGGCTATTGTGGGGGCGGCTTGATTTAAGCGGAATTTTTCTAAAAGTTTTACGAACCTGAATATCTCATTTTTATAGGGTGCAATTTTTTCGGTTCCATATAATGAAATGTTACCCATGTTACACTCTTCTACATGTGCTATGTGGCTATTGTGGGGGCGGCCTTATTTAAGCAGAATTTTACTAAAAGTTATATAAACCTGAATATCTCATTTTTATAGGGTGCGATTTTTTCGGTTCCATATAATGAAATGTTCCATTTTTAACGCTCTTTCAAACGTGCTATGTGTCTACTCTGGGGGTGGACGTTTTTAATTTTTGGACCAATTTGCCCACTCTCTTTTACTACATAGACGGTTTAAACTTTATCAAAGTATTTTTTTATGATATTTGTACCAAATTTCTTACTAGTACAAGTACATTTCATAAGTTGATATATTATTCGTTAACCTGTAAAGCCTACATGATGTTGATAGTTTTCCTTTTAAATTCATCATTATACATTACTACCGTGAATTTTTTCACATTTCCAAATACAACGGTTTCGCTGGTAGGGGGGGGGGGTACTTGACTCTAACAAAAATAAGCATTTAAAACATTTCTGAAACAAACTAGCATCGGAAAATGGTTTTAGCAAACCCCCATTAATTTTTTAAACCATAGGGTTAGCCAACGATACCTCACACCATAAGGTAATCGTGAAATTAAAAAATAACCCCCACTTCACGTGTACCATAGGAACCCAACATTTTTTTTTAATGATTTTATTCTTTAGCTTTGACGGCATAATTAATATGTATGTCCATGCCAAATTACAGCCTTCTAACATTCATCAAAATATTTTTCTATGATATTTGTAGTACCAAATTTATTACTTGTACTAGTACTTTTTATAAGTTGGTTTATTATTCGATAACCTGTAAAGCCTACTTGATGTTGATAGTTTTCATTTTAATTTCATCAATACACTACTACCATGTTTTTTTTCACGTTTCCATATACTTTAAAACGGAATATTTCTAAAACTTACACTAGCATCGAAAAATGGTCTTAGCAAATCCCCATTATTTTTAAAAGACCTATCCAACGATACCTCACAGTATAAGGTAATCGTGAAAAAAAAATAACCCCCTCTTGACGTGTACCAGAGGAACGCAAAAAAATATTTTTTTAAAGATTTTATTCTTCAGCTTTGTCGGCATGATTCATATGTATATCCATGCCAAATTACAGCCTTCTGGTACTATGCTTCCACCTAGTAACGGGACAAGCTTTTGTATATCATAAGTGCTCGCGCGCCGCGCCGGGTGTCAAGCACCGTGGTAGATGGGGGGTCCGAGCGCGCGCGGGGCGCGGTGTACAACAGGATAAAATAATGATTTATGGTAAATTTCAGGGTCATCGGCGTCCATGGTGCTGTGGGCGGATTACGTGGCCAGGATACCCGGCAGCCAGTTTTGGTCGGCCATCATATTCTTCATGCTGTTCGTGCTGGCCCTGTCTTCAACGGTAGCACTGTTTTAATGCTCAACTTTTATTCCCTGGTTGCAAGACCAGTTAAGATTGACATTCAACATCAAAGCTCATATACATCCCCACCGAGGGGCTAGAGCCTACCCTGAATTAGGGCGATTAGGCCTTAGTCGACCACGCTGGTCATCTGGTATTTTGGGAATCTGTTATAGAGGGAACAAAGGGGCCCAGTGTAGGTTGGCCGACTTCACGAATTTCTTCTCAGGAGTGTGCAGGTTTCATCACGATGTTTTTCTTCACCGTAAGAGCGTCTAATAAACGTACATACATATGAATTTGAAATTCGAGGTGGGGATCGCACCCGCGTCTCCTGGACTGAAGACAGCGGTCCGAACCACCAGACCACCGACGCTCTCACGAAGACGAAGACTGGCATTATTATTACGAAAATATGATGGCTTTTTTGTTCAAACAAGTAATTGCATTTGATAATATTGTCAGTACTATTCTTTGGAACTATTAATAATAATAATATACAATAAGAATAATACTTTATTGCACACTATTGATGTATAAAGAAGATTATACATACACCGTATAAATGGTTATTAAAACATTGTTTTTATGATACTAATGAATTTTTAAATCATGACAAATCAAATTGTAATGCTTGTAAATAATTTTAACTAATTTAGTTTTTTATAACTATTGACAAATTATTATTTTTTATTTTTTATGATTTTACCAGAATATTTATATTTCTGCACGCTTGCATGCAGGATACGTCTTGGACATTTTTAATTTTAAGACCTCTGTTCTAGCAAATAAACGATTTATTATTGACGGTCTTATTGGCAGGATATTAGTTATTTCCAGGCAGCCTAATCCAAGCTCAGTTGGACTTTTTTTAAGTTATGGTTTTTGTAAATTTTGGTAACTGCCTAGCTTGTTAACTGTTAACCTCAATCAATCAACCTATTGCAGTCCACTGCTGGACGTAGGCCTCCCCAAGGACACGCCAAAGCGCATGATCACCCGCTTTCCTCATCCAGCCACCACCAGCGACCTTCTTCAGGTCATCAGTCCACCTGGCAGGGGGGCGTCCCACACTACGTTTCCCGAGACGTGGTCTCCATTCGAGAACCCGTCTGCTCCAACGCTCATCGGTTCTGCGACAGACGTGGTCAGCCCACTGCCACTTCAGTTTGCTACATTTCTGGACAATATCCACCACCTTGGTCCTCTGCCGGATGATTTCGTTTCGGATTTTATCCCGTAGCGAAATACCAAGCATAGATCTTTCCATAGCTCGGCGAGTGACATGTAGCCGGTGGGCCAGTTTCACCTACTTATGCGTTTTTTTTATAACCAAAGTTTACCAAAGCTGATGCTGAAGTATCTAAAAACACCCCCATTTTTTATATTATTCTTTCTCTTCTTTCCAGGCGCTAACAATCCACACGATAATGTCGGCGTTCACGGGCCGCTCCATCCGCAAGATCGCGTGGACGTTCCTCGTGCTCATCTGCACACTCTTCTCCTCCGTCGGGATACTCTCCGTGTGCAGCCAGGTCAGACTCATCATATCGTGTAGGTCGATGACCGACCCCTTGAACTCGACGGACCCCACAAACTCAAGTTAACCTGGATACTACTCAGGATGATTAGTCACCGTAATCAGACTTTTCATAACATGTGGGTTGTAAGGTCACTGACCGACCCCACAAACCCCAGTTAGACTGGTCATTACTGGTTGTCTCCGTAATTAGACTAGATATTACTGGTCGCTCCATTCGCAAGATCTTCGTGGACGTTCCTTGTGCTGATTGTTCGCCTCCGTCGGGATGCTTTCCGTATGCAGCCAGGTGGGTAGCCAATCAGTCGGACTCGTCATATCATAAAGCTTGTAAGATCGATGACCAACCCCGCAAACCCGCCGACACCACGAACCCGACTAACCCTACACACCTGACCGACCCCACAAACCCCAATTAGACTGGTCACTACAAAGGATGGTTGTCACCGTAATCAGACTCGATATTACGGGCTGTTCCATCCGCAAGATCGCGTGGGCCTTCCTCGTACTCATCTATAGATATAGAAAATAGGTAGGTCTGCTGGAAGATATTTCTTTAGAAATAAGTAGGCCTGTTGTGTCGTTTTTCTTTGTGTTATTGTCATTTTCTTGTTTAAGGGGCTACCTGACTGCGCACTAGCGCCACTTCGAAAAAAAATCATAACTCCAAAAAAACTAAATATATTAAATAAGTGGACGATCATTTTAAAGTGTAGGTACTTTAGTATTTTAGAAATACCGAATTTTGTAAAATCTTATACGGTGTAGTAAGAGATAGCGAAAGTGCTAAAAACGGCCGTTATTAGCACTTTCGCTATCTGTTACTAATATTAACAATAGATAACTGAATTTATCAATTTTAAAAATACAACAAGACTAATGAAACAATTTGATCGTTCATATTTTTGATATTTTGTGTTTTCACTAAGTTATGATTTTTTATCCAAGTGGCGCTAGTGTTCACATAGGGTACCCCCTTAATGTGTACAATAAATGGTTAAATAAATAAACTTAAATAAGGAATAAGCTCACCAACGCTTTTCAATCTGTATATGAATGGACTGATAGCTGAGCTCAGCGGCGCCGGCGTCGGTTGTTCCATTGATGGTACCTTTATCAACAACATAAGTTACGCCGACGATATGGTACTGCTGTGCCCATCGATCAGTGCCCTCAACAAGCTGATTAGCATCTGTGAGCGGTATGCGGTGGCTCATGGTCTCAGATACAACACTGCTAAAAGTGAGCTTTTAGTTTTTAAAGCTAAAAACAATACCTACAAAGTGCCACCCGTTATGCTCAATGGCGCTCCTCTCAAGCAAGTGCAGAGTTTTAAGTACCTGGGACACTGGGTCACCGAGTCACTCAAGGATGACCTTGATATGGAACGGGAGCGCAGAGCGCTGTGTGTTAGGGCTAATATGCTGGCCCGCAGGTTTGCGCGTTGTACCGAGCAGGTTAAAGTGTCGCTTTTCAAAGCCTATTGTAATTCTATGTACACGTGCAGCCTGTGGACTCGTTACACTCAAAAAGCATACAGGGCCCTGCGCACCCAGTACAACAACGCTTTCAGGGGGCTGATGGGGCTGCGACGTCACTGCAGTGCCTCAGGGATGCTGGCGGAAGCGGGAGTTGACAGTTTCCCAGCTATCATTAGGATGCGCATCGCATCCCTGATTCATCGCGTGAGGGGCAGCTCCAACAGCCTTCTGCAGACTGTTGCGGCGAGACTGGACGTGGACAGTGCTATTATGCAGCATTGGACACGTTTCCAGCTCGCCAAAGACACAAAAATGTCTTATAATAATTTTAATTTATCTACTAACATAGCATAAGTCTTTTGTTACTAACTATGTATGGGCAATGCCTGAAATAAAAGAATTTTATTTTATTTTTATTTATTTACTTAATATATTCCACAGATTTTTAGAGAAATTCAAAACCACACTTCAAAGGACTAAAAGAAAGACGTCTATCATATTTTTATTTCTTTACATTTCCAGGGTGGCCTCTACATAGTAGACTTTGTGATGCGCTGGCCGGCGTCCAAGCCGCGCGTGGTTCTGTCATCCGTAGCGGCGCTTATAGTAACGTTCGCGTACGGACAGTCCACCTTCTGCGAAGACGTGTACTTCGCCGTGGGAGAGTACCCCAACGTGTTCCTACGTGTTTGCTGGGCCGTGGCGCCGTCCGTACTCACTGTGAGCTTCATAATAGTACTAAAACCATAGCTCGGCTACTCCATACATCCTGTATTTATATTGGCCTCGATTCGGGATGTCGTGCTCTAATCCTAATTTTAAAATCCAGCTATCCTTTTCGTTTTTATGACCAATGAAAGAGAGGTGATGAACGAATGATATTAATTTGAACGAATGATAATCTAAAATAAGGGCATAGCTGTCAGTTTATAAAGCCCAAGTCACACAGAGCGGGAGCGGCGCGGTCCGGGGCCGGGACAAGCGGGACGGCGCTATGCCACGCCATAGCACCGTCTTGCTTTCCCGGCCCCGGCACGGCTCTGTGTGACTTGGGCTTAAGAGATTTTTAAGTTGCATTTAAGTGCTCTCTAAAATTGTGCAATCAATCAATTGTAAATTGGCCATAAGGTTTAAATTCGATGTTTGACAGCTCTAATATAAGAATGGCCATTTCCTGTCCCTTTTCAATCTTTAAAAGGTAAAAAGGACAGACTAACTTAAATTAAGTATTAGAGCGTGACAGTGTGAATCGGGGCCATTGTCTCGGTGTAATGTTATCGAAGTGGCGCTAGTGTGTGGTCTTGTTTCAGTTGACCTTCCTGTGCGGTTTGTGTGTATGGGGGCCGGAGTCCACCGCCGGCTGGGCAGTGGTGATGGCGACGCTCGCTCCCACCTTGATCGTAATGCTACTCTACCTCGTGTTCAAGTTTAGAGTTCGAGTTAGTAGCACCACTTTTTAAAATAAGAGTGCGGGGTGTTAGTAGTTCTACTTGTTTGGGTTTAGAGTGCGGGTTAGTAGAACCACTAGTGTAGGTTTACAATTCGGGTTAGTAAAACCACTTGTTTGGGTTTACAGTGCGGGTTAGTAGCACCACTTGTTTAGGTTCAAAGTGCGGGTTTGTGGAACTACTTATTCGGGTTTATAATGCAGGTTAGTAGGACCACTAGTTCAGGTTTAGAGTGTACCCGCACTCTAGTAGAACCACTTGTTTGGGTTCAGAGTGCGGGTTAGTAAAACCACTCGTTTGGGTTTAGAGTGCGGGTTAGTCGAACCATTTGTTTAGATTTAAAAGGCTTCTTGTATAAAAGAGTGTGTGCTAGTAGAACTACTTGTTTGGGTTAAGAGTGTGGGTAAGTAGCAAATATAGAGTGCATGTTAATAGAGCTAAACTTGTTCAAGTATACAGGGTGAAATTTTTTAACGCTCCCTGCAGGGCAAGCAGTCACGGGAAAGGAAAACCATTAAATTATGTTAAAGATAACGGCTAAAATGTTTTTTTTTTGTCCCATTGAATTTATAAGTTTAGATTAGTTTTCTTTCATTTATTTTACCAACCAAGGGTGTATTTTCAAAAAGCATTGCGTGGCAGTACTGTTTATTTTTAAAAATGAAGGAATTTTTCCTTTGAGAAAATTTTCCTATCTTCAGTTATTTGATTACTTTACCTCCAGGAGGACAGAACTCCATGGTAATGGATTGCTTGAGTAACAGGCTCTTTCAATATTTTATTATAAAAGGTGAAAAAGGCCGTGTGGTGACGGCAGAGTAGAATACATTTGTCACCAACCCCTACTCTTCCCGTGGGTGTCGTAAGAGGCGACTTAGGGACTACACATTGAACAGGGAACGGGCAGCAGCGCTCTCTGATACAGTAACCTTTTAATCTGCGATCTTCAACCCGCCTGCCAAGCGTGGAGATTATGGCAAAACCCTCCACTTAAGTGGAGGAGGCTCGTAGTCCAGCAGTGGACTGTAACGGGCTGTTGATTTGATTTGATGGGAAAAGATGCGATGACTGACTAAGGAGTTTTTCGCTGAGCTGCTCTCTGCTCTCCACAGATTCCGCCATTGTGTTAGTGAACTCACTCAAAAATATGTAATGACGAATATGACGAAAAATATGTAATGTAAAATCATCCTATGGAAATATACAATTTTTGACTTTTGTTCTGGCGTTAAATATTGACACCCTGTATAGTGCGGGTTTGAAGCTCTACTTATTCAAGTTTAGAACCATTTTTTATGATGTAGAAACAGACATACTGCGCCGACCCCAAATAATAGGCTATGGGCAAGTGAAAATGATAGATCACTCACTAGACACGGGCCACTAAATAAGTGTTTTATTTGTTTCAGAATATCGTGAGCAACGAGAAATAATAATAATAAATGAAGCAATATTCAAAACAGTCATTATTGTGTAGTGTATTATTTACTTAAATAAAATTACTATCGTAGTTTATTTAATTTAATTTGTAAATGCCGATTTCACTGGCAAGTAGGTACTCTTATATCTAATAATAGGATGGCCTAAGATTTTTACATATTTGAAGTCCAAATGCTACAGAACAGCATATATAGTAGGTATACCTAGGTACGTAAGAGACTAATTTACAATTTCATGACAAAATCTATTTGGTGCAAGACGTTACTAGTTTTAATTAGTTTAATTTGCAATTAGGGGTGATTTACCTATTAGTTAATTCAAAGGGGTGCGGTGGATCCGTAGTGAAATTTAGCTAACGTACAAGGGAGATGGGATTTGCGTCGTGGTACCGCGACAAGAATAGGACTTGTGATACCACTGGTACACTGTTGTATGGATTTGGGGACCTGGGGTGCCACCCCAAGGGGTATGGTCCGTTACAAATGAAACAAGTGGGCGATGTTATTTTATGGTAGGAGTACCTAGTTGACAGAGCTTTGATCGTTTTTTTTAAGACACCTACATATTTAGATAAATTCTACTTCAGAAGAAAGCACACGCGGCTAGACATAGCACTTTATAGATTTATGAGCTACTCAATGAGCGATAGATTTCGTTTTTATGGTCTTTTTTTATTGTCTTGGTGCGCTTTGCACCATCATCGCCACAAAACGTAATATGGGTTTTTAATCAAGGACATTTATTTCAGAATGACACCATATTTTATTCACAAAATTTTCATAACACCAATTTGTTACCAAAATAAAGGATTATTTTTATAATTAGTCATACACACATATCCACATAACAACTTATAAGCTGATCGTGATAGACCATGCACATTTCATAAATTAATTAGAATTCTGTCCTTTAATTTTCAACTTGAGCATTATCTATTACGACCAACAGGAGTATTTTTGCACAATCCAAATGAATATAGGTTAAACAAATCACATAAAAATCAACTTGCATCATTGGGAAAAACACTCCTTTATTAATACAGCCTTGGGTCTTATTACTAAAATTAACCGTAACTTAAATAATGAAACTTCTCGTATAAAAATAATTATAATTAATAATAAGCATTACTCCATATATTAAAACCTAAGTAGATAGACCGCCATAGTGTTCATTGTTGATTCTCGTATTTAATTCGTTTCGTTACTATTGCACTAGTTTCGGAAAGTCTTTTATGGAACTATTACAAAGGATTTTATTATTATACTTTAATAAACTGTTAAAACAAATACTAAGAATTTATTATGTATTTGACGAACCTGAACAGACGAGTATGTATTAGTGATTTTGGATATTCCAACTGATTTTCGAGTTGTTTACGTGCTCGCATGTACACATGACGGTATGGGTATAAAATAATAATTGCACCACATTGAATTCTGATGGGGACTAGAGTTTGAAAATAATTACTAACTGATAAAATCAAACTGGCCTATGGGCATGCGTACTTATTATTTCACACTTTGAGATACTGCCGACGGAAGTAAATAAACTTTACGGCTACCACGGGAGAGCGATAACATTAAAACATTTATTAAACGTACATACTTCAATTTATTAAATTATTTTAAAAATATTATATTAATCAACAAGTTCTCTTATTAATAGTGTCAATTGGCAAAACTAGAGAATATGTTGAAATTGATTTAAATAAAAATGCTTGTGAGAGATCTATGTGGCGATAATAGATCCAGAAACATTCGTAGTGTATACTCTTTACTTAGTTCATTGTGTTCAAATTTAATAATGCTGAAATGTTAGTATTAATTAATTGCCAAACGCGGTGCCAGTGCTTAAGTTCTACGAAGAAACATGTCTGAAACAATCACTTAAAACCCTAATAAAATTATGTAATCTACCAGTAGAATGGATTGTACGAAAAGGAACTTTTGAATTCGTCCAATCAAACTAATTTGATTGGATAATGACTGTTTACTTCGTGGGTGATACACGACAACTGACAAGATTTCGCTATAAAGTCAACATAATCCAACATGATTTCTTTCATCAATAAATTGGCACACGCTTGGTGAATAAAAAGCTGCTCTCTGCTCAGTTAAATACAATAACAAAACCGCAATGACTCATACTATTTGATCAGATTTAAAAACTATCAGGAACAATACTAATTAAACTCTCAAACTATTAAAATGTACATTAACAATTTTACTTTAAATCTATGCTGAAATAAAGGACTGATTTGATAATTCGGTTACCAGATATAACATAATTAAAATTTAGTGTATGTTCCGCCGGATGTTATCAAATTGATTTGAACGTTATTTAGTTTAAATGATTTGATGCCTAAACGTATTATTTATTGGGCGGAACTGATAAAACAGCCAGCAATTTATAACGAGTTTTATAGGAAGTCACAGCCACCTGCGATATAGAATTTACCACTTTTTTTTCTTTATACAAAGGCTTAGTTATAAATGCCAGCTTAAAGAAATTGCTTTTGAAATACTGGTAGATTGTATCTACAAACGATTACTAACTTTAGTATATCAAGTAGGTTTTAGCACCTAAATGAAAGTTTTATTGATGATAGAATTCTAGTATCTATGAAACAACTGATTCTAAAATTATATACCATTAAATGTGCAACACAGACTTAACTAAAAGGCAGCGTTTGTTACAATACACGGCATTACACATAACAAAACCCGATCCCATAGCAATCTTTAATTATGGAAGCTGTGGTTTGTTTATGCATAGTAACCATAACTTACTTACTAAGCGTGCGTTTTACACAAATAGAAACCGACATTCGGGTACTATACCTCGTACAAAAACCCAAACATACGCTGACGGACATATCGCAAGACAAGGAACCTACCGTACTAGGAATTTGTGCAACTACCGGAGTGGCAAAATTAAAACAAGTACATATTCTACCAGAGAACTAATTGAGAATTGATTGCTTTAGAGACAGTATCAGCCCGAACTCCAATTTCAACAGTCAAGTTTGGTCTGCAGACCTACAAAAGGTGCCGTCGATCAAGTCGATATTATTGCCAGTTATATCACTAACTACATTATTACCTACCCACAATCCAAATAAATGTTAACAACCAAGTTATACATATAAAAGCATAAAAAGTTCGTAAATAACCCTTTCAGAAATTATATTACAAAAACTAAACCTATTTCGATACATTATCATATTAAATTGACTAATTTTAAGACTAAATATTTCTCATACATTTGGACACATACATTAATCGACAGTGCGTCTTTGATATCATTCTATTGAAGTTTAGTAATGTTGTTAGTATTACAAATAATAAAGTAGAAAAGCTGTTAGTGGTTGATGAATGATATCCAATAATTGGTCAATTTAGAGCTAACAATTATAAACGGTAAGACATTGGTGTACGTACTACCTCACATGAAAGAAATTTACATCATTTTAATATTTACACACCGAAATGCGATTGTGAACAACAACATTGAAGTGAGATCAATGGTTCATTATAATAATGTCAATCGATGGTTTATTTCACATAATGTCTACTTGAAAATGAAGTCGACATTCGTGTAATAAACATGAACATGATAAAATATGCGCAGCTATGCTCGAATCACTAGTCACTTATAAAACAATGCGATTTTATACAATGAATTACAATGTAAATTTTAGTATACCTCAACAGCTCACGTTCATAAGATTCAATTTTCCACGTACAACAGAAGAACATACGATTTCGAGTTTGAATTTGAATAATATTAAAAACAGACATTCTGCACAAAATACCAACGGCGGATAATATATCTATTTATATTTAACACTTAACGTTATAACAATATCTATACAATAGGGGGTAGTATAGTAAACTATCAGCTGTCTGTCCTCAATCCAGGCGTTTATCACAACGGCACATTCCTGCCTGCAAGCACCGCTCCGACGCGCCGGGGCCGGGCGAGGCTGGCGGTACTCACTTACACGAGTCAGTTCCAATAGACATTACCATCAATTTAAAAAAATAAGACTCAGATTTTACGAGTATTTTTTATTCAAATCCCGTAAAACTAATTTTACCAATACGCATCACACTCAAAAGTACTTATCTATTGTTTTATAATTACTATGAGTAGTAAATAGTAATGTTTATAGTCTAATATTATAAAACAGGTAACTAGTTAGGTATGCAAATGTGCCCGTAGGCAAACACATGAACCTAAACTTCATCCAGCGCCCTTTTTGCGTGGCACGTACTGTAATAGAACTAATCATTGTTTCTATCGCAACTAGTAGAAACTTTATTTGAACTGCGCCAGCCTTGTAAAGCCCCCGCAGGCCGCCACCGGCCCACGCTCTGCAGGATCCTACGCGCAAGCTAACTGCACTAAAGGACGAAGCGTGGGCCATAGAATACTTTCAGGAGGATTTTTCTTTACATACTAATCATTAGTCGTACAAAAGTGTTCTGAATCTTATAATACCGTAAAAGCTACGGAAAAAATCATACATCTATCATCCAATCCTCCTTTATTATCTTAACTATGACTCCCGATATCTCGACATGAGAAGCAATTAGGTCGGATGTACACATCCGACCTAAATCAATTTTTTAGCAGTCTCGCAAATTAAAAAGTAACATGTTCCCAAAGAGTTAATTTTCGAATTCCATAATTGTTTTTTCATTCTTTTATTGTAAGTGGCCAGATCCAGAGACTTTCAGTTTGCCTACAATGATAAAAAGTGATTTTGGTCGGATATGTAGATCCGACCTAATGCTTCTCATGTCGAGATATATTTTTGCATAACATTTCACCTCGTCTCATCACAATACCTAATTATTCTGACAAAAATACTGATTGTATTTATCGTGACTTGAATTTGGTATTTCGTGATGATTCAGTATGACAACGACGTCGAATTTTTGTACTTTCTAAGGTTTTGCTTTGTCGACATCGGATTGCAAACCAAACAGAGCACAACCTTGCAAACTAATCCTTCCATGGTTCAATTCTTTACATACTTAACATGTTAGTCTTCATAAATCTTTTCATCAAAAAATAAAACTAAATTTTAATGTGATAAAAACACATTATCAAGATAATTTACATTGGAAGTATCTAGAGAAATTGACCATTCACCGACTACAAACGCATACTCAGATCAAACAAATCTGTGATACCAAACATTCATTCTGTGCTGACCAGCAGTGGAATTAGACATTCATCTACCTAATAATAGACGATCGATACAGAATTGTTACAATACAATTAATGTTACAATTATATTTTTTTTTACACTTTTTTCAATTTATAAAACCACAATTCCATATTGTCCAAATAACTTATTATAGAACTATCTCTAAAAATTTGAGAAGCTGGGGCACAAGAAGCACCAGTTGATTCACAGACGTATGTTAGTATTTATATATTATATCAATTTCGAGTTCTGTTGAAATAAGAATAGATTTTGAAAAATAGTTAAAACCAAAAATGCAACAAACGGCCCCAACTACTCACTAACTACTAAATACTATCTATTTACAAGTTTTTACAACTTTTAGAGCAATTTTAATTATGTAGCACGAAAATCAAGCTAAAATCAAATTAATAGCATGTACATATATCATATTCAGCATTCTTACAATCAAAAAGAGCAAAGAAAACTTGTTTCTTTTGTACTTTATACAACTGAAAGCCATAATTTACATTTTATATCTACACTAAGTCTAGATATTCAGGATATACCAGTAAGAAATTCGCACAATATCATACAACATTACCGGAATTTTGTAGAGCAGTTATAGTAAAGTAAAAAGAAACTAAGATATAACAGACTAATTGTTCAGTATAATATAGAAACACAATAAAATCTGCCCATGTTTTCAGTCGACTTGACGACCATTTTGTTTATAAAACAAAGTATACTTACATTACGTAGTTTCGTTGTGCTGCGAGTAACAGGCACACGTTAAGTCTTATTCATTATTTACACTTCAATACTCGCGTATTCGAGTCCAACACTGGTCTTCACTAGCATCTACCACTGGAGTGACCGCCAACTGCAATCTGTTCCAGAAGGAAACGCCCACCATTTCTATCCGGCGTTCTACTCAATTCCGCTAAATAACCTACTTCATCTACAAGTCCTATTCCTTTTTGTTCCCATAATTCCCAATTTAACAGAGGCCGTATTTTTTAGCTGGGGTGATTTTGACAGTAAGAATTATCGTTGTCAGGAGTACTACGCAACTGTTGTTGAAATCTATTCAACATAGTTTTATAAACTTTATTTGAAAAGACAGATTTGCGTAGTATCCTGATTGCATGCAATCGGTCGTCTAGGATCAAGAGTCAAGACCTAAGTGACTATAGTGATAATGTAGTGTATTGTGTTGATTTCTAAATCTACTAAGGCATCGATGTTAGTCCAAAGGTTTCGTAAATTGGGTACAGATTTTGTATATTGCTGTTCGATTAAATTATAACAATACCACCTATTTCAGGGCAAGCTCGAGCTCGAGTCCCTCGCTGATAAAAAAAGTTAAATGGAAATCTGAAATACAGATTTCATTCCAGTTCAATAAACTGCACAAGAACTTATATACCCAATTTCGTTAAAGTAGAAATCAAACCAACACCCTATACCCTCCAATACCGAATCCTAGTAAATTCAGCGTGCAATCTCCGCTCGAAATGAAAATAAACGGACGTCATATCGAATTGCGTGCGCTGTTGAATTTTTACTGCCTGAAACCGCCTCGCCGTGGGCCTTCCACCACAAGTCATGTCGAGTGGCGCGCGCGGGCGCATGCGCACTGCCCCGAGAGGGCGCGGGGCCGAGCCTCACTCGGGCTTGGGGCGGTGCGGCGCGGCGGGCGCGTCGTGGCGACGGTACATCAGCAGGTACGGCATCCGCGGAGGCTTGGGTTTGAGCACCGCCGCGTCCGACACTTGAGAGACCGTCGAGTCGTCGTAACTGCAAATAAAATTGTGAATTAGAGACGTAAAGGGGGAAGGTGGAGGGGTTATGTTAGAGTTTTACTCAGTCTTTGTTGTCTACATGGAAGCGGTTTTGTAATCGCTTTTCGGAGACGAAAAATAAGTGCATCATTGTAAGGATGTTGTAGGATGAGATAGATTTGTTTCTCATACTTCTGCCGTGTTGATGGCTCGTAATGATACGCTACGTAAGTTAAGCCAGGTAAGACGTAATTTGGTATCTTTAAAATTTGAATACTAGGGTTGATCGTCAGATAATAATTACACATTATAATTTATAAATGTTAAACCCTTTGGATTATGAAAGTTTTAAAATCTTACGAAAAAGAGCTATCAAAATGGAGCGTGAATGTTATTATAGTTATATAGCGTACTCAGAGGAAAAAATTAAATCGCACCCTAAGTATTTTTGGACTTATTTTAAATCAATATTCTCTTGTACCGGTCTTCCACAAATAATGCATTATAAAGGAACTACTTCTTCAGAAGGCAAACAGATTTGTGATATGTTTAATGACAATTTTTACTCAGTGTTTGAGGTACCTACCTCAGACTCAACAGATATAAGCACCCTTCACCCTGTAAATAACGCGTTGTTTGACATTAGCACTATTGAATTCACCCTTGGTAATGTTTTAAAGCACCTCAAAAATGTAGATGTAAATAAAGGAGCAGGCCCAGATGGCATACACCCCTTAATGATTAAGGAATGTGCATCTTCGCTGGCCATACCACTAATTTTAATTTACGTTTTGTCACTTAAAGAGGGGTGTGTTCCTGATATATGGAAACGAGCATGGATTACACCTATACCGAAGGGCGGCATGTCCCAAAACATTGAAAAATATCGTCCTATTTCAAAACTTTGCCATTTTGGTAAATTTCAGGAAGCAATAGTTACAACTCAATTATCAAATGCTGTTAAGCCTCACATTACTCCATTCCAACACGGTTTTTACAAGGGTAGAAGTGTAGAATCCAATTTATTAGATTTCACTGAATATATACTAGACGGTATGGACGAGAGATGTCAGGTGGATGCCGTGTACACGGATTTTTCTAAGGCGTTCGATAAAATCTGCTATGATACACTCTTACGAAAGCTTTGGAATCTAGGTGTGCACGGTGATCTCTTCAGATGGCTAAAATCTTACGTAGAAGGAAGATGCCAGGCTGTTGTACTGGGTGGATACTGTTCTCAGTATAAGTTCATCCCCTCTGGTGTGCCTCAAGGATCTCATTTGGGTCCTTTATTGTTTATATTGTATGTCAATGACCTTTCAGATAGTATTACTGGCTCGCGTAGTCTTCTCTATGCTGATGATACAAAAATTTTCAGGATCATCCGGTCTATTGAAGACTGTGGTACATTGCAAAGAGACTTGACTCGATTTGAAGATTATTGTGACGCTAATAAGCTTTTCCTTAACCCAGACAAGTGTCACATCATTAGTTTTTCTAGGAGGAAGAATACTATACAGTATGACTACCAGCTATGCAATAAAAAATTAACGCGTGTCACACAAACTCGGGACCTTGGCGTTACAATGGACTCTGAGCTATCTTTTGTACCGCATGTCGACAAAATATTAAAAAAAGCTTTTAAACAGTTAGGTTTTATCTTGCGAGTAAGTAAACCTTTTAAAGATCCTTTGACTTATAAACTCCTGTACAATAGTTACGTCCGAAGTCACCTGGAGTTCGCTTGTACTGTCTGGCATCCTTTTTACCAAAAACATATTGACAGAATTGAACGATTGCAGAAGAAATTCGTCAAATCTCTTAGTTATAGGACCGGTCAACCATATTATCATGACTACTCTTCATGTTTGGATCATAATAAGTTGGTATCTTTGGAGCGTCGACGTGACCGAGCTGATGTTTTATTCTTAAATAAGTTATTAAATAATCATGTGGATGCTCCAAATTTGTTAGGCAAAATTAATATCCGGGTACCTCGCAGGAATGAACGTAGTTGTCGCATAAAGTCTTTATTTAGCATCAAAAGGAGCAACGCCTGTTATGTGGCAAATAGCTATGTGAGGCGCAGTTGTAAAACATGTAATGATAAATTTTCTCATGTGGATATATTTGAAAGACATCTGGCGAAATTCAAAAAACAATTAGATACTTAGATACTTAACATTGTATTTTATAGGTAGTACATACTTAATTATTTTTTGTTAGTATGGAATAGTTGAATTTAAAACCAAACTTAGTTTAATATCAGGGTACTATAAGGTCTTTGTAAAGTTCTTTTTTATTGATAAGTTTTGTGTATGACCGTTTGTTACCTGAACACAAATAAAAAAAAAAAAAAAAAAAAAAAAAAATGTGTGGTTTGCGGTTGAAAATTAGAAAACACACGGGTTCGTATTCCCGTCCCTAGCCCACTAAAACACGGACGCTCTCACCCCTTAGACAAATATTTATAATAATAAGTAGTAAGTACCGTATCCAGCCCGCGTGCGCGTGGTACGTGTCGGTGAGGTAGTGTCCTTTGACAGCCTCGACGCCCTCGTGGTACACGACTGCGAACAATTTGTACACGCGCTGCTTCGACACTGACTTTAGTTTCGACGACATTATTTCTGTAACAAAAATGTTAGATATCAAATGTTTTTCTTTCTTTAGCCTGAATTGTCCCACTGCTGGGCAAAGGTCTCTCCATTTTTCTTCTAACTTTTTTTTATAGGCATGAAAATGCTCCATATTATTATACTGTTCAGGTTCAATGAAAAATTAGGATCTTAGTGAGCCAATCAAAATTAAATAAATTGGGCGATGTGGTACAATTTACTAAATTATATTTTATTTCGTTCATATGCTGACTAGTATAAAATATGATCGGTTTATATAAATTATAACCCGTTGTTTGTTGCACTAGTGCGGTTAAATTTAACTATCGTACGATCTTTATCACAATGCTCGTAGTATTATGACTATGTGGTGTACTCACTGGGGTCGATCTTGAGGTCGATAGGGAAGTCGATGGTCTTGACGATCTTAGCGGTGTGGTTGGCGGGATCGAGCTGGAAGCACTTCAAATGCAGCAGCAGCACTACGGGCAGCTGTTCTAGTGATAATTGCTGCCACGCGTCGCCCACGCCTTCTAAAGTGTCCTTGCCCGCTAGAAGCTCCAATGCTTCCTTTACTGATGACGCGCGCTGGGGGAACAAAGAGTTATAATGTTCTTTCGTTTTAACAAACTCAATTAACACGCTTTTTGAAATTAAAATCTACAAAAAATAAATACTAAATGATATGTGGCAAGCCAATTTCAATGGTTATGCTGCATTTATCAAGACTTTTTTTTCACTAAACAAAACCAATATCGGCGATTTGCCAATAGTCGATTACAACTCGCTTCGCTCGCCTAGCTCCCTCCACCATCCTCTTCTAACATAATGTCGGGGTGCCCCGAACTCCCGTGCTCGCACCCACCCTGACTTGGTATGCATTAGGTGACAAGCTCTTGCCACGAAAATAACAAACGATAGTGCTATGATATACAAACTTTACGGCTCTTTAAACGGTCGCATTATTTTGCCGCGCATACACTTTACGGCTGACTAAACGGCGTCACAATTATACCGCAAAACTTACGGTGCCCAAACCGATTGCGATAAAAAGCCGCTTGCGGCACTCTATCATCATGGTCATGTTGACCCTGCTGAACAACACTTTTTTTGGGCAGTCTTGTAAAAAACACTGCAATGCAGTTGATCGTGCACTGACCTCGATGTCGAGCTGCAGCGTGAAGAAGGGCTGCACGGCGTCGGTGACGTCATGGTGCGGCGTGGCGCTGGCGCCGGGCGCGTTGGCGCGGTGCAGGCGCACGCGCGTGCGCCCGCGGAAGATGTCCGCCACCGGCGTGCGCCGCGCCGCCCAGCGCCGCTCCACCGCGCCGCGGTTGCGGGGCCCCATCACCTGAGAACAAAACTACAGTTAGCATACGACGTGTTTCATTTCTGATATTTCTAAGAGTGTCTGTGTACTCAGTTTTGGTTATCCGCATAGTGATTTTATCACGTATTGGAGACGAAAAATAAATTACATCATTGTTGATTGGATTTTTAGTAGCTAAAGTAAAACTTATAAATATAGTAATTTTATTACTTATTATACGAGATATCTAATATTTTTTTATCGTGTGATGGTAATATTTATAAACTAAAAAATTAAAAAGAATGCCGTTGATTTTAGACAGGACTCGAACCTCCATCTCTTCGACAATCCAAGCCAGACTAAGGCACATTTTTTCCAATTATCCTACCAAGCTCGTGAAAGTTCGACGTAAATATCATCAATTTTTACAGAGAGCATGCAAAGACAGAATATAATAATTTGCGTGTGCGATCCTCACAGAGTACTTTACCTTCCACTCGTCGTCGTCCTCTTCCTCGGTGGGTTCCTGCGGGATCACGCCGTTGGGCTGCGCTACGCTCACGCTCTCCTTCGCCTCTTCGGGCTCGATCAACTTCATCAGCTGGAATACGCAAAAATACTATTGCTGTAATAATGGTAAAACAAACTCAAAGAATTTTATGTTCTATAGGATGTTGTTACATAGCTGATTCGTATCGGGGGATTTTCTGACAACTCTTAAAAATCAAAATAATGCGTCAGGTGTACTTCGTGGATTTTTTTATTAAAGTCCTTTTATGGTCCTGGGCGACTCGCAGGATTTCTTCGAATCCACGAATCGTCAACGCCATTTATCGAAGATGTAAAAACTATTTTTATTTAATTGGCTGTCGGAAAATCCCCCATTGCATTTCGTGAACAGCTCACCGAAGAAAACCCACAGTCGTCGCATCTTTCGAGTTTTATTTTTTAAATAAATATTTTGACCTAGTTACAAGAATATAGTTATCGTGATAAAATTTAATAGCGTGGGTAACGGTAATCTTGCACTATGGTCAATCAATATCACGGCAAATTATTGTTTTATAAGTTAATCAATTGGTCATGGCATGGCCGCATAGTAGCTCGAGTAAAATTTAACGTTCGTTCAGTGATGCAATAATTAAACATCTTTAAAAAAAAATTAGATATAAAAGTGGGAAGTTTGTTGAACTAATACATTATTTGTTGATGTTTGAGAATCTATATCAATGTTGAATCTAAATTCTCATTTTCCCCCTGGGATTTCCACAATGATCGGTCTGTTGCTGGCCACATCTAACAGTTTCCCGTGAGCTTTTCCAGATCATCGGTATTAAATTGTCTACCGTGCAATAAAGAATAGGGATAATGATTTTTTCATTTTTCATTTGGTAGATTATAGTTCACGTAATGAACAAAATACAGAGATTATTGAGTTAAAAAAGCGTACGTCACGCTACAGTCAATTTTATGCCTCATCAACTGCCGTTAACTAAAACATTTTTTGTCATCTCAATGAAATTAAAAAAATACGTGTCTAATGTTTTATCCCCTTCGGCCGCGTATGAAACCGATGGTTCGTAACCAGTTACGGTAGAAGAAAAAAACACTGACTGACAAAATAGAATTTCGTTTCCTTTACCCAGGGCATCAACCTATTTGTGTTGTTAAAAAATATACAGTAAAAGCCGTACCTCAAGCATCTCATCATTGAGCGAGTTGAGTAGACAGCCGAGGAATTCCTCTGCGTCCTCTTGCCTCCCCTCCTGCGAGCCGGGGAAGGGCCGCAAGGCGCGCAGCACCTTCAGCCCCGCGCTGCCGTCCAGCGGCGGGCCGGCGGCGACGTTGTTGGCGCCCGTCTCGCCGCGCGCCGGCCGCGGCAGGCGCCCCGGGTTCGGCATCGGGCTGAACTCGTAGCAGAGCTCCACCCTGCACATTTGAGGAGTGATTGGGTTAGATCATGGAGATTGAGATTGTGTTGATGAAAGTTAGGAGGATTAATCAGTTTAAGTTGTCTACACATTTTGTGATTTAATCACGTTTCAGAGACGAAAAATAAATTTCATCATTGTAGAGAAATGTCTATTGTGGAATGATAACTGTAGAAAAATACTCACTCAGGCGCAAGTATCCTTTACTTATATTCTAGGAAAGTAAGTTAGTTAAAAAATAACTTTTGACTACATTACCACCTGAAAAAGTGTGATTTTATTTCACACTTACATGGCATCAATGACGGGCGTGCTAGACTTGCCGCGCCTCGTTTGGTACGGTAGCGCCTTCAGCATGTTGTAGAAGGGCGGGCAGGCGATCAGGGCCTGCAGGATGGCGTTCACGTAGCAGTAGTTGGAGCGGTTGGTCAGCCCGCGGGGGGTTAAAGCTACTGCGCGGTTGTCCACTTGGTATTTGGTTAGGAATTCTGAAATGGAAAATGGTGAAGAGGTTAGTGAAGAGAACTTTTTCATTATAGTAGTTAAGTAAGCTTAGTATAAGCTAGGGTTTTTCTCATTAGTATCAAAACCAAAGAAACACGTTTACTCATTTAAATTTATATTGATATTAACCTGAAGCTAGTACAGGCTTATTTGAACTTGAAATTCTGATTATATGGACTGTACTTATTACAGCTAATATCACAGGGAGCTAAGTTATTATATAAACTTGTGCAAACAGGTATTAAGAATAGAAATTAATGTAAATGATATTAAGTATTATATTAATACTTTTGTAAAATTTTGCATGTAATTATGAGGGTGGCATGGTCTATATTGATCAAACCCTCTATAAAAAATAAAGATAAAACAAAAATATAATAAGTGCCTGATAAACTGTATCTGTGAAGGCTTGAGTAAGAAAGGTCAAATTGCAAAATCAGTCTAAGATTTAAAAAAAATGGCATTACGATATTCACCTCCCATCCTGTAAGAGTTTGGGTCGTCAGCGAAAGGCGAAGGTTGGACTGGCAATGAAGGCGTGACCTCCTTTGGAGTGGCCACCACCGCTTCAATCGGGGGCTGAACCACGGGCTTCACGGCCGGAGGGGTGCCCAAGCTCACCGCATTCACCGATGTCTTCTCCGAGTACGATATAGTGGGAGTAGAGACAACTATGGGCCGAGGAGTTAGAGAAGTTTTGTCGACTGGCACTTGGGACGGTGACGCATCAAATGGAGGCACTTTAGCAACAGGTTTCTGGACATTGGGCGCCACCGGCGGGCTCGTGGTTGTAGGGCTGGGAGGCTCCTCGACTGGAACCGGAATCGGCACTGGAACCGCTGTAGTAATCGCAGTCTTATTCGAGAACAAACTGGCCCAGGATTTCCCTGGAGCGGGCTGGGGTTGCGGCTGAACTACGGGCGGTGGAACCGGTTCGCCCCGGTTCCTGGGCGTCGGAGGGGGAGGGAAATCTGAAGCGGTCGGCGCGGGGGGCGGGGGCTGCGGGACCGGCGCCGGCTCGGGTATTACTGTGGCTTTACGGGAATGCCCGAATGGAGATTTGTTGGTCACGATCAGCGGCGGGCCCTGGGCGTGCAGCGTGATCGAAATCGGCATCGGCGCCTTGCTAGGCGGCAGCGGAGGCTCGCGTTTGATGTGTTCGATAGGTGCAGCTGTTCTATCCGCTTCAGCGTTTTCTGTAGACGGCGATCTGTTAGCCGGACCTTCTCGTTTCTGCCGGTTCGCGAACGGCGCTTTAGGCGTAGACGCCGTCTGCTGCACCGGCACGGCCACTTGCGGAACGGGCGGCTTGGGGGTCTGTTTGTTCCCGGAGAAGGGCGCAGCCGGACCTTTAGTCGGCTTGCTGGATACCGGAGGAACTTTAACCCCGGCGTTGTTATTCGCGGCCGTCACTGGCGGGAAAGTCTTCGGAGTGACCTGAATTTGATTAATCTCCGGTACTTGAACTTTGTTTTCTGGCACCCAAGTAGGTTTAGCCGGATCAGTTTTCGCAACCGGAGACATCTTATCATTAACTTTATCTTGACGCTCATTCTTCGGACTACCAGGTTTAATCTTCAGCTCCTTCATCGGCAGCGCTTCGACCGACGGCCCGGGCATCGAATTGACCGGCGGAGTCTTTCTTTCGTGCGGTTTCTCTTGGTATTTGTTCTGTGATTGTGCTACGAAGTTCTTGGCGTAGACGTTGAATTGGTGGGGGGTATGGTGGTGTTGTTGGGGGGGCGGGGGTAGATGCGGGGCGTGGTGCGGGGGCGGCATGTACACTTGCGGGACGTACTCCATGGGGGCGTCGACGGGGGGCGGGTAGGGCGGCGCGTAATGCGCGCCTGCGTAGTACGCTTCTACGGCTTCTTGTTCCATTACTACCTCCTGGGGAAAGAGAAAATAGTGATATTAGTCATGAATTACCAAAATAAAATAGAATCAATCATTAGTACTCATGTCATTTCCATAATCTAACATTTGTTTCCTAAATCAAGAATTTCGATAGTTTTCCCAATTTGCCCATAGTTGGCCAATTCACTACCACACTAGTTAGGTAACAAATAGTTACTTTTATTTATTATAGTTTTTTAAAGTTTGTGTCTATCTAAGCTGGATTTGACAGAAATATAAACACCATTTAAAAGCGTAAAAAATGGGTCTAAATCACGGACCAAGTAGGAAGAGGACTAGGCGCTATAAACATTTTCATACAGATTGAGTGTGACATCGCGCGGGGTCGAAGTCTGAGACGCGGGGAGGGTGACTCCGCCTTTTTATCTCTTGCCACCTAGTTAACCAGAATTAACAGTCACGTTCATATTGCGGATAGTTACACTATTCACCACTAGAGGGCGAAACGTGTTAAAAAGATACATATACAGGGCCGTACTGAGATTTTATTTTTAAAAATAAGTACGTCCTCTCGCTCAGTATCTATATCGTGTACAGTGATGAACTTGGAAAAATTTGCGCGTGGGTCAGATTACAAACACATTTTTAAAACAAGAAATAATTTTAATAGGTACAAGAAATAATAAAGAAATAAGGACAATTCTTTCTTTCTTTCTTCCAAAACTTCGTAAAAAATGGTATTCCATCGTAAACAGAGTTGATAAAACTCCACCCTCTACTTAGGCTACAATACAAGACATTTATGTGAAGATCATTTTGATGTAAGTACATATTACTAATTTACTATTTACTAATAATATGCATGTATGTTTGGATGTATGGTTGTTTGGTTGGATGTATGGATGTATATAGACGTTAATAAGCTACTTTTAAAACCTGTACCTAATTTATTTAATCACCCATAAATAGAACAATTTTATTTAACTGCTGTCTTTTCGTTTCTCGAATATTCTCACAAATTCATTCTCTAAATGCGGCCCGTTGTCGCAAGTGTTGCCTGTTTAGGGAAGGTTGGGAGATTTTCCACAGATTATAATTATAAATTAATACCTCAATGAAAATGGATATTTCACTTTGAAATAATAATATTATCTTTTTTACACTTAAAAACAAAAGATATGTAATAATTAAGATGAAAAACTAAGAAGATGAAAGTAAACAATTCCAAATAGGTATGACTGCACGGGCTATTACATAATTAACATGTTTACTTAATAAAAGCGTGCGTCACACTAATATAAAATTTATAATATATTTGGATGTTTAGATGTTTGTTCCGCTTTCATGCCTTAACCACTGAACGGATTTGAATGAAATTTGGAATGGAGATAGTTGGTACCTTGGATTAATACATAGGATATGGAAAAAAGTCTTATTCCCATGGGAAAATCTTACATAACGCGAGCGTAGCCGCGGGCGGAAAGCTAGTGTAGAATGAAAATCAGTAATACGTAACACCAATAATTGCGATTATTTTGAGAACCTCTTTTATCTTAGCATATCGACATTTTAGGATATTTACTTGGTCCGTGCATAAAATCCTCCCGACAAATCGGGAGAATTTATAACACTACCACATATTTTCCTTACTAGTACATTTTCTGCACGCTAGATGGCGATCTCGCGTCATCTGACCGCGGGGATTTTTTCGACGAATATAATAGTTTAACAGAAAATCTAGTTTATAAATTAATAAATTTTCTAAATTTCATGATAGAATCTAATGAAATATAAACATTAAAGCTCACATAGTCGCAATTACACTTACTTATTAACCAATCTTTACTAGCCATCTAGTAGCACAAAGCGTAATTTACTCCTCGTATCAATTATTACAGAAAAGTTGGGATGAAAATACTGAAATAAGTTACTTACACGTGAAATGATAACTTTTCAGCTGTTTCTCCTTGCCTCTCAGAACAATTTCGACACATAGGTACACAACACTTCATATTTTTAGCATTATTTACTCAAATTTCAATAATTTTTGACCGCACGACGACAAGTGTTTTATTCGCAAGTAAATAGCGTAATGGCCGCTAAGCCCCGCCCCCTCCGTGACGTCATGGCCGACTAAATTATCACGCGGCCTAGTTCATAGAGCCTAGTCCTCTTCCTACTTGGTCCGTGGTCTAAATGTTCTTATGGGTCTAAATGTTCTTCAAATTTTTACCTGAGAATACTCATCCGGCCCCTTATCCCCAGCCTCCGCCCCCTCGACAGGCATCGGATACTCCTGATAATACGGCGGGTACGGGTACGGTCCATACACCAGCGGTTGGTACATCGGCAAGTGGTACAATGGCGCGCCTTGCGCTTGCGCCGCTTGGTAGTACTGTGGGTATTGGACGTAGTATGGAGGCGGTTGTTGGGGAGGGCTGGGGGGGCGTTTCTGTCGGCGATCGCGACGATGCTGACGCGGTTGGCGCTCCTGTGGGGGCGGCTGCACGTACTGTTGCGGCGGCTGGTAGTACTGACCCATGTAGCCGTGGACGTTTACGTTGGCCGTCACCTGTGGGAAACATGAAGTTAAAAAAATACTGTTTTTTTTTATGTAATTTGTTTGGGTTTGAATACTAACGGTAATTGTTTAAATCAATATTATTTTAGAGCTTGACACCTACAACACAGGGCTTACTACTTAGGGTGTCAATAACACTGAGAATAGTTGAAGAAATTGGTTTGTAGTAATAGGCTACCGAAACGCCAACTCCGAAACGAAATCATCCGGCAGAGGACCTAGGTCCTAGGTAGTTGATATCGTCCAGAAGTGTAGCAAGCTGAAGTGGCAGTGGGCTGGCCACGTCTGTCGCAGAACCGACGGGTTCTCGAATGGAGACCACGTCTCGGAAAACGTAGTGTGGGACGCCCCCCTGCCAGGTGGACTGATGACCTGAGGAAGGTCGCTGGTGGTGGCTGGATGAATAAAGCGTGCGATCGTGCGCTATGGCGTGCCCTTGGGGAGGCCTACGTCCAGCAGTGGACTGCATTAGGCTGATTGACGATGATGATTAACCACATTACAGCATTATCAGAAAGAGCCGCTCTCTGATTGGTACCCGTGTTTTAAGTTAGTATACGCACCTTTGACCATAGTATTTATCGATACCACGCAACGCAGTCTTGCTGGAGCAGTGGACTGCAATAGGCTGATCGATTGATTGATTGAATAGGCTACCTATCTGTGTATTGGTTGTTTTATACTAGTAGGGTGTGTGTGTGTGTGTGTGTGTGTAATAATATTAGCTCATTCTTTTTTGGGCCCTTCACTAGGATTACCTGTGCAACACAAACACAAAAAGCACAACCCACCTGACTGCCAGGAATTGAACCCATTGCGCAAACCAGAATAATGAGGTACCAGCTAACGGCCGCTCGCGTTATATCCAATAACTCGTAGGAATAAGACTTTTGACCTTAGTAAAAAGTAGCAAGTCACTTTTTAATCCATAACTATAATAAATGCAAAAATTCATTTCTCTCTTGCTGGTTGAAAGAAGGAAAAACCAATAAACGAACAAACACTTTCAATATTTAAGTATCAAAATCGATAGCATGTTAACCTAACGCCAAACGTAACTTACATTTCGACTACCGCCCAACATATTCATAGGCTCTGTAGAACTGTTAAGCTTAAATGTTTTATAAAACTAAGCAAAACAAGTGCAAAAGAAACTGCGATGGACTAATTAATATAATCTTCGACAAATAATAGTTGATTATTCATAATGAATTATGATACAATAAACGATCCTTAAATAATATTGTTGTTGTTGACAAATAAGATCTGAACGAGATTAATGGGTCATCAACCCTAGTGATAGTAAAATTATAACTATGAGTGCCATTATGCCAATACAAGCCCAGGTTTTGATGGTTCTTTCTCTCCCTCATCATCAACAGCTCATATACGTCCCCACCGAGGGGCTCGAGCCTACCCTGAATTAGGGCGATCAGGCTTTAGTCGACCACACTGGCCCAGTGCGGGTTGGTCGACTTCACACACAACCTTTGAATTTCTTCGCAGGAGTGTGCAGGTTTCATAACGATGTTTTCCTTTACCGTAAGAGCGTCGAATAAACGTACATAATGAATTCGAAATTCGATAACACATTGGTACGTGGTAGGGATCGAACTTGCGTCTCCCGGACGGGAGACAGTAGCCCTAGCCACTAGACCACTGACGCTCTAACACTATGTAAAAGCTGTACTGACGTGTGAGGCGAATAACCCTCACCACTTTTGCCAAACGTTCGTAATTCAGGGACTATAAAGAATCTTGCATGTTTGACTAAGGTCTGATCGCCCGTAAGGTAAGCTCGAGCCACTCTGTGGGAACGTATGAAGTGATAATAGCTTGCCATAATTAAATATGTAAAAAACATTGATGCGGCGGGGGGCCCCCTTTTAGAACTGATACGGTGCGAGCTGCGCGAAGAGCGGGGGCGCAAATGGAACTATAACTAATATTGCTAACGTAAACATTGGGGGCACTTTAGCCCATTGATGTGGCGGCGGCTCCACGTTGACCGATCGCTGTTCGGAACTATAATTCAATTTCTGAAAAATAAATGCGCCACGGGCCACTGGTGAGGCGGCGGCTGCACGTCGGGCGGGGACGGCGCGGTGTAGGTGCTATAAGTTACCTGGCTAACATAAACATTGGGGGGCGCCACGGGCCTCTGGTGAGGCGGCGGCTGCACGTAGGGCGGGCACGGTGCGGCGTTGGCGCTTTAAGTTACCTGGCTAACAAACATTGAGGGGCACCACGGGCTACTGGTGAGGCGGCGGCGGCCGCACGTAGGGCGGCGTAGGCGCTATAAATTACCTGGCTAACATAAACATTGGGGGGCGCCACGGGCCACTGGTGCGGCGGCGGTTGCACGTAGGGCGGGGGCGGCGCGGCGTAGGGCGGCGGCGGGTGCGGGGGCGCCGGCCTGGCGGGCGAGTGGGGCGCCATGTCGCACTCGCCCGTCACACTGTCCAGGCTCGACGACACGGTGGGGGCGCGCGCCGTGCCGCCCGTACTCGATGAACACGATGATACCTCTGTTATAGATTTGGGAATTTAGGTTTTGGAGGCTAGGTAGTCGTTTGGCTCGAGCCCCTCGGTGGGGACGTATATGAGCTGTTGATGACTTAGCAGGGTGTCCTTGGCAAATGTAAGAAATTGCTGACTTGTGATATTTTCCATTAAGAAGACATTCTGACTATACAAATACTGCTGGTTTTGTTGCATTTTAATTTTATATTCTTAGTTCTTAATAAATTTCTAATAAAAATTAATTGCGGTTCGTTAGTCTCGCTAAAACACGAGAACGGCTGAACCGATTTGGCTAATTTTAGTCTTGAAATATTCGTGGAAGTCCAGGGAAGGTTTAAACGATAAAAAAATATGGGTAGGGTAGGGGTAGGGTAGGTGTAGGGGTAGGGTAGGTGTAGGTGTAGGGTAGGTGTAGGTGTAGGGTAGGTGTAGGGTAGGTGTAGGTGTAGGTGTAGGGTAGGTGTAGGTGTAGGGTAGGTGTAGGGAAAAATGGCAGGACAACGTCTGCCAGGTCAAAGTCAAAGTCAATTTTTTTTATTCGAATTAAGATTTTTACAAATCATTTTTCGACGTCAAAGCTATCATGGATGGCACGTTCACTACCAGTGTACGCCCTCTGTGGAGAAGAACGGCCACAAGAAACTCCACAGGAATTGTATCTTTTGTACTTTTCTTTTAAATATATAAAGAATCATACATGAGTCATAATTACAATCTACTCCGCTGATTTGGAACAACAGTTGACCAGACGTTTTTACCATCTAAGTAATCATTTATCGTATAATAGGCCTTAGAACATTAAATAGTTTTAATTTTAGCTTTAAATTGGCTATCGGACAGATTTACAATATCATCTGGTATTTTATTATAAAAGCGAATACAGTTCCCCATGAATGAATGAGGGTCAGCTAGTTTGCACTACAAAACACGCGCCAAATAACTTTGCAGCTCTGAAGGTAACCTAAAACCTTTGTTTTTATTATTGCCAGACGAGTCACGAGAGCGCCAAAACTCAACATATTAATTGCCTGGGAAGGCATAAAACTAACTGTGCAAAGGTCCACTGCAGGGTTTTTCGACCATAAATTATTTGAAGGTTTTAACATTACAGCATTCATATTTCACTTATTATTCTTTAACAATAAAATACCCACTGAATTATAGATGTAATTAAATGTCCTTTGTAAAAAAAACCTAATTAAAATTATGTAACTATATTCTCACAGAAAAAACATCTTGTGAATCAATATCTTGAAACAATAGCAATTTCAAAGCTGTAAAAAATTTACGACTGCAGCCTTCATTGATAAACCTACAAATCATGTATTTATACGCAAATAATAGCAATCATTTATAAGTGCGTTGTTGTGGTACTTAATTATTAAGTTATGGATAGGTTTGACCCGTTTAAAGAGGAAGAAGCAACAGCTGTTGATGAAAACACTATCTGATAAAGTCGATTTTTAATTAGGGTAGGTTCTAAACACCACGATACGGATAAAAATTATCTGATTATGCAAAACTATAAATGACACTAAAATTATATAATAAAAAGTATGTTTTATGGGTAAATCTCCCATCAGATGGTCTTTGGTTTGTATTTGTACAGGGTTGGGTGTCCTAGCTTTCAGCCAATAACCGCCTTGTTTTTCTGCTAATAGATACCGCAACTATAGCCTGCTCTACACGGGTCAATTTGCAAGGTGCAGCGGCGAGCAGGTGGCCTAACGAACACGCACGAACGTGCATTTTGAACCTTATCAACTAGTGAAAAAAGTTGAACTTTAACTGGTCGCTACATAACTCGGTGTAGGTTAATTAGATTTAAAATGCAACTGATCATCAGGTCATTTGCACATCGCTGCTCTTTCAGTGAAACAACAAAAGACATCCAAAAATCTGGTAACAATGTCATCCTTAAGGTAAAACAGTTTCCTATTTGAGTAGCAAGATATATCTGTCCTGCTTACTCAATTAACCTCTGTGCTCAACAAAGAACCTTCATGCTCTTGCACTCATTAAAACCACCACGTTGTCCCCGTCGCGTCGCGTCGATACTCAAAGACGGGCACAAAACAATATGGCGGTACTAACCTTTTTATCTGTGTTTTTTGTTAATAATTGCAAGCGCTGGTAGGCGCCGTCTTGGGGCGCTACACAACAGAAAAATTGAATTTGTTAGGACTCAGTATAATTTGCACTCAGTATAATTTGCTAAGGACACCCTGCAAGTGTAAAAAAAAAACTAATTTTTCAGTTGCAAAGCATTTCGAATCGGAGTAATGAGACTTGACCTACATTTTGGTTTGCAACACTATAAACGATTTATTTACGACCGTGTAAACTAACGAGTATTATTGTATTACCTACTATAAGTCAGGCGAAGCGTCTTAGTTTTTTCGCAATACCGTTTTGAGATTGCGTAGTATCAACGTTTCGTTATATATATATAACCAATCCTATTTTCAAACTAAACACCAGTTTTAGGACGCTTTGTTAGTTGCTAACAATAACATAATATGTTGGGAAACACACTTTGGTCTACGGTAATAAAATGGTATGGACAGAAGCTGAAATACAGACCTCAAGAAATAACATACCAAAAGAGCAAGTTTACCGCAATTATGTCTATTTCGAATGTAACATATGACTGGCCTATCTATCATACAATAAGACACATAAGAGTAGGCCACACTTTGTTTTTTTAATACAATTATTGCAAGACAATTGATACTTGCGATTGTCGGCACTTGATGGAACTTGATAGATATACGAGGAGGGATCAAAAAGTAGTGAGAACGACATACTCCTTGGTAAAAAAAAATACTGGCAGGCATAGCTCAGATACATTTGTAATATTAATAAAGAAAAAAAATCTTCGATTCCCTTTTGTTTTTTTCTGAATGTAGTCATTTGTTTGCTTCGTGTCGGAGTGTTCTCGAAAATGGAGAAAAACGAAGTGCAAAAGTTAACGACTCAAGAGATTCGTTGCGATTTGGAGGCAACATTAGGAGAGCCGTATTCTACTGTCGCAAGGTGGGCTTCTCAATTTCGAGTAGGGAGAACGAGCACGGAAGACGAACATCGTTGCGGCCGTCCATCGACGTCAGTCCACTAAGAGAATGTTGCGAAAGTCGAGAAAATTGTATTGAGCGATCGAAGAGTTACCATCCGATACTTAATTCAAGAAACGGGCATTTCATATGGAAGTATTCAATCCATATTGAAACAATCTTTGAATATGAGAAGTTTCCGCAAGATGGGTGCCGAGAATGTTAACCGACAGTCAGAAACAAAATCGATTTGACATTTCGAAGATATTGTTGGACAAGTTTCAAGAAGATTCTGAGAACTTTTTGTCTCGTTTCGTAACAATGGACTAAACATGGGTCCATCATTTTGATCCTGAGACAAAACAGCAATCTTCGCAATGGAAACGGCCATCATCACCGACCCCGAAGAAGTTTCGTGCCGTGGCATCGGCTGGCATGGTTATCCTCAATATTTTGGGACTCAGAACGGATATTGTTGATTGATTACCTGGAGCGTGGAACCACTATTACAGGCCAATATTATGCAGCTTTAATTCCCAAGTTGAGGAATGCCATCAAAGAGAAAAGGAGAAAGAAACTTCGAAGGGGCGTGCTGTTTCATCACGACAACGCACCCGCGCACAGGTCGGCAGTTGCGATGGCTGCCATTCAGCAAGCTGGCTTCGAATTGGTTGACCACCCCCCTTATTCACCAGATCTGGCGCCTAGCGATTTTTATCTGTTCCCCAAATTGAAAGAATACTTAAGGGGAAACAGGTACGAAGACGAGGTGATGGATGCCGTGGAGAGCTTTTTGCAGGACCAAGACAAAACCTTTTTTTTTAAGGGCTTCAATAGCCTTGGAAAAGCGCTGGACTCAGTGTGTAGGACTATGTAGAAAAATTAATTATTAAGTTATCAATAGTCATTATATTCTATTTCATTCTCACTGCTTTTTAATCCCTCCTCGTATTTAATAAAAGTCACTTTTACTAGTTCCACTTATATTACATTCACCCGACCGGTTTCGATCATCTGTTCAGCAGTACTGTTGTTTATGTTGGTTTGTACGGTGGTTATTGACAAACTATGTGATCTAGAATAAGTAATTAATAACCCTGTGAAGATGATCTGTTGATCGAAGCCGGTCGGGTGAATGTAATATAAGTGGAACTAGTAAAAGTGACTTTTATTAAATAATTTTTGCAAGTCTCGAGTTACCAGAGACAATGAATTTCTTCAATTTCTTTCTACTCTTTAATGTCACACTGTACAAGTAGTGGCGAGTGTATGTGTGAGCTAAACAAACGAAGCTTATCAATCAGTATGAACTATTCATACAGTTTCTTGTATGTACGGGCCGCCACTCGGATGCATACAACGTGTTAGCAAAATAGCGCAAAACCTCTCGGTTCCGGTCAGACCATGAAACTGAACAACTTTTGCTCCAGAACTTTTTAAAATTCGCAGAAATTTTTATGAAATATGTTTTTTTTAGATCTTGTGGAACTAGTTTATCAGTTTCATGGGCTGACCACCAGAGAGATTTTGCTAACACGTTGTATATTTAAAGCAGAACGCTCACCTATCGTGTTGTCTGTGTTGTAGTCGACAGCGCTAGCCGCCGAGTCGGTCTGTCTCTCGAAGAGTGCACACTGCAAGCTGCTCAGGTCGGCTCCTCTCACATCAGACAAGTCTAGGAACTCATATTCCTGAAACACGTGTCAATTGTTAGCCACAACCCAGGCTTACCCAGGCCCTAACTACTGCAAGTTGCAGTGTATTGCAACACAGTAAATATATCTATACATTTTTTTAATCATTTGCAATAGTAGTTTAATGTTAAAAGTAGCCAAGCTTAACCATTACTTTACAAGGTATATTGTACCCTTAAATTCACCCATATCACTAACTCCTCACCAATTTTAAAGGGCTAATACAAAATGAATGGCAGATGAAATGAGTAACCCTAACAACAGCGGACAATAATCATGTAAGTCTAACATTTTATTTAGAGATTCGTGTTTCTTATCTGCCCTTTCCAGATAACCATATACTGTCAACAAAGAAGCATTGTAAAGCAATTGATAATTTGAACTTGACTCATAAAAACGACATTCCAGAAGCAGAAATGTAATGTACTGTGTATCATATATTTTCATGACCCGATCAAATTGAATACAATACTTTCAGCTGTGTCCATACAATATGCATTAGCAACCGTAACAAGGTTGAATATGAAAAATGTTAAGTCAAAGTCATGTTAATGTGAACTATATTGCGAACAGCTAAAAGTTGGTTGACTAAATAATACAAAACCAAAAACCTCTAAGTTGTGGTAGTTCAGCCTATGAAACTAAACCAATTGTGTTCCAAAACATTTCAAAATTACCCAATTTTTTTTAGTTTCTTACAAACTGACACTGTCGGATTACAAGTATACATAAAAAGGCTAAAATTTGTTTGTGAAAGGATCTGGAACTCTGTTCTGTTTCGTGGACTAAACAACCATTTTTTTGCACTATTTAATTAACACAAAATAATTATTATTCAGAAACCAAATAAAATAAAAATCAAAAACCGAAATACCCTAATCATTCTTATTATTTGTTCCTACATTATGTTGGGTAAAATAGATTGAATGCCTAACATGTGATTGACTTATCAATCTAATTAAATGAACTAAAGGTTGAATCCAACAGGTTGAATTTTTATTTAAATTTATTGTTATATTTCTTAAATACAAAATACTGCTTTTATTAGCTATTGATAACCCACTGATTAGCAATTCCATATATAACTTAAATTCTGTATATAACAACAAAATTAACTTGAGCAAACAGGACACCATTTCTTCAATGACCAATGTAGTGACTACATTAATCATTCTTAAATACTATTAACTTGCCATGCATCATCATCATCATTATCAGCTTCCTATCACCCACTGCAGGGCATAAGCCTCCTCTTTTTCGTGCCAACCTTTGCGATCTTGTGCACACCTCAGCCAAGTCTTTCCAGCAACCCACTCTATATCATCGACCCACCAAATGCCATGCATCACCTATACACAAATAGAATTCCCATTTATGTATGATACCCATGAAAACTGCAGTGTTCTAGTGCCATTTTACTTGTTCAAAAAATTAGCAAGATATTTTTTATTATAAGTAACACATCAACCATGTATTTTAAAATAAAGGATCTTGTAAATTTAAATAGATTTTCAATGAGACTGCGGTACCCAGGATAAAAATATCTCAACAATAACTTTACTTATTAACTTGCCTGTTTGGTTTTAATTAAATTAAATTGTCTTCTAGAATTTATCACCACCACATCTAAATCTACCTAAGAAAGACTAATGGTATACAACCATGATAGCTGGCTAATGACATGGACAAATACAAATGACAGAGACAAATATATTATTACCAAAACACTGAAGGTCAAGCACTTAAGAATTAGGTAATTTAATAGTAAAATATTCTTATTAATATAAAACAATATGGTGGAAGTTTCACCTAGTGAATATGCAATCAATCTAAATATAATTTTAAATTAAGGATTTAAGAAACATTTAAAAGTATGCAAAAAAACAGTGTTGGTGGTGTTGGAGTTGGCCTTTGCCTCAGAAAATATACTTGCAAGTATCTCTAATTACTGATTAATTGATTGTTTAAATAAATACCTACACTGTTAGGTACTTTTTTTAGATGTTTTAAAGAGCTTGAAGACTGAGATTCTGAGGAAATGTAGAAAAAGTTAAATTTTACATCTTACAAGTGAGCAACATAGTTTAAAAACTGTTAATCATGCTCTTAAGTCCAACTGTCGCACAATGACTAGTGAATGCCGTCAGTATATCAACAGTCCATTCAAGTTAATATATCTCTGATTAATCTGATTCATCTCTCTTCCTAGGTTATTATGCAATTATAATATTTCACTCTACATTCAAGTTTCAATAAGGCAATGCTGACCGATGCATTGACTTGCAATGTAACATGAGTGAAACATTCTCTCCAATGAAAGTGATAGGTCAGGCAGGTTGAAAAGTAAACATTTGAAAATGTTCACCTCATGTTGCAATAAGTAAGTATGCTGTTATTTATATTTTGACTTAACACTTACAATAACATCAACCACCACTCTATACATATATTACAATTAAAAAAGCTCGAAATGAACTGCTACAATGGACTGCCAGTGACCTCCTCATTGAACATTGGACTGTTACCATTTGCTGACAGATTTATAGGTTATACTAAGATTAATTATTTTCACTAATCATCACACAGCACTCATACCTAAAGTTTAATAGCACAGTACACCCAGCAGTCTTCTGTCGTGCACAAATACATTATGCAACTCCTGTGGCACCGACTAAACAACAACAAATCCATCTATGCACATGTGGTTTGTCAAGTCATGAAAATGAGATGCAATAGTGAAAATGACATACCTATGATCAATGTTATATAGAATCGAGTTCCATCCCAATCCCTTTCGATTAAAGCATGATTTTCAGCGTCTAATTGTCTCTTGCATCAGTGCAAAGCTGTAAAATACGCGTAACGTTTGGAGAACTATAAGATGGCGTAACAACGCTCGGTTGCCGGGTGCCATCCACAGTTATTGACAAATCAACATAATGGTGATTCTTGTTGTGTGAGCCCGAAACTGGACACCATCTATTTAACGAGAACTATCGACACTTACCTCCCACGAGCACACACATTCTGGAAAGAGATATTTTTTCTAATGTAATGGCCAGTTTCAATATCACCAAAACAAGAAACAAAAGCCAAACAAATTTAAGTAAATGTAACGACATGTAGGTTCCTCTTACCGTTTTCATCAAATCCATGGCCTTTTAGGGAACACCATCACGAAATATTTCACAGTAAATATTACATATATACAGGAATATCAGCGTTGCAGTAAAAATCTCGGAACGGGATCAACGTCGAAGCCATGCACGCACTCACCAACACATAACAGGAAATGACAAAAGCCGCGCCATTTTTTGGCTTAGTATTTCCAACCAATCAGAATCGAGCTTTGCTACCATAATGTCACATCCATAGACAAATTTTGTATTTTGGTCATGTTGTCGTACTTGAACGGATGTAACGTCATTCAAAATGATGTTCGGATACACACTGTCGCTGCGTTCCGAGACGCGATTATCAGCAGGCAAAACTCATACGTTTTTTTGCTTTTCTGATCGCTGACAGCGCTGAAAGTCTGATTCGGAATGCGCCCTGAGTATAAAATGAGATTAAATTCATGGCTCAAATATTTAAAACTTTTGCGGCGGTTTGCATAGAGACTGTTTATATTGCATGCAGTTTCTTAGGTCAGTAGTCGACCTGAGAACTAACACAGGAATATGCATAAAAAAAAAAAATTTTTTCATAGTTCGTCTGATTTGAAAGTACTTAACAAAAACACGCCCATAGTGTGGGACGCCCCCTGCAAGCGGTGGACTGATGACCTGAGGAAGGTCACTGGTGGTGGCTGGATGAGGAAACGGGGTGATCGTGCGCTTTGGCGTGCCCTTGGGGAGGCCTACGTCCAGCAGTGGACTGCAATAGGCTGATTGATTGATTGATTGATAACAAAAATAGAATACTGATAGTCAAAACAGAATCGAAATTGATCGAAAAGCAAACTAAATACATAATTATTAAACAAATATATCTGTCCCTTTTACAAAAACAACATTTTCTTACTTTTCGGACAATTAGGTAATTCAGCCTGTAATAATATCTTAGCTTTACTAAGTATTTGTTGTTTGACCTCCATATCCCCACCGGGAATCGAACCCAGTATTTCTTCGGAAACCATTTAGGTATTGAGTGTAAATAAGATGTATTAAAATAAATCGTATCCGAGGAAAATCAAATTGGACGATGTAACAAATTGCCTCCAATACGTGAGCACCTGCCTACGACTATGCCCTTTCTATTAGCTCTCTCATCTTGGCAAATATTATACGTTTGCGTAGCCCACCTAATTCACCCACTACGTGACACATTACTCAATTATTTTCGTCCGATTCAGTTGGGAATTTGTAGGCGCTTTTGAAAGGAAACACGCTCAATTCTCCTTAGCCACGTCCTGCGTAAACGATTGAAAAATATTGAGGAAGGTCCTTACGTAAAAGCGTTTTGATTTGATTTGTATAGGTATTCGCGACATTCATGTCTAGACGATAAGGCATCCTAGTATTTGGATTTCTTTGGCTAGTAAATGTACCCATTTACTTACTTAATAGCAAGCTTCCGTTTAGCTGAATAACTTGAGGAGTTGGCTACCACTTACCATAGAAAAGATTTCAAATACCATGTAATCGATGTAAAGTCGACCAATAAATTGGTTTACCACCCTAAGGTTGAATGTCAGTTGCAAATTATAGAACAACAAAGATCATTTTCGTTTGCAGAACGATCTGTCAGATACCGAGTATAAACCTTATTGAAATTTTCGATAACTAGGAAATTGAATAAAAAATGATTGAATGAAAAATGGTAAACCACTTTCTTGATCGACCTTACGTACAGTTCACTGAAGCCTTTCACTCGAGCGACGTTTCACCAAAATTCTATTGCATCGAAGTGCCAAAAATTCGACATTGTAGTACCTAGCACATAACACGAATAACTAAATCTGCGGTACATATTATGTTACTGTAATAGCCCCAATAGCCCGAACTGTGGTAAATATACCAAGAGTCAAGACTTAAAAGTAACAGTCACAACAAAATAATATAGTACGCAGTAGCAATGACGTCTAAACTAAAAATTATATATATTTATTTCTATAAGATGTTAAATTAATATCATTGAGGATGTTATTACATCACTTAGATCCGTCATTACATTTTTTTGGGTAAGTTCACCAACACAATGGCGGAATCTGTGTGAATGGTGAACTACAGTAGGTACAGGCCTGTCTAGTTTCAGTTTAGATGGCCGTGTGTGAAATGTCCCCACATGATTATTATTATTTATTTATTTGTCTTGGGAATGGTGGGGCTTGACACACTTGAGTTACGCCGAAAACTTCTTCTTGTGACTCACTATTATCTCGTCCTACTTAACGGCATCGACAATATGTCAGTGGTGGCCCAGTCGTCCTGGACGTGCCGTCTCGTGGCCTCGCAGCCGTGATGGGTTCATGGCGCCTCGTCGCCGTCACAGACTTTTTGCGTCACTACGTACACGCACAATTCGTGCCCGCAACGCACCTACGACTCGCGCTCTATCTCTTCTCAGTGACGTCACTGCTTGGCACTATGACCTTGATATTCACGCAGATACATTGAAAATGGTTCTTGACACTGCCTATAATTTTTTGACTAAATGCTAATTGTATGTTTTAAATTTTATAATTATGCTTATTATCTTATTGTGATAGTATAGTATCTTATATTAATAATTTGTTAACATAAACTTTCTTGTGCTTTGGTCTCTGTACTGTTAGCAAGTTGATTGATTAAATAAATAAATTAAAAAGCCAACAGCGGTGGATCCAAACTGTTTTGCTATCATATCTGATGATAGGTCTGTAAACTTAGGTATATTTTTTACGGAGAGGCCATTCAGTAAATACCAGTTAAAATAGTGTGGGTGTATGTGTAGGTGTGATTTGTTGAATGTATTTCAACTTGTTTAATAAATATCATTAAAGCAAGGTAAATAAATCGTAGATACGAGAATTTTAATTAAAGGCACGAATTTAAATAAATTATACAAATTGTGTGTGAAACAGGTGCATTCGTGGGGCAAATTAAATGCTCCAATCAAAAAGTAATAACGTCACTGTGAAAATATAATGCTTAATGACTAAAAGAGTAAAATATTAAAAGAGCCTGGTTGAAAGATAATTATTAATAAGAAAAAATGTAATACAATACAAATATTCTCAACTACAAATTGGTGTTAACCAAGTAAGTATGCAAAAAAAAAAAAACAAAAAAAAAATATTTTGTATAAATATTTTCATTTTTTTTTATAAAATACAAAACGCTAAATACCTAATACAAAAGTTAAGTCATTAGGCGACCTTATTGCTAAGATAGCTTGCGTCTTTTTACGAAAAATTGAGTTAATCGGCCCTTGAAAATTTAGATTATACTTACTTCGACAAGTCCGTTATACAGGTGGAAACGTTAAGTGTACTCACTCGATTTATCCTAAACTATACAAGATACCGAGAAACTGATTACTGATACTATGCTTGGGTTACTGTAGGATGAGCTCTGACAGATTAAAATTTTAAAAACTTATTAATATTATTTCGTTTATTTATTTATTTATTAAGTAAAATTACATACTGTTTAATGATAGAATAAGAGGTGAAGTTACTTTTTTAATATATCGCCTGTTATAATTTCAAATGTCGTAAGGGACATTTTGTCGTAAGTACATTATGTACACCATTCGATTCAGAATTTTTTTGCGCATCTTTCTGTATATTTAAAATAATTCTATCCCTTTTTATAAAGGAGATACAGGGGATTTCACTTTGTAGTAAGTGTCAAAGTTGATCAATGTATACGTCGTATAGGTAAAGTTTCAGGACTCTTTGTTTTTTATACGTCGTATGTCTTTTTTTTTCCTACAAAGTTAATACGTTGTAACACACTAACATAAAAAATATGCCTTTACACAATTAATTCCATTAAAGTATATTTTAAAGTTTTGAATAAAAAGTGTCGTAAGTAGCAGATTTTTTTACTTTTGTCCGATACGACAATATTTGAATAAGATTGTTCACAGTATAAATTTAAAAATAAAAATAAAAATTGTAGTAAGTAACAACATTTTATAAAATTGCTTCGATAAGACAGTAGTTCTACCAAAGACATGAAAAAACTTACGTGGTAAGTCTCGTAAAAATATATTGATCTCTAAACAACATCACTGATTGGAAAACGAACGATACTTACATCCCAAAAAAACCTTAATCAAAAATGCTTCGATTAATTTATGTTTGAGTTACGACTAAACAAAAGTTATTAATCTCATGAACTGATGATCGTAAATTTGTATAGGTAGAATAGAATAGGTATATATCGCCTGTTATAATTTGAAATGTCGTAAGAGACAAACCCCTACTTTCTAGGAGAACTAAAAGAAAAAAATGTGAGTAAAAACTGTCATAACTTTCAAATTTTCTATCCTATTGAGACGATTCCTAGAGAGAAATTTCTTTTAATTATTATATCTGTCTGATAGAATTAAGTAAACTTCGATAAACAGCATAGTTTCGAAGATAGTGTCCCTTACGCCCTACGCCTAGAGTCATATTTTTGTCGTAACAAACAAAATAATCGTTTTTATTTCATAATTCCAGTTGTAAAGGTATTAAAAAGCTATAAATTAATGATGTACGTTGCAATATTGATCTAGGTTCCAATAGAATTCCGTATAAAAATGATCTGATCTGTATATTTAAAGCTATCTTTTGACTATTACTACCCATATAGACGATGTATCAGGGCTATAGGGAGGTCATCTGTCTGTAGTCTGTTGTTTTATGATTATGCTGAGAGCAATGCACCTATATAGGTATGATTTTATTATAATTTAAGAGGGTTTGATACAACTGTTTCTTTTTTTATCTAAAATACAACTCAGTTACTAAATTTGTTAAAGCATCAAGACATAGTCTCTTCGTATATTGATCCGGAGTAATAATGTTACCTATAGGCAATGTCTGGTCTACGTAGCTACTACTTAGCTTTAACAGTTTATGAGTAATAGAATGATATTATTATGCCTATCTAATCTACATAACGGCAAACTAGATAATACTTTACAAGACATATTATTTATAATTCATCATAATCTTCCTCGTCTGTCTCACCTTTTTTTCTTCTTCTTCTTTTTCAACCTTTGTCTACCCAATGCTGAGTATAGGTATCTTCCATATTTTTCCACGTTGTGCGGTCATGTGCTTTCCGCATGCAGTCTCTCCCTGCAACTCGCGTCAAATCGTCAGTCCATCTCGCGGGCTGCCTTCCCACATTTCTGCGCCCAGTCCGTGGTCTCCACTCCAGTACTTTACTCCCCCACCTACCGTCAAAGTCTAAGCTAATGTATCTGGAACTTCAGAATTATATGGAAGGTTAGAACATTCTGCGTGAAACTGCTTTGGTATTGTCCCATTGCCACATAAACGAAGCAAATCATTATATTTTGCTACAGACATAGGCAGACTTTGTTCATGAAAAGGTTTCAATTGAACTTTATCCCCATCCTGGTTATTAGTTGATTGATCCTCTTGAACATCCTCTTAAATTTTTCCTTCCCTCTTCCCTTTTCCTTTCCCTTTCCCTTCCCTTTGCCTTTATTTTCTGTTGGTTTTTCATGTAGTTCAAATTTGTGTATTTCAGCTTCTTATTTCGTCAAGTATTTAACGATCATTTCATTCGGGTATTTCTTTTTAAATGTCACTATTCTTATTTTCTGTGATTTAATAGCTTTCATAATTTTCAGAGAAATGGCATTCGCAGTTAATTCTTCAAAGTTTAAAAAAATCTGTATGATCAAGAACATGTACTTGGTAAGGTTTTGGCCATTTTCTAGATTATTCTATGTAAGTTAGGCCACTGCGATGGACTCCAGACAATCCGTTTCTTTACTTCGTTTTCTATTGTAGCGTGAACCGACTCAACGGGCATGTAGGTATGACCGGGAATCAAGAAGTTAATTTAAATTACTTCCAAATGTTTCGTTCTGATTAAGTAGTAAAATGATTAAGTGCAGACGAAACAACTTCAACAAGATGTTTATAACAGGAGAATAAAAAAAAAACTGTTATTATACTGCGATTCATGCGTTGGTCAGAACCGCAAGAAAGTTGTTTTATTTTCTGGAAACAACGAAACATTTGTAAGTAATTCAAATTAAATTCTTGATTCCCGGCCATACCTACATGCCCGTTGTCTCGGTTCACGCTACAAAGAAGCGTTACGAAGTAAAGAAACGGATTGTCTGGAGTCCACCGCAATGGCCTAACTTACATAGAAGGAGCTAGAAAGTGGCCAAAACCTTACCAAGTACATGTTCTTGATCATACAGATTTTTTAAACTTTGAAGAATTAAATGCGAATGCCATTTCTCTGAAAATTATGAAAGCTATTAAATCACAGAAAATAAGAATAGTGACGTTTAAAAAGTAATACCCGAATGAAATGTTTGTTTAATTATTGATGAAAGAAGACGCTGAAATACACAAATTTGAACTACATGAAAAACCAACAGAAAATAAAGGCAAAGGGAAGGGCAAAAGGAAAGGAAAAGGCAAGGGGAAAGGAAAAACCGAAGAGGAGGTTCAAGAGGATCAATTAACTAATAACCAGTATGGGAATAAAGTTCAATTGAAACCTTTGTATGAACAAAGTCTGCCCACCCATGTTTGTAGCAAAATATAATGATTTGCTACGTTTATGTGCAAATGGGACAATACCAAAGCGGTTTCACGCAGAATATTCTAACCTTCCATACAAGTCTGAAGTTCTAAATACATTAGCTGAGAGAGACGAGGAAGATGAAGATGTATTTCAAATAATATGTCTTGTAACGTATTATCTAGTTTGCCATTAGGTAGAGTAGATAGGCATAATAATATCATTCTATTACTCTTAAACTGTTAAAGCTAAGTAGCAGCTACGTAGACCAGACATTGCCTATAGGTAACATTATTACTCCTTAAGTGTAGGATCAATATACGAAGAGACTATGTCTTGATGCTTTAACAATTTAGGAACTGAGTTTTAGATAAAAAATTAACTAGTTTTTTTTATTTGATCTCTAAAGCTCTCTAAGCTATGATTAGAGAGCTATGATTGTTAATTACGAGAAAACTATTATGTTTTAGTTATTTTGTGCAGAAAGTATTAAGTTTAGTAAGGGCCCTGACCTATTGGGCAGTGAGGTTCCACCGTGCAGCGATATTTCCATACTTGAAATTGCCATGTGGCGTGAATAAAATTCACCCGCGCCATGCAGCCGCCCTTGCTGCCACAATGTGGCAATGCTCTTAAATATATGCCACAATTTATTTCTTTGAAAATTCCTTAAAATAGTTATTTTCTTAATTTATATTGATATAATCTGTTGAATTGTAATAATGTTATGTTTCACTAGATGACTAGCATCTAGGAATGAGAATAATATTTTGATAACCCTGTTTAGCTTAACCTAAATAAAGCTAGTAAAAAATCCATTTATTTTATTTATTTTGAAACAGTTTTATCAAACCCTCTTAAATTATAATAAAATCATACCTATATAGGTGCATTGCTCTCAGCATAATCATAAAACAACAAACTACAGACAGCATGACCTCCCTATAGCCCTGGTACATCGTCTATATGGGTAGTAATAGTCAAAAGATAGCTTTAAGTATCCAGATCAGATCATTTTTATACGGAATTCTATTGGAACCTAGATCAATATTGCAACTTACATCATTAATCTGTATTTTTAAATACCTTTACAACTGGAATTATCAAATAAAATCGATTATTTTGTTTGTTACGACAAAAAGATGACTCTAGGCGTATGGCGTAAGGGACATTTGATACAAAATTCTAGTGTGTAAGGGACACTATCTTCGAAACTATGCTGTTTATCGAAGTTTACTTATTTCTATCAGACAGATATAATAATTAAAAGAAATTTCTCTCTAGGAATCGTCTCAGTAGGATAGAAAATGAGAAAGTTATGACAGTTTTTACTCACATTTTTTTCTTTTTGCTCTCCTGAAAAGTAGGGGTTTGTCGCTTACGACATTTGAAATTATAACAGGCGATACTAGCTATTATGGTTTTTAAACTGAATATTATTAAAAAAAGTTGTTAACGTCAGAAAAAATTTGAAGCTGTCAGAACTCATCCTTTAATAACCCAACTATAAAAGTGCTGCTGAGTGCTTTTATTAATTTTTCAAAATAGTTATTAATACCATTTGATAGAGCTTGTGGGGCGATCCGATATTTTTCTGATTAATATTTTTTTTTGGAGCGACATATGACAATACATTAAACAGAAAATTGTCACGACATATTGACATATTTGTAGAATACACATCAACATTAACAGCTCATATACGACCCCATCGAGGGGCTCGAGCCTACCCTGAATTAGGACGATGAGGCCTTAATCAACCACGCCGGCCCAGTGCGAGTTGGTCGACTACACATCACCTTTGAATTTATTCGCAGGAATGTGCAGGTTAGGTAACGCTAAAGTTACTCTTGACTTAGTTCTTCAATGAGCTGATGTAGCAGGATCAACGCTGCAGAGCTCGAAGCAGACAAACTCGATGCTAACAGAATAATTAGTGGTTTGTAGCAGGCAGTTGAAAATTTTCAATATTCCCCTGAATATGCTACTCCTATTATTTATGTAATAATAAAAGGTTTTTCATGACGTGGCTGTATACTGTCGTTTCCGTTGCCTGCGGTAGGAGAGGAAAAAGAAAGGGAACGACTCGAGACTATGGGCTCCAGTTGTAGTCGAGTCACAGGTCGAGTGGAAAACCTACGCTAGGCACAGAACCGATATTAACAACTATACATATCTTTTTAAATAACTTAGTGTACTTTTTTGTTGTCACTGTTTTTTAAAAAGCCACTTTTTTACTATTGTCACAAAGGGCGCTTTTATTTTGTGCTATTGTCATTTCATTTTACAACTTATTCTGTTCACTGTACTATTTTCCATGTCGTTGTTGGCTATAATTGGAGTTACAATTAGGCTAGTATCCTATGCATATTTATTTGTAAGTGTTATTGCCCCTTCTGTGATCGAAGATTATTGCCAACTCTGTTGGTGACCTAACAAAATAAATAAATAAAAAATAAATTTCACCGAATGCACAGATAGTACGCTAAGTTTACATACAAATTAGATTCGGATGTTTTAATTTTTTGAGTTGATGCACGGGTTAGTACGTAGACAAATACAAAAGCTCTCAAAGTTCCATTCCCTGAATGCACAACAAAACCAAATCACATGCATCCCTATTTCATTTTGTTAAGATAATACAATACAATTCCTCGTATGTCAACAATGCAATTTCGCCAATATTGAGTGCATCTAATTTCGCTCGTATGTAACCACCATAACAAAAATACTTCGTATGACATCTTCCCACGGTACATTTTCCAGCCAATAGCGAAATATCGTGGAAATATCCCCAGGAAGTATGCGACCAAGCTTATGGATTTCAATAATGGCGAAGATACAGCTTTCCGTCGCTTTTCTGTTTATTTAGTCGCTGTTACAAAAATATTTCTGCTCTTGCTTTTTTTTCACTTTCATGAAACTAGAACGATCTTTTTATTATTATTTCACTGTGCTTGGAGATGAAAAATACAATGAGCCAGTTTCTTACGAAAATGTAAAATAAAAAAACGAAATCTTTGCAGAGCTGGCTGTTTTTCAGCTGAATATGTTTTGTCTTGATAATAAAATAACAAAATGTTATTACTCTTTTCTGTTAAAAGGCCATCATTAATATCTGAAAGATATTATGCCAGCATTTTCTAAAATAGGCATTCACTCTAGAATAATATGTAGATTGTCGTTATTTTTTTTTTGCACGTGGTTTCTTCTAATCTTATCTTGGTGGCTAAATTTTACTCAATGAACGCAGAGTCGAAACTATTGGGTCTAGAAACTTGTTGTTGAATAGTCATTTGTTCTTATTCTTAAGACGTAAGCAAACTAAAGCTTTTTGGAAAATCTATCTCCCACGGGGATTAAAGTTTGTCGAAACTCTGTCATTTACGAAAACTTATGCAAACGAAGTTATGGGCGGAAATATATTTGTTATACGTACATTTAATTGAGGGAATTGATGTTCGAGAGTTTGTGCAGCTTCCGGTTTCCAATACTCATCGGAAACCGAGTTCGCGCAGAATTCCTCTTTGGAGAGATAATTTAACGTTATCGCTGTTCAAAGAGACGCTGCGTGTAAATTTCTCGATGCTCACATTCCTGTCGGTTTTTATTAAGTTTTGCGAACATCGTGCTTTTTATGTTTAGCTTATACTTTGTCGGGTGTTGTGTATATATCATGATTAAAATTATATCAAAAGCATTAACAGAGAGAAGAAATACTGTGGTCGGGTCACCATTACACCTTTTGGCAAATTAGGCTGTGACAATGCCGACTAAATCTCGTTGAGTCTGCTTACGGCTTTTACGGGATTTATTTCTAAAATAATAATAATCTCTAGAGCAAAGTTTTCTAACTACTCACTTTATTCCCAATTCGTATTCGGAAAATTTAATTCTTGAATTCGTATAATGGTGTTCAAAACATGAATTGCAAGTGTCATTCGGCAGATTATTTCTCGAATAAAGTAGTTAGTGTGTTACTCAAAAGTGATATCTTGAACATATTCAAAATTTCTAACAATATTTTTATAAAACAATTTTAAGCACGCTGGTCGTGGATATTATGAAAATACACTTGTAGGAAAATACCTTGGATTCCCATATTTATTTGCCATTTTTGTTACACTCTGTATAGAATTTACGAAGATTTCAGTAAGCCTATCTATTGTTTTCAATTATCAACGTTAATATTTTAGGTATTTAAATCTTACGTATAATATTTCCTCTCTTACATAACGTTTATTTTTCTATATCCTTTCTGGAACCTATCCAAATTCCGATCCTAATTTAATATTTTATTCGTTTCCTCGTTTTTAATAAAATGACCCGATGCACGAAGTTTACGAAGATAGGCGGTAACATTATAAGACTAAATACTACTGTATGTTAACCTGCTCAACAATTAATTTCTTTGACTATTTTTTTGTAGCTTCTTCTGTGTCCCACTGCTGGGCAAAGACCTTCCCTCGCTCCCGCGATTCCTCCCGGTCTTGGGCCTCCAGATTCAGATGCCAGCCCTTTAGAAATCCGTCAAATGATCTCACCATCGTCTTCGTGGTCGATCTCGACGGGCGGCGACCGTCCTCCGGCGCCCATACCGTGGATATTCTATTCTAGCCCACCTATGCCCAGCCCAGTCCCACTTCAGTTTCGCGGACTTTTTTCCAACGTCTTGTATGTCTGTCTTTTACTATACTAATAAACTAGTGGCTCTGTGAGCTGTAGACCTCACGAGTCTGTATATCTTTTTATATTTATTTTTATTTTTTCGTCACAAACATCCCCGACCCCTTGATTTTTAATATATATATTTTTTTTCAACTTATTTTTTTTTTTATTCTTTAAGAAATATGACCTGTAGAGGAAAACAGCCTCAGCGGTAGACCTTGTAAGCTGGCAACCCCCACCATAACTCCGTCATTTTTTACAAATTCCAAAAACTGACTCGACAAAAAAATTCGATTAATTTATCGAACCTGCTCACAAAATTTCACGAGAATCGGTTGAGAAACGCGACCTGTAGAGTGAAACAAACAAACAAACAGGTGAACATACAAAAGCAAATTTGGCCAAGCTGAAACAGAGACGCTTCGCTCGCTCGGTCAATTATAAATTGTTTGGAACTCTAGATCGTTCGTAGTCCCTATCCTTGTATGAGGCACGTTTTTAACGTAATCTACTCATGTACATGTTCTATTAGTAACAATCCACTTAAAATCCTGCGTGACTTTTCCGAAAGATGGAGCGCAGAAGCCGCTGTACTTGTGCGCGGTGTACATCAATCACACAGATAAGTTGATTACAAGTGGTCAGCGTCACGCTGGCCCCGATTCCTGTGGACATGTGTAAAGCTCTTTACATTGGTCCGTCTGTTGCCATGTACACATTCATTCACATCAGTTAGCAGAGGAAGCCAAGCCGCTCAAGACTGATGAAGTTTTCACAGGAAATAGTTTATGGTTCGCTATGAAATTTCATATGATTTTGCAGGTTCGTGAATGTGTAAGTATCAAATCTAATGGAAAAATACGAGTAATCACTTAAGAAAATATTTCCCGTCCAGCCAGATTTTCTGCCCTAAAAAAAAGAAGAAAAAAGTATGATCGAATGTATTCCAATTCGTTACTCCATCAATTTATAACAATGTCTTCGAATTATAAAAAAAACATCTACGTCGTAAAGACAGCGGTTCGGCTCTTATTCTAAAATATATGTAAAAAAAACGGTATTATTTAGACAGTTTCATCAAGAATCGTCTCATGGCCGCCTTCTAGTAAGTAATCAATTAGTTCATACAATCACTCCCGTCCCGGAGTGGTGTGTAGGAACCCGTCCAGACAGATTTCTATGAAAATTAGATGGTGAAGGGGGGAAGGAAATTGAATTGATGCGTAAGCGCAAGTAAGTGTAAAAATAATGTTAGTAGATGGCATGCGTAGTTGATTGATATCAATTAATTATTTTAATTTTATTAAAGTGCTTTGTGTTACAATTCCAACAGTGGAGAATATATTGGTCGACCAAGCTGACAACCTGCTGGTTTGGTTATCTTCTTCATCATGCGGGTGGTATGGACGACAACCGACATCACAAAACCTTGTGTCAGTGTTATTGAGTCGCCAAAGCTCACTGAAATGGCTCATGTTACGACTACTTTCGTAGAAAGCAGCCGGACCCTCGGCTTAACGTGCCTTTCGAAGCGAGGAATCATCTGTTTTTCGGACAATCAGGTGATTCAGCCTGCAAGCCTGAAACTCTCACAAGGAGGTTATTGTGTAATGAACGGAGCCACGACGGGGATTCAAACTATAATTTTATAATATTTTAAGTTATTTTTTTATTATAGCACGTAATTACGTGATAGCGCGACTTGAACACACCATGCTATTTACTTCATTCTACTATTTGAAGCATTTTTTAAATTTAATTGAATATAAAATAGATTCTATAAATAGAGGTGTAAAAGAAGAAGTATAAACCGCCTCCAACTTTCAATTCAATGAGTAGCTTAGTTTTTCCACGTAAAAGATTGATATTTATTGCACTTAAAGCTATAAAAAATATTTTTGACGACACATTTCTACGTCTTCGTACAGCTAAGAAGCGAAGGATTGAAACTCTACAGAAATGACGTCAGAGCTAGCTGCATAACGTCAGCCAGAAGTTAAACTAAAAAAAAAGAGAATTAAATTCTGAAAAGCCAGTGGTGCTTATAGCCATACTATTTATAGCCATACTATTTCTAGATAGAACCTACCCAACTACGCTGGTGGAAACTTTGTACGCATGGAATCTTCCAGATTGCCTAAAAGGGTATTTTACTTTGAGCTCTGTTCAGGTAAACGTAAACCCGGGAGAGGACAGTTTCTGCGTTACAGTGATGTCCGGAAACGTCACTTGACTGCAAATGACTTTTCCATTGAATGAATGAATGAAATGAATTAATTAATATACTCGTACTCAGTGAGTCGTGGGAGGAGCTTGCAACTCAGAGGTTGGAATGGTGAACTGCTGTCTACTCTGGCTTAGAAAACTTTGAGCGTGCACGTCTTAAAGATCTTGACGCCTAATGTTAGTCAACTCTCTTAAAATTTATACTTACAATTCAAGTGGGTGTCTTTAATGTGATTCTTGCAATAGGATTCTTACTAAACTAAAGTTGGCTTTGCGAGTCACGCTCGCGCTCACGATAATTTTTAATTTTGTTCCCGCCGTGTAGTGATAGTACCCGTCAAACTGAACAACTTTTCACGAAAAAAGAAATCCTGCGACAAAAATATTTTTGTGCTCTCCGTACAAAATGGGTCGGTAGAACGATTCCCTGTTTCGGAAGGCATGTTAAGCTGGGGGTCTCGAAGATATCTACGGAAGTAGCTCATTACACGAGCCTTGTCAGCCTTTGGCGGCTCAATGACACCGAAACCAGATTTTATACCGATTTTATACGGATGTCGACTTGCCTGCGCAGAAGTTCGAGGGTATTGTGTCACGTTATGTGTGAAGTCAACTAACCCGCACTGGGCTAGTCTGGTCGACTATTGCTTAGTCTAGTCATTCAACTAATATAAAATATAACTTTCTAAAACAAAACACTTAGGTATATTATTTATAGGTATTTATATCCAATGTGAGTTTCGTTTATTAAGATATTTTTTATTCTATACACTACAGTATTATCTTTGTCCAATTTCAAATTTTTCAATACTCGTTCACATGATATTTAATAAAACGTATTATTATATATTGCTGGTTTCTGCGATTCGCTTGTTTGTATGTTAACAATATCCCGGTATCAGTAGTTATTAATAGTCAACGATTGGTTTTATTACAAAGTTTTATTTAAGTTATTGGGAATATACGATACGCTTAAAAAGCCTTTTTCCCACCGCAGTTATACAAGTTATACTTACTATTTGTATGATTTACTCGCTGCAGACTCTATCGAGGATCATCAGAGCCGACAGCCCTGAAAGTGGCTTCATACGTTTTCATACAAACGTGACGCTGCTTTCCTCGATGGCGTAGAAAAGTAATAAGAAGGTTATCTTTAGTTTGTCGTCAGCCACTACCAACGAAATCTGTATAAAAATCTTTATGATCTGAGTACATTGATTAGACCCTGCGCTTGCTTCTCTTTGCTGTCAAATTCGCATCATGCGACTATTCTTTTCAGATTGATTCATCTATAGATTATTCATGTTATTATAAAGAAAAGCTTCAATGTTACCTACTATATAGATTTCATGATATGTATTAATTGGAATTCGTGTTGAATTTCATAGTCACGCAATAATCGGGATTCTGATAATAATCCCAACCACCGCGAATTTCAAAAAGATATTCCTAGAAATAAAATTACTCTGTGCCTCACGCAACCCGCTCTATTTTTGGCTTCCAAATGGTTCTACAGTGCCTTATAATTCACATTATAGAAACCTTACAAAAATATGAATTAATCAGTATATTAATTCCAATCCCTTTTCATCATATTTCCACGTTACAGATTTCGATTCCCACTTTATAAGGCCCTGTGAAAATGATAGATGGGTGCATTCATTTAATTCGTATAATATCAAATTAATAAAATCAAATTGACGTTCGAGGGTACGATTCCACTATGGCCTCTGCCTTCTCTATGAGCATAGTGGAAAAAATGGTGTAATAATGACAAATTCTTGTTCTTCATCGTGACAACTAACCTCACAAACCCTGTGTTATCATACAAAACCTTTGTCTGACTGACATACAAAGTCCACTCTTCTCTGCTCCGCTCCTTACTTCGATAAAAAAAGGCCCAACAGTGTCCTCGTAATGTAAAGGCTGTAAAGGGCCGTTTATTGCACAAATAAAACAGCGAGTCAACTTAGTAGCTATCAAATAGACCGGGTTTTTATTTTGTGTTTTATTTCTACTTACTACTTGATCGATTTAAGTGGTAACTTTACTACTTATGATTTGTGACACGTAAATAACCAAATTCTAATTATAGGATACATTGGCCTCGATTCGGGACGTCACGCTCTAATCCTTAATTTAAGTTAGTCCGTCCTTTTTACATTTTAAAGATTGAAAAGGGACAGGAGATGGCCATCCTAATATTAGAGCAGTCAAACATCGAATTTGAACTTTATGGCCAGCTATGCCCTTATTTTAAGTTATCACTCGTTCAAATTAATATCATTCGTTAATCACCTCTCTTTCATTGGTCATAAAATCAAAAAGGATAGCTGGATTTTAAATTTAGAATTAAAGCATGATATCCCGAATCGAGGCCATTTTGGCACAATTTTAGAATAGGCTACTTTTTATCTCAAGAAAACTTCCTACAAGAAAAACCTAAAATAATGTAAGCGTAGCCGCTTCTAGTTCAGATAATAGGTTGTTAAAAAGTATACCAAAAGTGTTGGACTACCTTTGTTTTGTTTGTATTTCGTTACAAGGCATGGGTGGATGGGTATCACACACAAGTTTGCGTTGTTGGTTGCTCAAGCCAGGTTAGCCCGTCAACAATGAACAAAAACACCGATCACTCAAGTCAAAACAAGTTACTTGGTTGGTTAAATATTATATTTGGCACGAGCTCTCCGGCTGGCTTTGGCCAAAAATCATACGTATAATAAAGTTATTGACACCAAAAAGTTACAGAAACACAGTACGTATAAATGGTAGAAGAGTCAAGAGGCGGCCTTATTGCTAAAGTAGCAATCTCTTCCAGGCATCCTTGGGGTATATAAATAGCATATAGAAAATGTGAAGCGGGTCGGTGGTAGCAATAACGTTAAGATAAACTACATCCCAATGGTAACTATAATTAAAATAGTACTTAGAAAAATACATATATTACACAAATACCTAACGAAAATAAAAAATATACTAATAGATACTTAGCAATAGCATATCACTAAAATATGAAAGGAAATAACACATATTATCCAGAGCAGGAGACAGCGTTCAGGTATAGTGCGCCCGCGCTTCCTGAAGGACTCCGATGTGGGAGCGCGTCTGACTGACTCGGGAAGATACATTTATATAAACAAGTAAAAGTGTATTTAGTGTTTCGACCTTTTAACATCGCAAACAGATCATTTTATCCATTCAAATAAATTCCTACTTTCACACTAAATTTGCTTATACAGGCTGGAAGTGTATGTTATGTATAATGTATATGTTGTGGCCATATCGTAGAATTGACCACATCATGAAATTTTCGATCATTTCATGAAATAGACTTTAAGAAAATATAAAACCTAGAATATAGATTACGACACTATTACACTGGGTCAAAGTTAAAACTCCATGACGTTAATATTAGTTAGTTTTCAGGGTGAGCAATTTTCTAAGCTGGAAATACCACATGACTTTTCATCCAACATACTTAATCTCTTCTGCCTTATGACCTCCTGCTATCCAAGTTTTTAATTCTCAGTATCACAAATTAATATCTAATGTAAAGAAAAGAAAGTATTTTTAAAGAGATATTTATTTAAGATTAAAGATTTTGAGACAAGAATGTTGTCGTTATTGCCATTCTTTAAGATCTTGTTTATAGGATACATGTATCCCTAAGGTATTCTTGAGGAATTTATAAGTTTAATTCCGAGTATACTAATGTACGTACTTTTTTTTCAGTAATTGTAAATATTTTAGTTGATGATAATTCCGAAAATATTACTTAAAAGATTGCCTGGAAGAAATTTTCACGTTCCGCCGCATATTCTATACACTATACTTTGAAGATTTCAGTGTTTTGTATAGTTACTTATTGTTCCGTGTGTGCAATAATGTAATTCTCCTCTATGCTTGTTACGGTGTAGCCGGTGTAGGTAACCTAATATATCAATAGGTGTAGCAGAATATCTAAATAAAAATATTATATAATCTTAGATTTTTTTTACATCTCTCTCATAGGCGTGTAATTCGAAATATGCATTAAGTACACAAAAGCAGCACGTATACATCCCAAACGAGGGGCTTGAGCCTACCTTAAATTAAGGCAATCAGACCTTACTCGACCACGCTGGCCCAGTGCGGGTTGGTCGATTTCATATACGACCTTTGTTTTTTTTGCAGGAGTGGGCAGGTTTAATTTAGTTGCAAAGCTTTAGCGTTTTGTTTTCTTAATCTCCTCTGGTTTCGTCATTCAAACAAAAAATACCTATTTGCATTACATACAACATCGCGTAGCATAGCCTACGTCGTAGGCATCTGCCCACGCACGCCTACGGCTGGGCGAGGCGAAGCAGCGTAGCGCCAACCGCTACGAAGCACTGTAGAGTCTCTTAGCATATAAAGGGCGGCAGAGACCACTTCACAGCATTTCAGTGCCACCTCCCTCGCGCTATAGACGCGCCACTCGACGCGATCAGTTCTCAGTGACTCTCAAATTGCTCAGGTAAGTTTTTGTTATTTTTTTACTCTTGTCTTCATGCCAGTGTCAAGTTAACACAAGTTTAAAAGTTCTTAACGAGTTCCAAGTTTAAACTGTAATCGGATCATTTGGGGTAACTTTGAAAAGTTTTTTGAGGTGTCGCGCTTAGTTACGCTAAACTTTATTTCTAGTTAAAACAAAAATATTGCGTTGATTAGAAGACAAATTTCGTTTTTATTATATTTGTACATGTGTTTTATATACAATAAGTCTTTCCATTTGTGTACGGGTGATGATTAAAAAAAAAAACCAGAATATGTTAAATAAAATCATGATGTTAGAAATTAGGACAAATTTTATGATGAGATAATCACAGGATAAATAACATAGAATAAGGTTAGCATGTTGGTTGACGTACAACTAGATTTTTTGCTCATGTGGTTTGACTTCACGATTTCAAACGATTTTAAAATAATAACAGGTCTTAGGAAAATCACTGAAAATTCTTTATTCAAATAGTATTATGTATTTTAAAATAATAACGCCATAATTAGGTACCATACTTTTGTCTTCGTATACAAAAAACTACTTAATTATTATTTCGGAACGTTTGTTTTTGTTTGTGTTTTTGTTTGCGTATTTTTATCTTATATACTTTATCTACTTTTGTATTTACCTTTTATATTTACCTGTTATTAACATAATGAGGAAACTGTAAGTATATACATATTTTAAAACATTACTTATATTTTTTACAACCATGTGTGACTGTTAGTTTCTAAAAAAAAAAAAAAAAACTAATATTTAATAATAAAACGAAAATATATTAGTTGGTTCTTTCACGCAGCAATGAAGCAACGGATTAACGTTTCTTTTTACAAAGAGGCAGTGTATGGAACAAAAAAACGCTATAAGTGGTATTTTACCTCAGGAAAAAATCTTATTCCCACCGAAAATACCTTAAACAACGCAGACGTAGCCACGAACGGGCAGCTAGTTTCTTTAAAACGTAACTTTGTTAAAAAATACACTTACCTAGAGTAGTAATATTATTTACCTGATGTTACGTACAAAATACACGAAGTAAATGGAGTTAAACTCAGTAAGCTCTTTAGCTTAAGCTGGAAACATGACAAGCGGAAACAGTGAGCGCCTGGCGACTCGTCGTGATCCATTGCATTTCACATGATGCAAATGGTCTACTTAGATTTATGCGAACAATTTCGGCATAAAATTTCATATAAATTCCCTATACGAGGCTTAAAGTATACTCAATTAATTACATTTAACCACAAGTGCTTGACATTAATCAAATGATGGATGTCAAAACTGAGTCCGATAATTTACGGACCCCTCCACATTTTTACAAAATTTAAAAGCACCAACAAAGTATGTTAAATTTGATTTGCAACAAATAAATCTCGTAACGTAAGAAAATTACTACAAAGTTAATTTTTACGAATAATACCCATAGGACGGTCTATTTCCTGCATTTTAATAAGGAAAATATCCTATTTATTTACGATGAATAATAAAAAATAGCACGCAGGAAAATTTTGAGTAAAAAAGAAAATTTATGAGCTGTTGATGAAGAAAATTTCTGTTTAACACCTGAACGAATATGTTGAAATGTAAATTTATTAATATTTGGATGCTCTGCTAAAAGCAAGTGTTCGATACGGATAACAGTGTGCTCTCAAACAACCTTTGTGCTTCTTAGCATGGATATTACACATCCTGGAGCAAGCTCTTTGTAACTGTTTCAAAGTACCTATTATACGCGGAAGTGAAAGGTCCTCAAAGAAGAAAAAGAAACTTCATTTACATCATTATTACCAGATTTCCTGTACCAGCACTTATAAGCATCCCCACCGAGGGGCTCGATCGAACAAGGATAATTTATTAGGCCTTTAGTCTTACCGATAGCCAGAAATAAATAATAATTGCTAAGAAGCGCTCTACACTTTTTCTGTTCTATCTTCCATTATTCTAAATATTTTGAATATATAACTATTCAAAATTATAATAAAAAATCGCGTCGCGCTTGTTATATTTCCAAGCAAACCAACTAAAGCAACTTTCTAAATTAGCTTTTGGTTATTAATTGAAAAAATAAACATATCTACTTTATAAAAACTATATTGCGAAAAGATAAAACAACACATTCATCATTCATTCATTCATCATTTTTTCATTCATTCACACCTTTATTGTCAAAAGAAAGCGTTAGAAAACCTTCAGTTTTCCCACAATGTCGGTTACACGTTTAACATTGCGATGCATCAAGATAGAAATGGAAAAGGGAAAAAGCAAATTGTACTGTCACATTTAAGTGAATAAGCCAAACTGTCAAGCCGTGACAGTCTCTGGGTGACAAATCTAGTAAAGATTGTGTTATTTCTATTCGGATACGCGTTACTCGAAACAATTGGTAAAGTTATTCCTTGTTCAACCCAACTTCTTATCCCAAAATTGGAATAAAACAAAAATTTACTAGGTCATGTTTTTGGGGTTTTAAAAATCTTGTTTCATTTAGACAATTGCTCAAGGTGGTGTGGCAGTTTTCATTTGTTTTAAAGTTTGTATCTAAGTACGAGATGCACAATAATCAATCAATCAATCAGCCTATTGCAGTCCACTGCTGGACGTAGGCCTCCCCGAGGGCACGCCAAAGCGCACGATCATCCGCTTTCCTCATCCAGCCACCACCAGCGACCTTCCTCAGGTCATCAGTCCACCTGGCAGGGGGGCGTCCCGCACTACGTTTCCCGAGACACGGTCTCCATTCAAGAACCCGTCTGCTCCAACCTCGGAAAGTAACGCCCTGACATGTGGTGTCTAGTGAATGGATATCAACACCGCTTACCAAAACAAATTATTCATAAAAAACATTGTCTAAATCTGAAGTCAAATTCGAATGTGGATAGAGCAGAGCTAAAGGCTAAGCGTTTTAATCCCCAAAGCTGGGCTCTGAAGCAATTTCCGGAATCGGCTAGCAGCAATCAGCGTTCACAGAACATGGGATTGTCTATGGTTTCACTCTGGAGGTTCTTGGGGATACCTTAGCGATTAATCGCTATTTTTGGTTCGAGTTTCACACATAGATACAGTCACGTTCATAAGTCGAGACAATCGCATGTTTTTTATTCTTTGAAATAATTTATTTCCTGATAGTTACGTTTCTTGGTTTTTGTTTTTACAGATAAAGTGTACGTGTACAAAATTTTATTTACTAACATCATCACATGCAATAAAAGTTATGATAATGAAAACATATTGAATGAATAAATGTACTTTACTTTACTTAGATAGTTTTACGCAAGAATATGAAAGTAAAAAAAAATGTTTATTGTGAACCAGACACTACAGTTATAAAAACATACAAACACAAATAAAACAATAACCAACCAACAATCACCACCACCACTTTTATTACAACCAGGCGATATTTTAAAGTATAAAAACACGAGGTATGACTCCACTTTTGAAAGTGACTGTACAATTATTTTTTTTATAATTTTTGTTTGTAATAATTATTTGCCGATAAGCTGTTTTCATGCTAGCCACATGACATCCTTTGTTGGATAAACTACAGTCAGTCACGAGGAAATATAATATTTTAACGCCTATATTTGATAAAGTATTTTTATGTTCGAGTCCCTGCTTTCACGCGTATGCTTAATTTTTTTTAACTAAATGAAGTTAAGAACTTTTGCTTGAAGCAAGTATAAAAAACGAAAAATCACTCAAAAGCTCATTGTTACCTACTTTTTATACGAACTTATACTGACTGTAATTTTATATTGTTATTCAAAGAAAAACCAATATTTGTACACCTGATACTATCGCTAACGATACTCACTACGCAAAAAGCAAAAGCAAGCAAGCTGTCTAAAAATAGTGATGAATTATTGAAGAATGAACTGAATTTTTGAACTTATATCCTAGGACTATGAGTGTTATTGGTTAATTTTGTGGATATTATTATTATTTTAGAGTATTTTATTGCTTGTGTTTTAATGTATTAATTGTGTAATTACAAAATTTTTGCAACTTTTTAATATCTTACAGACTGTCACGTGCTGTCACGCAACTTCATAACTTATTTATATGAATGCTGTATCACACTGACTATTACATCTGTACTGTAGGGACACCTAATTTAAGAATGCATTTGTGAAACTGTCGATGATGTATCTGAATAATTAAAAAAATAAAAAGAATTTATTCTGAGAAGCAGCGTGTTGAGAGTTCTTCATTGAAATAGTTGAGGTCATGCTACGGCTAGCAGTTATCTACGCCGTAGCTGTTTTCTCTGAGATTCGTAGACTAGCATTTTGCTACCTACAACGCATGCTATGCAGGTAGGTTAGTTTCCAGGAGATCTTGGTGGATTAAAGGAAAAGGATATTATAAAGTTCGACTATCGACTCGCTTTATTTTTAATTTATTGATCAGTAAAGATGGATACAAACATGTTTATTCTTAAGTCCTGTACCACGCAAACCAACAAGGTTTATCTGGGTGAGTGCGCTAGAAGAAGAAGAAAGGATCTATTCTAATAAAGAAGTTCCTAGCTATAAAAACTTTCTAGAGCCATAGTTTTTTAATTTTAATATTTTATTTAGCTTACCAATACAAACATTTGCTTTAAACAACAAAAAAAACTGTGGACATCTCACACACCTAAAATAGAGTAGAATAACTAGGTGTCGTCATTAGAACAATTAAAAATACATTAAAGTAATTTATTTAAATTATTGTTACAATTTCATAAACCGAAAACTTTCTTGTTAAAAACGTAGCAAGAGGCTTAACTATCAAAAACGCTAATATCGGAAAGTCGAAAGTGAATGAACGCCGTTCTAAAAATCAAAACATCTTCCAAATTACTTAGGAAAAGTTAAACATCTTTTGGGTCAAAATAACCGTTTGTTTTTGTAAGTAAACTAGGTTTTACCGTCGCAGACGAAAGATGTCCACTGCTTGACAAGGATCTCCACAATGACTGGTAAATTAAATAAGTGCATGCCAGTTCTAATAAACAGATGTTATCTAGTTGTCATTCCAAATCAAGGATTGGATTCTCTTTAGATTGTTAGATACTATTTATAGGGTATTACTTACCAAAAGGCATTCAGTCAATTTATAGTCATGTGTGTCTCTGGTGGGACCACGAATTTTTTTGTCCTACCGGTGGGACAAAGAAGTGGGACCACGGATCCGGCGTGGTCGTGCGCTGTCCGCACCCAGCGGCTCCCCGCGACCTCACCACATCGTCGGTCCACCTTGTAGGAACCTACCCCTATATACACTGCGTCTTCGAGTGCATGATCGCCACTTGAGATTTTTATGTACCCTAATAGCCGTCGTCAGTTCTAAGCGGATTTCAGTGGATTTCTCCAAAAAATATTACAATCTTATTTTACTCTTTATTCACAGTCTACTTTTTAAAGATTAGGGCACCATTGTCGAGCGGATACGATGATTCCTTTGTTTTAACTCCTCTCCGTTGTCAAAGGCGTAGCTTGAGGCATAGCTGGCTGACGCGACAAGCTGTTAGTAAGTCGAAAGTGGGAAAATCCTGTTCTAAGTCTATTTTTAGCGTGAAATTCAGCACTTTTCTCAGGATTATCGTCTACTTTACCTGCCAGCACGTCCTTTAACCTTTATATATGTTAAATATGTTATCCGAAGATCATCGTTTCTGTATTTTATATTATATTTAAATATTATATTTAATTCGCCAGGATTTGTCATCTGTAAAATTATACCTTCATACTTTTTTTATATTTTAGGTATATTATTTATTTTTCTCCGACACGCTCGAAAATGTGATCATTACAGCCAAAAAATAGTACGCGGAGTAACTCATTTTTGGACGAAACATTGCCCCATACAAAACAGCGGCCGGCAATGTGCCCTCAAACGGCCTAGGCCGGCAAAGTAACTTTCGTCTAGAAATTTCAATGTTTTTGAGTCTATTTACAGCATACTCTTGTTCTAAATTCAAATTTTATATGAATCGTACACGAATCGTAGTGATTTGAGTTGGCTGTATGCTCTGTATGACACTGGCACAGAACAAAAAAAGAAAAGTGCGCAATATGGCGGTTTGAAATTTTCATCTCTTAATTTTATCGTACTATTTTGTTACTTATTTTTCATGATGGAGTTCACTAATCATTGAATTAGGGAAATATTACGACACTGAATGGTTCAAGTAGTCGAAGTAGAGGTTAAAGTGATAAAGGTTAGAACTTATAAGTTTAGTACGATACGAGTACACATCCAAATCCAAGGTATATATTGGTTATAAGGTAAATTTTTGTGTTTTATAAATTCCTCGCGTATTTCAGAGAAAAGCACTATACAGGGCTCGGCCGCAATAACTCTTGCTAATTTTGCTAGTTTTGTAATAACTAATTTTGCGGCCGCGGCAGTAATGTACTATTTCATCTCTCATGCACTGAAAGTAGTCCAATAATGACCCCAAAGAAAGGATGTGAGTAACTTTGAAATTCAAACCTTTGTTTTATTATTTTCATAGAAAGTTGCACACGATAAATGCCAAAGGAATAGACGTATACTATACAGCCTACAATTAATTTAATTTCAATAAAACATAAAAAAAAACGCTTGAATATACTTTCCTATGCAATATGAATACAAAATACATGTATTTACCAAGAAATAACAATGAAAAGATTAAAAAAAAAAAACACACCATAATTGTTTAGATTTTTGCCAAAAATCATGCCTGGCTGGAAACGAACACATCCTATAAAAAAGGCGGGAGAAAAAAAATGTTATCTGTGATTAGAGAAAGACTTTTTGAAAGTTAATATACAGAGATGTCATTAAAACCAACTGAAAATTTCGCAATGACTACGAAATAGGTGCATTGATGTGTGTGTCGCATGTGTGATGTCAATGTGGTAAGTATGTAGCCCATGTGTTATTTTTTTTACAAACTGACTTGTTTTCTTTCCTCACAATCGAGATGAAAAGCATAGTGTTCACCACGTGGGAAACTGATCAATTCCCTCGCACTATAAACGCCCTCGCTATGCTCGTGCGCCAAAATACCTCGGGGTGTAATTGATCGGTTTCACCCCTTGGTTAACAATCTACTATTGATCTTAACTAAGCCTATACCTACCTTTCTTGAATTTAATACTCTACCTTGTTTTCGTTGTATATTAAATTTGTTAATAAGTTATTGTTATGCCTATGAGCTATTTCGCATTAACTTTAATTAGTTTCAGGTCGACGTACTGATAATCCCAAGTATTTATTATAAATTGCTTATTAATTAGTTTTATAGTTGTTGATATCGGAACCCGTACTAATTATATTCCACCCAGAAGCGGGGACAATACGTATAATTTTCAAATTCAAACTTTACTCACGTATTTCATAATCAAGGCCATTAGAAAACTACAGAATAACAAAAAATAACTAGGTAGAAAAAAGAACAAAACAAAAACAGAAAAAAAAACAACTAGTAAAGTAAAAAGTAGTAGTATTGTAGTAGTAGTAGTTTTGTCTAAAAAGTAATAAGTTTTTAAATTCATTAATTTTATATTTATTAATTTTTATTCGTTAATTATTTAATACTATATTTGTGGGAAACAATATTATAGTTAAAACACAAAGGGGAGCAACCAAAGTGGGCTTAACCTTGAACAACCATTTAAAAAAAATTAAATCACGAAACATTTTGAAATAATAATATATAATGAATTTAGCTGCCTATATGGAAGTATCAAATTAAATATAAAAAAATAATGTTTTGTAAGAATTTCAATCGATTGATAACGCCAAAACTAGTGTTACCAAATACATTCTGACGAAAGTAATAAGAACTTTTTTTTTATTTTGATACCAAAATTCCAATATTTTTGAGAAATCCTTATTACAGACAACTCAAAACAGTCAATATTATAATAATATAAGCCCAGAGGTCAAACATTTTGGTTGCTCCCTTTTGTAATGTGAGTGAACAAAATTGCAGAACTTTTACAAACGTCAAATTGTTCAAACTCTTGAAAGCTACAGCTTTAGCTTCTAGCACCTTATAGCTCTAGTTTTGTGAGTGAGTTAGCCCTATTACCCACCTGGACCGACTTTTAAGTGAGTTGGAATTTCATTAGATCATTCATTCGAAATTCAAAATTGAAGAACGACTGATGTGGGCGGTCCTATATATGGTTTACCGAGCAAATGTTTTGAATTGGTTTTCTAATTTTAAAGTTGTAAAAGACGATCGAAACCAATAATGTTATATATTTACTGCCATGATTTAGTAGCCGTTTGATGGTTGAATGTGTTTTAAATTTATACACCGTGAGATTTAACTGGTTATTTTTCGTTAAAAGGAGTGTTTAGTCCATTAAACTGAACAACTTTCCCCAAGAAACATGGGCTGGCAATTGAAAAAAAATATTGCTTCCTTTACTATGGATAGTAAATCTTAAATTAAAAGTAAATTTTGTATGAACGCGCCATTTTTTTTTGTCGTCTACAGCCCATGTTCCTTGGGGAAAGTTGTTCAGTTTAATGGACTGAACACTCCATTTAACGAAAAACAACCAGTTAAATTCCCCAGTTGTTACTAAACTGATAAATTCGGGGTTGGTCCATGAGCGTTTACCTCATTTGGTAACAATTAAGAAAAAAAAAATGTTTATAAAAAATGGTACTTACCGTGGTCAAAAGCTATTTTTTTAAAATGGTTCGCATATGTTCACAATCTCACTTGATAGAAAGCGACAAATAATATGGAAAATACGCTAACCCAGACAAAACACTAAAGTTATACGATTCCAGAATTACAAACATAGGGCGGCATTCCACTCCCCAGCTGTACGCACCAAAAACGCACATTCCGATGACAAAAGGTGATTGGCGGGATAACATCATGGAGCGACTTGTTCTTGTTTGTCTTGTATCTTGACCAAAAGTAGACAAAAATACTTAATATCGATGGTATTAAAAAAAGTAATTCAAATAAAAACCATACGAGCGAACCCGGAACCTTTCGTTAAATCTTCCTTTTTATCAGACATTTTTTAGGTTCCATGATTCTGCCATTCCAAGCTTTTTCTTGTTTCTCTAAATTTAAGCTCCTCTCCCGGGAATCAAACAGCGAATCTGTTTATCTTGGTGTAAATGTGGTTTTAGGGAGACGAATAAGTAATGGATTTGAAATTATCGGTGACATAAATCCGGAAGTATTGTCTGTTTCCGTTACGGGCTTTTTCTACGTGGTATTGGCCCATGGGATTGGGACATTATCGTAAAGTGCAGTTACTTACTATATTGAGTATAAAAAGTATAGTGATAGTGTTTAGTATGTGTGCTTTTAGTATGCCTCCGTGGCCGAATGGTCGAAATTTCGACGCCCATTACGGAGGTTCCGGGTTCGATTCCCGGTGGGGACACTGTCAAACTAAAATCTCTTTGTGAGACATTCCCCAGTTTGGTTAGGACATTGCAGGCTGGATCACCTGATTGTCCGAAAAGAAAGATGATTCCGTTCTTCGGAAGGCACGTTAAGCCGTTGGTCCCGGCTACTATCTAGTCGTTATTACATGAGCCAAGTCAGTGGCCTTTGGCGGCTCTATAACACTGACACCAGGGTTTGTGTGGTCGGTTGTCGACCTTACAACCCACACGGTGATGATGATGTCTCGACGATTGTTTTTTCGATTTCTTCAGGCTCAACAAGGCTACAACTCTTTTATTTTATTTCCTGTTCCTTTTTTTCTGGAATGAAATACCAGAACAATTCTGTTTTCATTTTCTTTCATATTTTTGTGAGAATTGGCCTCGTTGACAAACAATTTACATACTTTTGACGTATGGAACATCGTCAAGGGTGAAAATACTTTCAATATAAGGTAGAATACCATAGAAATTCCGAACGAGATATCAAAAGACATGCTAACGATATCATTCCATACAATTTATGAATATGAAACGAGATGATATTTTACAAATGCCAAGACAAATTACTTATTGTTTTCTCTTTTGAACTTATGTGGGTAGAAAACCTAACTGCGTAGTAAGTGAGTTGTACGTCTCGTCTAAAAAGACAGTGTTTCAACGATCCTTTGTGTTAATTTTTCAGCTTAATTTGTGTGTATCATCAACGGCCCGTTACAGTCCACTGCTGGACTATGAGCCTCCTCCACTTAAGTGGAGGTTTTTGCCATAATCTCCACGCTTGGCAGGCGGGTTGGAATCGCAGATTAAAAGGTTACTGTATCAGAGAGCGCTGCTGCCCGTTCCCTGTTCAACGTGTAGTCCCTAAGTCGCCTCTTACGACACCCACGGGAAGAGCAGGGGTTGGTGACAAATTTATTCTACTCTGCCGTCACCACACGGCCTTCTCGTGGACTTGGTTAAAACGAGGTGTGAAATTATCTATACCTATACTGTCGACTATCAATTTTCTCTTAACTATTTTATTGCGTAAAGAAACCATTGCATAAAAAAACATTTCTTAAGACAAACGCACAAGGGGCACAAACAAAGTACATAAACTACCTACCCAGATCTATTTAATTTTCATCTAATGTAATTTTCATACAACTACCCACCCGTCCGTGGGAGTCGCGTACCATCCGTTGTGCATTTTTATGCTACCCTCATAATGGAAACAGTGCAATTGCTGTGCAGTTATTATGCAGTTTTTTCCACGGATGTTTTCCGGTATAAAAACTCTAAGAACTTTCCGAGAGACCCATTGTTATTACTTCTAGTTGAGTGTTTAGGGATCTGCGTTTGAGTGCTATAATCCATACTCATAATCCTATTGTGGTTTGTAAGGTCGCTGACGGACTCCACAAAATCTGGTGGAGGATTTATTGACCGGACTGTGGCTTTTGACGACAAAGTGATTAGGTTTTATTTTATGTAATTTGTGGTTTGTTGAAGAGAAAGTTATATCAGGGGGCCGTTTCACGAAGCTACAAGTTACAAATTACAAGTATAATTCGACGTACATTGCGTAGACGATTAGATAAAACGATAAGGGCTTACAGTTTAGGCGAATTGGCTACGCAATGAATATCAAATTGTAACTTGTTACTAGTAACTTGTTGCTTCGTGAAACGGGGCCCAGTTAGTTGTTATTGTGAAAGTTATATCAGTTGTTTTCTTCCATATCCTTGCAGTCTTTAATGGCCACCCAAACTGGGCGCCCAGTGTCGCCGCAACAGTGAGTCGTCGCGAGTGTAGGTTTCTAATTTCAAATGCAATGTAAGCATAGTCGTAAGGACTATCTTACTCTTTGCATAGCTGAGGCAGCCATTTGATTCTCAAAGACATACTCCGACGGTTTAGCAGACGATATTGGGTTATCTTTGTGAGTCGATGTTCTTTTATTTATACCTTTTTTATTCATATATCTTAAGTACAACGTACAGATAACAGAAAATTCCTAAGCAATGTTAACAGATTGTTTGCAGAATAAAAAAAAAAAACACTTTGTAAGCGTACTCAAATAAATTGTAATTATGAACAAGAGAGGCCAAAATGCGATTACAATAACACCCGTTAAAAATCTATCTATTGTAAGAAATTTAACAAACATCCTAGAAAATAAAAATATGTTGAAATAAAAAATAGGCGATAAACGTTCCCACTTTTCATACCTTCAGCTGCTTTTTTTTAAATAACTAGCTGACCCGATAGCCGTTGTCCTGTGTGGTCCTGCCGTAACTATGAATATAGAATGTCTAACGACTTACCCTGCGTTCCGAAACGCGCCGAAATCGATTAAAGCACCCGTAATCGCGTACCGAATTACTGTCAGCAGCATTGATTTACAACAGGCCTAGATGTAGCGCGTCATACAAAAATACACTAGAAAAATGTCACCTATTTGAAGGTACGCTGGAATTAAATAGTGACATGTGTATTTTATTAATTGCAACCTTATTGTCTACCATTAATAGTAGTATTTTTATATTGACATGTACTGCGGAAATGTAGTGCTTAATGGTGCTTAACCACTTTGCCGGTTCATTTTTTGAACATTCATGTTCTACCTAGGCCTGTTGTAAATCAATGGTCAGCAGACAAAACTCATATACGTTTTTTTGCTGTTCTGATCGCTGACGGCGCTGAAAGTCGGATTCGGAATGCGCCCTTACAGATATGTTGCTAAATTTGAAAAGTTAACATGGTCGTTATCTTTCCTGACAATAACACAACAAAAAGAATTGCGAAATCCGGTCCAGCCGTTACGCATTGCCGTGACCAAGAGAAATAGGTTTTTTTTTTATATATACATAATATATAGATTTTACTAACGATTAAATTGAAGCCACGAAAAAGCTTTAAAAACCCCATTTCCCCTTTAGAGTTTAGGTAATAATTTAGTATGCAGCTAGCAAATAGAAAACAGAATAGGTATAACTTTTAAATTAAGCAAGACTATACGCAACCGAATAGAAATTAATTAATATAACAATTTTAGCAGTAAACTAGATTCCCTCCATTAAGTCCGACGAATGACCTCTTAATGGTTTTATTGAGGACTTCGCGTCTTGCAAGTTAATCAACACTAGTAACATTAAGGAGACTGTACACTAAAGCCATAGGCACTCAATATATATCATTGGCATACCAAAATATAACTAGCCAGCCACTGACTGAGTATATATGTCGCAGTCATCTGGTTGAATCTCCTATTCAATTGAATGACTAGCGCGTTCATTAAATGACAACATTCAATTAAATGACTAGGCCAAACGTTGATTGAACAAGCGTCACTCAACGTCCAACTAGTTAGCGGATTGTAACATAGCCCTTTGAAAAGAGCGGACGTAAAATCAGTCAGGTGATTCAAATTAAGTTATTTTTTTCCCACTGCGGCGCTAGTAGTCACCAAAACAAATATGGCGTCAAACAGCTCGAACAGATAGCACTGTGTTGATATTTTTATTGATTTGAATTTCTTGAATTAGTTGGTAGAAATAGGCAGTATTGCCTATCTTAAGACTTAAAATACAATATAAAATCATAATAAGGTGTGTTATGTCATGTCCTCATTTTTATTATCTAAAGTAAGGTTAAATTTTTAGTTGCGCACTTATGGTCATCCTAATCAAATATTACAAAGTCGTACAGATCCCATTTATCGAGACATTTTATAATTCATTTATTTTTATTTAAAGAAAGTTAACTTTTAAGTTGTGAACTCATAGTCACCCAACCAAACATTACAAAGTCGGCTTTACCTTTTTACGAGTTGTCCTTTAGTCATTTAATTGAATGTTGTCATTTAATGAACGCGCTAGGCATTCAATTGAATAGGAGATTCAACCAGATGACTGCGACATATACAAGTGGACGATGATGCCGGGAAATGGGTCGTTCGATTCGATGGCGCGGTATACGGCGCGGCGCGAGAGTCCTGCCTCTTCGCATAACTGAACGCATAGTAAATTTAGAAAATTTTATAGCACATCCTTTGACTAAACTAAAATTTGAAATTAGGACATGTGAAAATTAGTCATGACTGAAATACTCGTAATATATCGATATAGAGGATATCTAATATATTTTCTTGTATCTAGTAGAGCATTATCGATGGGTTAAAGTATTTTTAAGCCACTGGCCTGAATTTGAAGCCAAATATTGCCATTAATTTTGGTGTGTAAACTCTTTAACAACATTTTCCAGTCACGATCATAGCTGGCAACTCGATAAATATTCGACAAATATTAAAATTTATGCGCGCATTTCAATTATTCGACTACTAATGTAGTCAAATAAAAAAAAAAGCAATTCAATCGTGATTCCAATTTTTGACCTTTTCAACCAATAATATCTCACTATATTTCACTTACGGTTTTCAACCTGTGAATTTTGCAGTTTCACATAAATAGTTAAACGCATTCACACTTATTAGGAGTATTCCTACCACAATATTTGCTATTTTAGAGACGAACATTTTTTATACGTCTTCCAGAAACGGATAATACTGATTACTTTTCGCATTAAAATACATTTTACTTACCAAAAACCAAGGAATATATTTGCACAGTAGTACATCTGTAATCATAGCTGCCAACTTCTTACGTAAAACAAGATATAAAATTCACTTAAATCCTCATTACAGTAATAAAAGCATACGAGCATCAATTAACAAACGGCTCCGCGGGATTCGAAAACTTTTTGAAAACAAAGGCAGATGAAACGTATACCTACTCGTCATTAAATAATTTCAGTGAAACCGCTGAGCAAAAAGCGGAAACTTTTTTTATTTGCTGTAATGAAAATGAAACATCAGTAGCTTGGGTGGTCCTATCTCTCAAATTTGTATTTGAGCAACAATTAACCTGTCGATCAAGAAGATATTTCGTATATGGTATACGCTCTCTAGAAAACCGACCGCCCTAATTATTCGTATCATATATTATATCATCAATAAAAAATATGTAGAATAAAACAATATACAGCACTGCAAGCATATTGCTTTAATTTTCCATACAAGGAAGCTGATTTGTCAATTTAATCAATACCGGATTATGTTGGTCTATGGAAACCCTATGGTTATGACATACATGTTAGTTTGGGAACCAGGCTCTCTAGAGGTGTAAACTTTGGTATGAGTGCACGATATTTTGGGTTAAGTGCCATTTGTTGTTGAATAGACTTAATAAAGGCTTTTAACAATCCAACCAACCTTGTTTTTAAAAGCTTTAATGTCAATATTAGGAAAATTATGGAATATATTTAATAAGAAAATGTGAACAGCATTTTGAGTTCAAAATATTAAGATACCGAGTGTATACGGAAATAATTATTCCATTTACATCGAGTTCACTCGTGCTGCGTCCTCAATTTGTAGTTAAATTACTTTCTTTCTGTTGATATAATGCACTAAGTTCTTTGTTCTTTGTAAACCAGTTACTCGCGTTACACAGAGTTGTCAAAGGTTTCTGAATTTGTTCCTTTAATAAATGGGTGCGAAAACCCTTCTAAGATAATAAATAAAAATTTATAATTACAACGTACGATAATGGTTATGAACTGTGCGATAATTATATTAAATGATGTGATATTATAAACAGAGCACCTGTTGACGATATTATGAATTTGTTCGCATTCTTAAACATTTGTGTGATTACTGTGTAAGCCAATTAAAGGTGCTACCTGATGGCAACATTAATTAAATTTATTTTTTTACTTATGCCATCCGTGAAATATACGATAGGCTGGGACTCAGAGGAACAAAAGACGAGCGCTGCGAGGCGACGCGCGTCACAAATCTTTGGGCTGGAAAGTTGAATACTTTTGAATATGATGTATTTTAGTATTTGGTTGATTGTCAAGATTTTTAAATAGTTAATATATGATTTTATGCGCCTAATTTAATAACCTGCAGCTCATCTGTAGTTGCATTTGGCTTTTTTGTAACCTAACCTAACTATAGTATTCCCATTATGATTCGAACGTGGAACATCTACAAGTGCAGTGAGAACCGATCGCGGAGGCAGTTGCATTCCTACCTAATCACATCAACGGCCCGTTACAGTCCACTGCTGGACTATGAGCCTCCTCCACTTAAATGGAGGGTTTTGCCAAAATCTCCACGCTTGGCAGGCGGGTTAATCGCAGATTAAAAGGTTACTGTATCAGAGAGCGCTGCTGCCCGTTCCCTGTTCAATGTGTAGTCCCTAAGTCGCCTCTTACGACACCCACGGGAAGAGTAGGGGTTGGTGACAAATGTATTCTACTCTGCCGTCACCACACGGCGGATCTAATACTTCTTTCAAAAGCAGGAGCTATCGAAAGCCGTTATTTCGTACACTACACTGCCTTTTATTTTACGTTTTCATGTTTAGTATGATCTTCGTAGGTGTCCTTGTACACCTTAGATCACAGTATAATAACGTCGTTCCATCGTTCGTCCGTCATCCAGACTAAGTTTCCGCTGGGTGGCTCCAAGTCTAAACTATCCTAAATTGGCTTTTGATAAACTGAAACTTTCCCGTTTTTTGAACTTGAATGATTGGATGAATATACTTCAAGTCTTCTTCAGAAGTCGAAACTGTGTGGCGTTTATCCTAGTATCTTAACCAAGCAAATATCAGATTTTAAGTATGTCTTTAAAATGTTTAAATAGTGACAATTAGTGCCCGAATGAAATTGACGTATGATAATTATTTACGAGCAACAAAAAAGATAAAATTACGATATAGTGCAACAAGTTGTTTTTAAAATGTGCATGTTCCTTTTGATATGTTTCACTCACTCTGTAGTCGTTTGTTTTGGCAACTGTCCATAGTCTAACTGGTATTACGCTTGCCTACGACAGGGTTGCGGGTTTGAATCCCCTCTACGTCAATCATTCTGTCTGGATTTGTATAATGTAGGTGTTGTTGGCTCTACCTAGTTTGGGATTAGAAGGCCTTGGGTGAGATGCCCCTACAAATTTATATTATTTTTAAGGTTTCGAACCTCAAAAGGAAAAAGGGAACCCTTATAGTAGGTAGAATCACTACGTTGTTTGTCTGTCTATCTATTAAGACCCTATTTCTTAGGATCGCGCGGACAAGGTATCGAGGTGATCTTAATATCAAATACTAAGATCCTTGTAACGGTAAAAATTCGATCTTCTAATAAGTCCATTTAAAGTCATGTTTTCATATAAATTCTCTGTCGCAAAGCGTACCAACAGTCATACCACTGGTGGTATGGTGGAATGATGGTGGGTCTTAAACTGTACCACCAACTAGTGTTGTGCTACTGCAATAGCACTTAAGCAAAACCTAAGGGTACTTTCCGTTAACAAAGGGCGCATTCCGAATCAGACTTTCAGCGCTGTCAGCGATCAGAAAAGCAAAAAAACGTATGAGTTTTGACAACTGACAGTAATTCAGAACGCGATTATGGGTGCTAGCATAATGTAATTTGGCAAAATGGTTGCAGCACAAGTAAAGGAAAAATCTGATAGCCGTGATTCTGTAGGTATGTGTACGTAATATTATTTCTTTGTAAATGCGACCCTGTAGTGCAAAGTTATCTAGAGACAGCGCCACTTGTTAATTAAATCAGCCAAATTAACCTTTACTTGCACTTAACCGGTTTTATTATAGCCATGAGATAAACTTCCCCCACCATTTTTGTTTAGCGCTCATAAACCATTGCAATTTACTTGGGTGAAATTAATAATAAATCGCGGTGGATCCTTGTTGTTTTAGAAATTGCGGGAGTTAATATTAATTTAACTATAACTTTCTCGTCCCAATTTTATTAACAAACTTTTGAATATCAACCTAATTGCACAAACACAGTTAGTAGTGGAAAAGCAAAGTAATATAATTTTGTAAGCAACAATTTGTATGTCCAATTATTATCACCTAGTTTTAAGTTGCTATTTTTTATTCGAATACACTGTATATTGTATACTTATTTGTATTATATTTTGTAGTATTATAAACACCTAGCTCACAAAACACTAAAGTATTTTTTATTGTTTTGTGTTAGGTAGATATTTTAAGTTTATCTTGCTAATTCATTACAACAGACCAATCTTTTTTCTTGACCTAATTGCTATAATATAATTATGTAATATTATAGCAAATTCGAACTTTTGGGGAAACAGGAGGCTAATCAGACCTATATAAACATGCCTAGAGGTGGGGCAGCTTTAGCCCAAGACGTTTTCAAAGGGGAAAAAACGGGTTGGACAGAAAAAATAACCATTCCAACGCGGTAGATCAACTCATCTGTTATGGGTTAGTACTAAGTACACGAGTTTATTCAAGAAGTATAAATGATGTAGAACATTACAGACCTATTTCTATCCTGCCTGTTCTGTCGAAGGTCTTCGAAAGGCTAGTAAATAATAATATATATCCCTCTTTACACAACGCCATTATTGAACAACAACATGGCTTCGTCCAAAAGCGCTCGACCACAACTAACCTATTAATCTACACTTTTTATTTATTTGACGGAATAGATGCTAATAAACAAATTGATAGTATATAATACAGATTTTCGTAACGCCTTTGACAGAGTAGACCACAAAATTCTATTAGAAAAACTCGCGTATAATGGAATACGCGGCAATCTCTGGCGCTGGTTGAAATCCTATATTACGAATCGTACACAAAAAGTCGTCATTAATGGATTTGAATCAGGCTCTGTCCCTGTAACTTCTGGTGTACCCCAAGGCTCTATATTGGGCCCACTAATGTTTATTTTGTTTATAAATGACGTCCACAAATGTTTTCAATTCTGTAATTATCTCCTTTATGCGGATGACCTAAAAATCTTTCATACAATAGATAATGCCGATGATCACAAAAAAATACAAGATGATTTAGATCGATTCTCGCATTACTGTTTACAGAATAAACTATGTCTTAGTTTAAATAAATGTAAGGTTATCACGTTTTCTAAAAAAAAAACTATTTATTTTCCTTATACACTCTGTGGCGTCAAGCTAGAAGTTGTCGAATCCATTAGAGACCTTGGTGTTACGCTTGACGATAAACTACACTTGAATATACATATTGATAACATTATTAAAAGATTATATAGAATGTATGGCTTTGTGATGCGAATGTGCTCAAAGTTCACCCGACCATCAACTTTCCTTTACATCTATAAAAGTTTAATTCGTTCTCAATTAGAATATGCAGTATGTATCTGGAACCCCTTTTATAATAAGTACATAGACGCACTCGTATTAGTACAGAGAAAATTCCTCCATCGCATAAATTATAAATGTACTCGTAGTCGTCTCTCTTACGATAACCTTATAAAAAAATACAATTTGTTGAGTCTCAAATCTAGACGTCTTCAACTACAATCATTACTTCTTTATGCTATATGTTATCACAGGTATGATTGCATTGCTTTAAACAATAAATTGTACTACAGCGTACCATATAGAACCCATGTTCGCAGAGAGCATACATTATTTACTACCTTTTTGTGTCGCACTAACGCTGGTATACGATCGCCAATGTATAGAATGGGCCAGACTTATAATAGTTACTTCAATAACATTGATATACTGGCGGTTAAAGCAAGTGTGTTCAAAAAACTACTTTTGTCTTCTGTCTCTTTTTTCTCTATTGTTAGTTAATTGTCGTCTACTATGTTTTTTGTTTGATTTCTTTTTTTGCTTGCTCACGTAAGACAAGTATTTTATTTAGTATTTATTTAACACATTACCATTACCGTCTGTCGTCTGTATTGTCTCGTTTTAGGTTTTGTTACGCAGACTGTTTTTCTTTATAATTGCAAAAGCTACCATACCATTTGTAAGTTGTGGTTATCGATGCTGGTTACATAATTATCTCATACTAGATTAAGTTAGTTATTATATTATAATTATAATCAGCCTGTAATGTCCCACTGCTGGGCAAAGGCCTCCCCATTGTTCCGCCATTCCTCCCGGTCCTGGGCAAGCTCCCACCAGTCCAGTCGATAGGCGTTTAACTCGTCTAGTTATCTAAGTAAAATTTATTGTGTTAACTGTTTGATAACCCAAATAAATAGAAAAAAAATATAGATACAAAATGGGTTGCCAAAGTTTACGAGTAACCAGCAGGCCAGGACAGTGATTGATTGAGTACCTAGTGAGTAATCAGGATATTACCGACCGACATGTTAGCACTTGGCAACATTGGTATAACTCTTGCATCTGTTGCCCGGAACTTTCAGTTTGCTTGTTGTTATCAGTTTATATGCGTCTTTTGGTCGAGCCTGACTTGAATTAGAGCGATAAGGCCTTGGTCGACCACGCAAGCCCATTGAGGGTCGGTCGAATTCTCACGAAATTTAAGATTCAAAAAGCGAGGTTCAAATCGTGACTTGCGGTTCAGAAGGCTAGCTGGGCTAACCATTAGACCAAAGTGTATATAGTGTTTAAGTATTTCTCACCATTATGATCATCGTAAAAATACATCGTAAAAATAATATTTGAAGCGCGAGCAACAGGCGGCGGTCGATTCCAATTGTGCTACTTGAACTTTCTTTTTTACCTAAGAAATATTAGTTCGATGCTATGCGCGATGAGCTAAAGGCCCGTCCACCCGCCCGCCATCGCGCTCATGTGTCTCCTGATCAGTCGACTTCAACTCCGGGTCAGTCTGGACCAGGAGTCGAAGTAGTCGCCATAACCGAAAACGGTCGGAAAGGTCATCATCATTAGTTCATAACTTTTATTAAAATAAATTATTTTTAATCACAATAATATTATACTCGTAAATGGAAAATTTATTTGGATGTTTGGATGTTTGTTCCGCCTTCACGCTGTAACTTAACGGATTTTGATTTTGGAATGGAGGTAGTTTGTAACCTGGATTAACACAAAGGATACTTTCTGCGGGAAAATCTTAAACAACGCGAGCATAGCCGCAGGCGAACCGTATTTACATATAATAAACGTTTTATAAATGTAAATGGTTGACTTGTCAATATGATCAGTAAGGTATATTAGAAGACCGTTCGTAAATTCAGTAAAGATTTTATAAACAAACAGTCAAAGCAGTTAAAATAGAGACAATAACTAACCGAAAATTGTGTTTGTGCATGCTTCGGAAGGCGCGTTAAGCCGTTGGTCCCGGCTACTATCTAGTCGTTACACGAGCCAAGTCAGTGGCGTTTGGCGGCTCTATAACACTGACACCAGGGTTTGTGAGGTCGGTTGTCGACCTTACAACCCACACGATGATGATCGAAAATTAGCCGAACTTAACCTTAATATAAACAACTTATAAATAAGTTTGCCTAACAGCCAAATTCATTTTAATAGTAAACCCCTGACGTTACAAATTCTGTTCCATTTATTCACTATACAGCGAAGACTCCTCCAACACTCAATTAACGGGAATGACATGGCGGCGGTTGCTCTAAAGGTAAATTAATGAACCATCAATTTAATTAATCAACGATGAACAACGTCTTCCATCAATGGAAACTCGGTAGTGAGTTCGGTTCTCAATATTAAAGATTTAGGTTCGGCGGACACTGCGGTCTAACAAAAACTACAAAATGAGACAGTCCAGTTTGGTCGTGGTCATATCAGGTTTGGTGGCAAGCTTGACAATCTGTCGCCAATCGTTCTGCAAGGCCGCCCGCCCTTCTTGTGCACAGGCGAAGGGGTGCATCCACTGCTGCTTTTATTAGGTCAATCCATCTCGTAGGTGATCTGCCGTGCGCTCTCGTGCCCTACACTGCCGCACTGCGTGCACTACGAGACGCTCGATGGAATCATCGCCCCGCCGCGATACGTGGCCAAAGAAAGTTAGAATACGAGATTGGACAGTGGAGGATACTCGTAGACGCCGACCGATATTCGATTCCTCCAATATTGATATAGGTATTAGTGCGAAAATCTGTCCATGATATCTCAAGCATCTTCCTCCAGCACCACATCTCCAATGCGTCGATTCTTTTCTGCTCGCTTTCCCTTAGGGTCCACGTCTCTGCAGCATATAGGAAAATGGGAAAAATCAAAGTTCTGACGAGCCGGGTCTTCGTGGCTTTGGTTATGTTACGATTCCCCCATATTTTAATAAGTCTGTCATCAAAGTACAATGTTTGACAATCAGTCCTAATAACCAGCTTGGTTATAAGGCCCATTGTCCGAAAATTAAAATAATTCCGTTCTTCGGAAGACACGTTAAGCCGGCACGTTAAGATTTTTCTCTATTATTCTTGATTCTCTCTTCTTATTCTTTTTTTTTCTAATCTATAGGTATAATATTCTTGATGGACTCCAGGATATACAAACGCAAAACGTAAAACAAAAAAAAAATAACCAGGTGGTGGTATTTGCATTCTCTCCCAAGCAACTTTTGGGTAATAATAATAAAAATAGTAGAAGGAAACTGGGTTTGTTTATAGAACTAAGTAGGCATTTTACGTGTTGTCTGTCTAAAGCCCCTTTCAAAATAAAGATTTAAATCCACACCCTTCAAAAATGTACTTTTATGTACTATGTTACTTATAATAATAATTTGGAACAAAAACTTTTTTTTCTATTCTACTTACTTAAAACATTAGTTCCCAAGGCGATTTTTTTTTTTTTGACATGGACCTAATGCTTGTGTCGCAAAATCGACGTATCAAGCGTAACCAGACTTTTGGGGGAGCGGAAGGCTCTTACCCCTAGTATTATAGCAACAGCCTAAGGGCGCCCACTTGGGGGCACGGACCTCGGCCTAGGACGTTGCCATGGCGAGAAGCGCGCGGGAGAGGAATGACCCTGACGGGGTCTTCCAGGATTATGCAGAACTTGATTGGGTCTACCGCGTCCCCGCCGGCGGGTGCGGTTGCTACCAGAAGGGCATTCTGTGGAGTGTACTCTATTGGCAATGGCTATCTCAACTGCAGATTGGATGGGATCGACAGGATCGGACAGAAACCCAAGGCGATATGATAAAAAGCGACAAAACAAAACACTAACCTTTCGTAAAGAAAATATAATTCCTTCGTTAAATAAAACGTTTCTCTTTTGTTCTAGGGCACTCGCAAACTCTATGATTTTATAATTCCTCTAAAAAGGTGTTTCTGAAAGTCATATTTTAATAAGCTTTAATTGCGTTACTCACTAAGTACCCACCTTCGGTACCCACATAGAGAATTATAAAATTAAATGAGATTACTTCAGACTGAGTAAAACTTTGTGGGTCCTATGTACATAAAAGTAAAGCTCTTATTGTGTAGTAATTTATATGAAATTAGCAGCAAAAGTGGCGTATTTTGTTGGAAGGAGATGCGGATAAAATTTTAATAAGTGAGTTAAAACCAGTGGCAATGTACCCTTGAACTGTCGCGTACTAAAATTTATTTTATTTTTACTAAAAAAGACACATAGAACTCTTTACAGTAATAATAAATTAAATTCAATATAACGTCATAATCATAAAGTATGAAGTCATAACAATAAGCGACCACTACTATGATAATTCTATTGTTTTATGAAATAAAATTTTACGTTCGAAAGATAAAAATCAAAATAAAATCCAGATAAACAATTCGAACTTACAAAAAAAAGCTAACCACTGAAGTTTGAAATTCGAACTAAACACAACTGGCCAGTTCGTTTACCCCGAAACATTATAAACTCGTGAAGCGTCATACACTGCCATAGATTGTTTGCACTGAGCTTATGTTCCAAGTTCCCACCTTCCTCAAACCTTACTTAGGAAGAATAAACATTATTGGGGTAACCTAAGTACGTGGTTGAGACGTTCTTAGCTTGGGTTTAAATAGGATGTGCTTGACGAGATTTAAGGTGGATTATATTGGAGGACGCATAGTGTTAAACAAAGAGTAAAATCATCACAGACACAAAGGGGTGAGAAGGGAAAATATCGAAAGTTTAACGGAAATAGAATAGGATTTTTTTGTCGGTGTTCGTGTAGGTAGAAATTAAACCGGAAGTTAGGTAATTCATTATTCATTTTAAAATTTGTTACAAGCTTTTTAGATGTTACAATTGTTATTGTTTTTTTATCTTATTGTGGCATGTGCAGTACAGCCGTTATAAGTAAATTATGGAAAATAAAAAATAATGTATGAAATAACAAAACTGATGACAGACTTAATTTCCTTTACATGAAATGTAAAACCTAAATGCAAAAACACTTTTCGTAATCTGTAGTAATTATGTTGATTAATTAGTAATGCAATTAAAGAAATAAAGCTTTTTACCAATTTACATTAGCCTGTAAATGCTACTCGCGATAACCAAACGACGTTTTAATCCTCGACCGATCCCGTTAATCCCACCCTCGATTCGGGAATCACGGTGACTTACAAGTTTGAAAATCGAATGGTAAGTACCTAATTTAAATTAGAATATTTATGGCAAATTTAAACCGTTTCTTAAGTAAAATTCGCCTTAATTAGAGGGAAAGATAAAGAAGAGGAAGAGGTAGAGGGAGAATATTTGTATTTTTTGTATGTTTTAAAGACATCATTGTGAATACAAAAGTTTAAAAAATAAAAAGCATGCTTTTTGCTTCAGCAATGCGAGATTCGAACACGTTATTTTTTTAAAGCAGCAACGTTTTTATTTGTTTTAGTTCACCGGACAAGCTAGCTTTTACTTGTTTAAAGCAAGTGCTTTACCACAGTTGTGGTGACGCACACTATTTAGACAAAACTCTGGTCCGATAGAATGCAGGTCCGACACTACACAGCTCCGAAATAACACAACTTCGACAGTTCGATAGCACCTAAGGAACATGCATAAAAAATATTCGATTTTTTCATAGTTCATCTTAAAATATACAAAAATGGAATACTGACAGTCAAAACAGAATCGAAATTGATCGAAAAATAAACTAGTTACAACATTATTAAACAAATATCTATCCCTCTCTACGAAAACAAAATTTTCTATGGCGGATGTATGACCTGTGACAGATATGACGTCACATGTGTCGTCGGACCTCTCTGTCTAACCATCAACTTTGAAGCCTTATAACTTTGTTTCTGAGCAAGATATTTGGAAAATTATTTTTTGTGTGTTTACCTGGAACTTGAAGTATTTTGATTAATGAATTTAAAAAGATTATAGGACGGTTAGCAAAAAAGAGTACGTATTATCCGCAATAATTGCAACGATTGACTATCGGAGCAAGTGATTAAAATTATAAAAGTGATTGAATATGAAACTACCTTCATATTCAAAATAAATTTAGATATAGAAATTATCGTTTGCTTTTCTTAGGCTTCTGTAATAACAGAAGCCTGCATAACCTAATAAGGTTCGTAAATTATTACCAATCAGTCATAATCATTCTGGTCGAGACCCTTTTACTCTGAACCCACTATAGGAAACTTACCCAAGTACTTACCTAGCGCTAAGTTTATTATTTTCGAAGTGGTGCATCTAACTTGCTCTCCTTTGTCATGGCAGGTGCACTTCCGTATTTAAGCCATTTTTGGAAGCATCTGTCATCTGAGTACCTATTTCAAATTGAACTATAATAATTAATAACTATAATTGTTTTAACTATTTAAAATTTATACACCAAGAAAAAAAAACACTGTACCATAAAAAAATACTACAACATTATTGCCAACTATCGAGAAAAGAAGTACTAAATAATAAAAAAAAAATGCCTATTTTTTTTTGTCAGAGAACAGATTCAGACTCAATTGTTGTTGCATTACCTATACAACTTAAAGTAGGTACCTGCCCGCATCGTTGGCGATTTTTCTCATGGAAATAAGGGTTTTCCCATGTGGGTTTTCCCCTCGTAAATGGTAGTGTCCTTGTGTTTCAAACTATATTTGTATATTGGTTTAGTAAATTAGCAGAACAGACAAATTCACATCAATATTAGCATGAAATTATTATTTTTTTCGCTATTATTTAAATATTTACACATTTATAATAACAGACATACATACATAAAGTCACGACTTTTTCCCGGAGGATAGGCAGAGGCCACGTCCTTCCACTTCCTACGACCCAGACATACTTCTTTTATATAATTTATACTTGCGATTGTCGGCACTTGTTCGAACTCCATAGTATTATTAATGATACAAACACTTGTACTCGTTCCACATATTTATATTTCAATAAACCCAATCGGTTTCGCTTTACAGCATCTTCAGGGGTTATAAAACTACATAATTTATTACAGAAATAGACAAAATCACAACAACATTTCGCCCGTGCAATATAATGTGGGTTCATTCAAATAAAAATGTATGTCTTTTGCTTCAGCCACAGTTTACTCTGTCTCTTCAATAATCTATAATAAGAGTATAGAAATTAGTGTGAGTAGTTCCTTGCTGCATCAGAGCCATTATAAGTTGTTTATATGGGGAAAAGTAAAATGAATATATATGCATTTCTCATTTCATAATAGGGAATATGCATAAAAAAATATTCGTTTTTTTCATAGTTCATCTGAAAGTATACAAAAATAGAATACTGACAGTCAAAACAGAATCGAAATTGATCGAAAAACAAACTAGATACAACATTATTAAACAAATATATCTCAAAGTCAAAGTCAAAATAATTTATTTCCATAGGATGTTATTACATCACTTAGATCCGTCATTACATTTTCCCTCCTTTCATCATCAACGAAAACAAAATTTTCTATGGCGGATGTATAACCCGCGTGACATATGACGTCAATGGTCAACTTTGAAGCCTTATAACTTTTTTCTGAGCAAGATATTTGAAAAAAAAAATTATGTGTTTATCTGGAACTTGAAATATTTCGATTACAGAATTTTAAAAAAATGTGCATGTTCCTTATTATAGCTTTCTTAATGATGCAGAGTTGTATCGATAACATCTTATGCTTTATAATTTTAGGTAGAACTACAGCCTAAAGCTTTTAAATAACATATTCTGGTTTACCTATAATGATCCTATAAATAACCAAAACGTATAGACTAATAATATTATTTTGAGGGGGTGTTTTAGACAATAAAATTGACGATCCCAACATTAATTAATATTACGTAACTTTGTCTTCAAGACTGGTATAGGCAATATTATATATTTATAATTATAATACTTTGTACATTTGAAACCTAATATGTTAAAATCTAAATAAATACTCAAAGGGTAAATAAAATACATTGGTTATTTAATATTTAAGATCTGATCTATTTTTGTATTGCGGCAATGGCAAATCAAATATTGTTCTATTCTAAAAATGACGTACAAACTGCACCTACTTGTGTTTGGATTGTCTATTATTTTGATTATATCATCATCATCATAAGGCCTCATACATCTTATCAGATGATTTAAGCAGCGTCAGTTTGATTATATAAGTATTACATATTTGTAATTATAATGTGCCCTTGAGTTGGAGAAAGAGCTGTGAATGTCTAGTCATTTTGTCACTATATTCTTTATGATATCCACGTCTTTTAGGCCTGAGTGTCTATTCATATATGGACGTGATCGTAGGCATGTATGTTTAGGAGAATAATAAAAGAAACATAGGAGACGTGGATACGAAAGCGCTCTTTGATATGTGCAGGTAGAAAAGGGAAACTTTGAACTGAAGTGTACCTCTTGTGCTGTTTCACCAATTAGTGAAACATTCACAGATGAAACACTCTTTGTAACTTTAAGTCAGGCCAGCCACTGTACTGGCAGTGAGTGCCTACACGATACCCTATGAAATAGTTTAATTCGTGTTATCCGTGTTATCTAGTTAAATAGTGTTATCCAGGTTACAAAATATTTCCATTTCAAATTTCATTCAAATCCGATAAATACTTTAAGCGTAAAAGTGGAACAAACATACAAATTAATTTTGATATTTATAATATTAGAGAAGAACATTATAGCTCTAATTACGTTTTGTCTAAATTTTACATAAAGTTTTTTAAATATTTTTTTTCAGCTTATCAATGTCAGTCTCTCTCACAGCCTAAGTATAAACAATCAGCTGAAAAGAAAAAATATCCATGGATTGTCGATATATTCGTTCGTGGTGTTGGTGCCACAATTATTAACCTTTTAATTAATGTATTGTGCACTGTTTTTAACTCAAATAAATGAAAAATATATATATATATATAAGGAAACAAGTCAGTTAATAAGAGTACCGAGAAACCGTCAGAACAAATTACTAATGCAAATTCTACGATTACGACCCCAGCTTGATTCATCATTGTTTTATACAAAACTTGCCGAGAATTCACTCAACTACCCGTTAACTAAGTGCCAGTGAAATGTTAATGGATCAAAGGTAATCAACTCTCAACGCCTCTCAAATCAGGATATCAAATACCGTATAGTGGTTAGGAATGGTACGGAACTAGCGAGTATTCTGAAACAATAAACCGTAATCAAGGGGCTATCTCTCGATGACACGCTCTAATCCTTAATTTAAGTTCGTCCGTCCTTTTTGCCTTTAAAGATTTAAAATGGCCAGGAGATGGATATTATAATATTAGAGGTCAAGCAGAAAATAAAAATAAAATGTCGATCTTGGACAGGACTCGAACCTACATCTCCTTGTCTATGCGGGCCAGAAACAGGCGTATTACCAATTATGCCATCAAGCTCTGTGAGAGGTCGACGAAATTTTTCACTGAGAGTGCATCGAATTTGAACTTCATGGAAGAGTAGATAGCAGAATTTTAGAGCGGACTTCTAAATTTGATTTATTTAACTTTAAGGATATCGTTCATTGAAAATATGATCATTGGTCATCTGAATCATTGTTCAGCTCTTTTCTTTCATTGTCATTGGTCATAAAAACGAAAAGGATAATTGGACTTCTGGTTATAATACAAAAAATTGTTTAATATTTTATTTTGATAGTTAATTACGAGAACCACTGAACATAAATGGATCGCGACTGTATGCGATAGTAATTAAGAGGAATATCAAAATTACTGATTTTCACAACTTTTAAAAAGTAAGTAAGTATTAATCGTTGGCATATTTTATCCTTTTTATTTACAAAGCACTTTACAACATCGAAAAAAGTGGGTAAATCACACTAATACTGTAAATGTGAAAATAAATTTAGAATTCCGATGTTTATGTTTAGATGTTTGGATGTTTGTTCCGCTTTCACACCTTAACTACTGAACGGATTTGGATGAAATTTGGAATGGAGATAGTTTGTACCCTGAATTAACACATAGGATACTTTTTAAGGGAAAAATTTTTATTCCCACGGGAAAATCTTAAATAACGCAAACGTAGCCATGGGTGGAAACACACACACACATGCTCACATTCATTGTACTATATCATTTTACGTAAATTACTACTCACTTTTATTTCCTAGGGGACTAATTCTATTGCTCTCTGCGTGTAAAAACATGTATCACTTGTAATGTATTAAGCGGCCTATTGATCCGTTGAACTGTTGCTTCGTCACACCTCGGCCATTCCATACAAATAAAAAATGCCTTCTACTTCATTCACAATAGTTCCAAATGCCATGAGTGTACTCAATTTCAGCCCTCTACGGCACTTTACTGCTCCACAACGAACAAAAATTTGAATTCTTCCCTTAATCATAATCATGCTGTTAAAAGCCCCTCCACGGGGCCCTGGAGTAGTTAAAGAGTAGGGTCTGAAGAACAAGTGTACCAAATTTCTTCTCTTGAACATGTAAAACAAAGTGGGGTCTCCTAGAGCTTTATAACTTCCAAACTACAACTAATGCACTAAAGTACGTACGAAGCTTCTAGCGTTTATCATAGCGCGCCTGGGATGCATGGTACGCTCTGTAGGACTAATTGCGGCGGTTTTTCGATACTCCCAATTCTCCACCGAACTACGGGGTAGGGTGAGGTGTATGGGATTGGCGGAGGGCGGTGAGTGGCCGTTCTGTACGTATTACTATATTAATTCTGTGGTGTAGTACCTGTCTGTATTATAAAAGTAGGCATCTTAACCTCGACGTTACCTGATGAGTCTACGATATGTGGATGGTGTCTTACGAAAAGAGCGTATTTAAAAAAATAAAGTACTTGCACAAATGATTAAGATCATCTGGGTTAACAAATAAAAGGCAAATCACGTAAAGTTGAGTTCTCATTTTTATTCGAATTCAGATTTTATGGCACACAAAAATTTAATCCAAGCACAAAGTGAAAAGATGGGAATGTTATGATTAAATACATATACCAATTTTTACTTTGATAGGGTAATTTGGATAAGTCTTACTGTATATCTAAACATTGTACCTTGTGGAGGTAAGCTACATATTCTGAATTTAAAATAAAAGAGGATATCATTAAAAGTCTTGCACTTTGTCTTTAATCAGCGCTTCCATCTTGCATTCCTAAAAGATGGGTTCTTTATCTATTTATATTAAGCAATTTTCTTTGTTCTTTAGTTAAATTATTCTACCTATACATTATCATCATCGATATTTCTTACACTAATACGATCTACACTGGCAGGGTTAACTAAGGCACACCTTGGTCACTTTATTTATACAACCGTAAATTGTGCGCTTAGATTCTAGTCTAGGGTAATCGTTGCGCGCCTAAAATACGACGAAGCACTTTCAGTTTCAATACTCCCAACTCACGGGTTGGCGGGATGGGGGCCGTTCTGCACGTACTGCAAAGTTCAATCTATACGAATAATTAATTGTTGATCGCCTAACACCGCCCAGGGATCACGTATGAGATGGTCTCAGGGGTAAACCCCACTAACTTCGATCCTTCAAAACTCTATTTCCGGTCCTCTATTTGCATCCTAGTTATCTATTTTCTCATATGTATTCCAAATTAATTATTTTACACTATCTTGGAAAATACTATCGTATATTCAAAATATTTTTTTCATATGTTTTGTAGAATATTAAGCTCAAATAGGATACGAGTAGTTAGGGATAATAGTAAAATAAGTATCTAGTTAGGTCACCACCGGGAGCCACAAAAACCGATTTCACGTCGATAAAAATAGTCAAATATGACAACTTTAGAAAGGTGTTATATCTCTTCACTCCCTCTACGCGTCTCTTTACTATGCTTGTAGTGAATAGTGCCTAAACTTTCATTTATATCATACTAGGCGGGTTTATTTTATTAGGTGCCATTCACTTGCCTTTGGCCTTAGAGATAACTCTTTTTATTCATACTAAAAATGTACGACCCTTGAAATAGTTTGAGTCTAACTATCCTTTTACGTTTGTAGGTTCAATTTATCTTATTTTATTCACCGACATCGAAAATTGCGAGGTTCTGATTTTATTTTTCGAGTTTTAATAGTAAAAATATTGCCAGAACGATTTAAAACTCTCTCCGTGAATATCTTTTGCCTTCCGTCCTACACTGTGGTATACACTTTTATCTCACAGTTGTAGAAATAAGTTTATTTATATTTAAAATATTATGTCATGGTGATCTTCACTACAAGATTTTTTTACTAAACCTTGTGTCATTAACAGCTCATATACGTCCCCACCGAGGGACTCGAGCATACCCTGAATTAGGGCGATTAGGTTTTAGTTGACCACACTAGCCCAGTGCGGGTTGGTTGACTTCACACACAACCTTGTGTCACATTGAGTTAATACGTCATCATTGGCAAAATACGTGTCTGGTCGAGATGTGAAGCCATTAAAGAGAAATAACTGGAGCTTTAACGCTTACAAAAGCCGTGTTCAAGTTCGTATATGTAGGTACACGTGCTTTATGTTATTATGTGTTCAATGGTTCGTATCTTAGAGGAGTGTTTTTAAAAGACCAGAAGAAATTTTGAATTGGGATATTACAAAGTAAACTATATTTGTTCTTTATTAAATCTTAAGATTTTATCAAAACAAACAAAAATTCGGATCTTGGGAAAATTTCGTTAATTCTTACGGAAAATATTTTCGTGTGGAAATTAATTTATGTCAAAATTTTCCTTTGAACAAGAAGCCTTATGATAAGAAAGATGGAGCGCAGTACAGATAACAAGATTAATTAGGCACTTAAAATAATGAGATCATCGTTAAACTTGACGAGCATTTACGAGATTAACTTCTGCAAAACACGTGTAGATTTATAGGCACTAACTAGTTTAGTGGAGAAGAACTCACCAAAGAAATGCGTCGCATCTTTTGCGTAAATAGGTATTGGATTTGTTACATGAATTTCGCGAACGCATTATTTAGTTGCAGCGTGTTTCCGAGACTTTATGTATGGAGTGGTATGTCGTAAGAGCGTCAGTGTAGAGGCTAAGGTCGTTGCATCATCCCGTTCGGGAGACGCGTTTTCAATCCCCACCAATGTGTTTCAAATTTCGAATTAATATGTTTTACGTCTACGTGAATAAGGTGAAGGAATCTGAAAACTTCTGAAAAGAAATTCTAAGGTGGTCTGTGAAGTCGGCACTGGGCCAGCGTGGTGGACTAAGGCCTGATCGCACTAAGGGTAGGCTCGAGCCTATCAGTGGGGATGTATATGAGCTTTTGACGATTTCATCTGAGTAAATAATGGCTTGACTTTGAGTTTTTTTTTATCCTATTCTTCAATAGCTTATCCTATTCTGTTTTTCTCGTGTGCACCGTCCCACAGTTCCAATGCAGCTTTCTTGTACCCTAAGGTTGCGTGGAAGAAATTGCTACCTTAGCAATAAGGCTGCCTATCTGTACACCCCTTTATCTATCTTTTGTACTTTCAAGCTTTATCCTTGTGTGCAATAAAGTATATTCTATTCTATTCTAATTTTTTTCTTAAAATACATACTCGAAAAGCATCTCAATGAATTTGAAATTGATTGAACTGCCGTTTCGCTGATAACTTTTGGGGTAGAGAGAGAGTTAGTTGCTATGCGATCCAGATATAATCAAACTCTGTGATTGACTATTCTCGGGGTGGCTGGCAGGGACTGTATGAGTTTGTCTTCGAAGATCTCAATTTGGATAAATGCGTTCTAAAAAAAGTATTTTTGAGGTGTTTTCATATTTGTAAGGAAAAGTTTCCTTTTTAATACTAAAGATACAAGCGTAACCATTACGAAAATTAAACAGTATTCTTTTCATAATCTACAAAGATGTTGAGGTTGGGCTGTCTGGTGTCAAGAATATTACAATGAAATCTGAAGATATAAATTATATTATGAATGAACGCTTTTCTAAATCTTTACATTGAAGATCCATCCAGTTAGCATATTCTTAAATGACAGGTAGGTATTAATTACTTCTGTTAATTAATATTTTAATAGGAAAAAAAAATGTGTATGTTTATGTAAATGTTTATGCTTTTGGGGATGAAAGCGTGGTACATATATACATATGTATGTATATATTAAGGTATGTATAAATCTCCGGTACTAGGTGGTGTAGTGACTAAGGTCGGTGGCTTTCATCCGGGAGACGCCACGTCACCATTGCGTACTTACTATTAATGTATTTTCGAATTTCAAATTCATTGAAGACGTTTATTCGACGCTCTTACGGTGAAGGAAAATATCGTGACTTGCGAAGAAATTCAAAGACTGTGTGAAGTCGACTAATCCGCATTGGGACAGAATGGTTGACTACGGCCAGATTGTCCTAATACAGGGTAGGCTTGAGCCTCGTGGGACACGTATATGAGGTTTGATAATACCACTTCTTCAGAGAACAATAACTTTCATGTTAGTCCTTCTATGCAGCCATATTATTTTTAAATAAAAATCAAACCATTCATGGGTTCACAAGTATCATTAGGTTTTTTACCGCGGAATTGTTATATTCATGAAAAACGCGAAACTAACGTGGGTGTATCCGCGAGCTAAATACAGGTTTGGATGTAAAAACAACTTTGTACCTTTTAGTAAAAATTGCCACCGTTACAGTAACAATAGAATTAGAACTTGTTAACAGATACAAAAGTCTAGAAATAAACTGATGGCGGTTATAAAAATAACAACCAGTTCAGTTATAGTTCATTTTTAGATTTTCGATCCAATATTTTTATAGTTATGCGGAAATGAACCAATTTGCACCATTTATTTATTTATTGACACGTCAACAGTATACATATATTATTATAGTAGCGTTACCATCTCGCTGCAGACAACTTCTCTCTTTCGCACTCACGGGCCTTATGGGCCTGATGATGCGTCATCCCATTAGGCTCGTGAGTGGGAAAGTGAGAAGTTTTACAACCGAGTCTGCAGCGAGAGAATAACTATACTATAGAACTTACATCTAGGTTACAAGTGTTTAGTTTGAGGCTGATATGCATACCAAAAACAGACATGTACAGCCTTCACAGGATAGTATAACACCTTAAATATTCGAATAAAGTATATCTATTTAACACAATAAATTCCAAAAGATTCGAGCTGAAACCAACAAATAAATTAAACAATACAATTAAACTTCCAAAATTGATTTTACATTATTCTTAAATTTAGGCAAATTGCATATAAAAATATCTAGATCAGGGCAAGGCACCTGAAAGTTAAATGTGCTGGACAAACGAATGATCTATGTATGAACGAATGAATGATGATGTGACCATATCGCAATAATTCAAATCACTCATTCACTTCTTTGTCAGCAACAACTCATATACGTCTCTACCGTAGGGCTCGAGCCTACCTTGAATTAGGGCGATCAGGTCAGTTGACCACGCTAGCGTAGTTCAGGTTGGTTTACATCACACACAATCTTTGAATTTCTTCGCAGGAGTGTGCAGGTTTTCTCACGAAGTTTTTCCTAGGTCCAATAAACGTATACTTGTATACGAATTTAAAATTCGAAAACATATTGGCACGTGGTAGGGTTCGAACCTGCGTATCTCGGATGGGACGCAGCGGCCGTAACCACTGCACCACTGATGAATAAGCTCATGACAAATAGGCGATGGTAAAAATCAACAAAGGAAACTTTCTGCTAACCTATTTGCCCACAATGATCCATCGTGGATCCATCAATTAGATTATCGCATTATTTTTCCTTTGACCCAAATGACTTAACAAAATTGACAAATCAAATAACAGCGTTGACACTTTAACGATCCATGCATCAATTAACTTATGTTTTTGCTGAAAATTCTCCATTTGTCAAAACATGTTAATCAGGGAAACAAATACCCACGCAAATAAAATGTGTCCTAAGAAGGATTGATGATTTTTAATTAAATACTGACATGAAAAAAAACTTTGATGGCGTAGTGGTAGGAGCTTTTAAACAGAAGGTACAGGGTTTGTATCTTGTATAATTGGTTTTTAATTTCGAAAATTACATATTATAAGTTTTTATCATGGTCAGGGTACGGCAAAATCAACTCTGTTTTCAAAGTTAAGGGTATTGTGAAACAGGTGATTTTATTTATTTTATTTTATTTATTTGGCATATCATTAGCTAATTAACATAAATTACTTAAAACATACATATTGTATCAGATAGCTAATAATAGATTTGCACATAAGCAACCAATTAGAATAAAGCAACCAAATAAATTAAAAGAGCACTTCTTATCTCATCTCTCTTGATATTATTTTATTTTGTGTATGTATTTATATATTATCATATGTGTTTTATTAGGTATGTAAGTAAAGTATAATACGTAGTATTATGCAATTTCATAATTATGTATGTATGTATCTATTTATTAGGTATATGTAGATATTTTGTAGTATTTAAGTTTGTCATTTAAAATTCTTTTTTATTTTTATTTTAGGCTAATTTATTTAGTGCACATCCGTGTGCCCACTCTGTTTTACACCTTTTTCACCACCTTGTAGGTTGGCTGGAAGAGATCTCATATACAGATAAGCTCGCCTTTATAACTAATTTTAATAATTATCCTGTAAATTTAGGTGTGCAATAAAGAATATATATAAAAACGAATACCTATTTACGAACACTACAGCAGTGATGCATGATGGCAGAAATATAAATCGTAGACCAAAACAAAATTTTTACCCTCTCCTTTTTAATTGTCACAGACAACACTTCTATACATTTGTTGCAAAAAACGCGAACTATGGTGCCCCTTTTTTGTACCAGATTCATAGTGCATATTATTTAAAACATTGTAATACGTTCTTCGTTGAAGAAATCAAACAGATTAAAAATATTTTAAACTACGAGTATGCTTACAATATTGAAAATTTTCTGGCTGTTGTAATCTTACAATATTCTGAAACACGAGTGCGTACTCCAAAAACATACTCGTAAACTTTTCTATGAATAAATTGATATTGTGCAACTAACTTATATCCTCCTACAAAGTTATAAATATAAAAGTGGAGCTCAAAACATCGTATTTTAAAATTAAAAATATCAAGTCACTGTCACGTTATAACGCATACAAATGGCTGAAAATAACTTCATTGTTCCTGAAGTAGAAGCTTAAAAATAGAGGGATTAAAAACAGCTCCATTGTTAACATAATGCCAGCAATAAACAGTTATAATTTGCTTTTTTTTTTAAATATCGCTCATTCATTCGGCTTATTTTCACCAAAAAGCCTAGCTAAATTTATTAAACAAGATTGTAATTCGTATTTTTTTGTAGATCACACCACATTATAATTATGGTAGATAATAAAATTATTCCCTCCATACTCCTAGCCTCAAAAGTTTGCTAATCTTGTCCGTAGCCGTAGCACTTGCTACGAATCATGGTAGACAGGCGTAGCAATGTCTACGGCATTGCAACGCTTCGTTACAGCAAACAAGCACTTATTCTTAAATCATAACATGATTTTGTTTTGATATTTAATAGTTCCCTTTAGTTGAGCGAAAACAAAACAACAGCGGTCTGTTGCCGGCGTGCCGCGAAGCTTGAAGATAAACAATGGGCCATTCATAAACAAAATATTCGTTAATTCATATTTCCTTTTTGTAAAAGTAAACGTAGAGTGCAAGGTTGATGACAAAAATATGATTATTGCTATTATGTAATTAAAATAAGATGAACAAGTCAATAATCTTAATCTAACTTCAATAAATTTGTACATAATTATATATTTATTATTCTATCTTAGGATGAGGCACATTGTTTTTAGGAATAAGATAAACAAACGACGACGCGTTAAAACAGTGTAACGATGCTTTGTTAAATATAAAAAACAAAAACCAGTTTCCAATACTTCGAACAACTGGATCAATGTACTTGTATTTTCCGGAATCGTTTCGAAACTGTAAATTGATATTCTGCACGCTTTAACCTCTCATTTCCACTTTAAAAGTTCACATCCAGGCTGCGTCATTACACTGACTTTTCTCCTAAGAATATCAAATACTTCAAGGATTCTTTGCAAAGAAATTCCTTTTGTGCATAACTAAATAACTTTTTTTTGTAAACCTAGATGGAAAAGGATTTTTAAAACTTTAGCGAGTAAAGTTGTAAGTTATGTAATGCGATCTGACGTTGAGAATATCTCTTAACGATACAATTATCAAGTGCGTGTTGAACTAGCGCTTGTTTCGTATTAGCATTGAGAGATGAGAGATCAAAAATGGCGCAACAAAGGTGCAAGTGAAACAAGTAAATAGACATATGTTTTGGAGTGCCCTACTGCTATGACCAAAGTGGTAATATTTATAGAATAGAATAGAGTTAGTGGTTTTATTAGTGGTTAGTGGTTATTATAACGTTAATGAGGTGAAGACTATGGTGAGGTATGTAAAGGAAAAGTTTACCTATTACCTAAAGACAAGACTACAAAATATAATAAGTTAATGAGACATTTTACGGGCTTACCGTGATAATATTTGTGTAAATGTTATGGTAATGACCGTGAGAGTTTAAAAAGCAAAATCCGTTCTAGATAGGAAGATGAAATTGAAATTGCACTATAATTTTATGGTAAAACTATTATTAGTGTCTTCATTAACAAACAATTTCAGAGTAAACAGGCTATTCGAAGCTACAAAGCAAATGTTAGACGAACTTCTATAATAAACGCTGCTTGTTGCAATAACTAAAGACGTAAAAGCAATTTCAATCGTGGGTAGTTGCAATGACTAAATTAGTGGAGGCTGTCAAGCTATTTTGCTAAATTGGAGTTTCATTGAAGCTGGTTGCAAACATCTCGTAGGGGTTCGTTGTGTGATAATCCCAATCTGATTGGTGCATTCTGGGAACGTAGCAGGTTTCAATTTGCCCCACTCCTGTATGCTATGACGTAGTTGGAAGCTTTGGTCTCTGAATAAAAGGTTTAAAGCAATCCTCATCAGCTCAAATACGTCCCCATCGAGGGGCAATACAATACAAGTATTCTTTGATGCAATAAACTATTCTAGCTCTTATTTCAAACATTGGTAATTTTAAATCCATTTTTTTATTTAGCTGATATCAAATATCTTTACGCTTGATTCCGCCATATTCATAATTTTAAGATTTTCGTATACGGAAAGAATAGTCCTCATAGCGATCATAATATACACTTATTTTCTGAAGTAAAAAAATAAATATATAATGTGTTCACTGTCCCAATTAAGTAAACCTTTATACTTACTAGGTATTTATATTACCCTGAGGACAAACCAAAGTTCCTAATACTGATTTTAGTATTCTGTGGTAACGATATTAACAGACACCTACAAACATTCCTACAAAGCACCTTATTGCAGGCAATGGTTGTTTGTTAAATTCACACTTAATATTCAAAAGTCAATATTTTATTTTAGGATATTGTTACATCTCTTAAATTCGTCATTACCATTACATTTTATTGGGTGAGTTCTCTAATATTTTGGCAGAATCTGTGTACATCACCTAAGAAACTCTAAAGGCAAATTCGCGTCTGCTATATTATACAATACCACTTTGATATACAAATTTGACGGCTCCGTAGCCTAGTTGGTAGTACGCCTGCCTTCGAAGCACAGGGTCGCGGGTTCAAATCCCGCCCAGGGCAAACATTCGCGTGATGAGCGCTTGTGTTTGTCTTGTGTCTGTATGTTATTTATCTATGTAAGTATGTATTTACCTATTTATGTGATCAGCTGTCTGATACCCATAGTACAAGCTCTGCTTAGTTTGGGATCAGATGGCCGTGTGTGAAAATGTCCCCACATATTTATATTTATTATTAAATAATAAATATTAAAAAATATATATATATAATAAATATATTACATAGCAATTAAAAAGCTAGGAAAAAAAGTATTGTCTAATCTTTCCTCCGTTTACTGGCCTTTATTGGCGCGTTAACTTGTCTAAGTCACACGGCTTGCGTGTGTTAATGCGATAGAGCTCCAGCAATAGATTGTATTATAGGGGATTAGGGCTTCGCCCCGGCACGGACGGCCGACTCACTGTTTTCTATTTATTCTTTAATCTGCAGCTGTTGGGAACATATTGACTGAACAGTGATGAGAGAGATCTTTTTAACCGACCTCATAACGAGGAGGTCCTCAATTCGATTGGTTTCTTTATTTTTATTCGATATCTCCTTCAATTGTTAACCGATTTTGATAATTCTTTTTTCATTTGATAGGTTTTACTTTCGAGGTGGTCTTGTATACATTTTATAAAGATCTGATGATGGAACATGAGGTAAAACTTGGTGATTCCTCAACGGAATACATATAGCATTCGTCTATTCATTACTCATAACTTAGATTTTGATAATTCTTTTTTCATTCGATAGAATTTGCCTTAGGGATAAACCCATACAAATTTTGTTAAAATCTAATGATGGAGTGGGACATAAAAGCAGAAACTCCTAAACTGGTTATAGCAACATGCATCGCGATACCGTCATTGTATTTGAAATCGCAAATACAGCCTCTGTGGCCGAGTGGTCGAATGTTTAACTCTCATTATGAAAGTTCCGGGTACGAATCCCAGTGAAGACACTGTTAAACAAAAATGTCTTTGTGATACTTTCTCCAGTTTGGTTAGGACATTGCAGTCTAAATCACCTGCGATTGTCCGAAAAGAAAGATTATTCCGTGCTTCGGAAGGCACGTTAAGCCATGCGACTTGGCAATTATCTACGGAAAGAGTATAATAGCTATCTTTTGCTTACAAAGTAAACACGCATATGAGCGAAAGATATTAAGATATCTCACATTTTAAAAATCATCTTTCAACATTATTTTCAGTAATAAACTTCCCAATAGGTCCATAAAGCCCAAGTGACAGTACGGTATTACCCTATAAAATTGTGTAGCGCGCGCGATGCAGCTTGTTAGCTCCCATGTGAAGACATTTCGCCGTGACTAGGTTATAGTGCATTAGTTCAGGCGCCCGTAAAACAAAGGACGACCGTTATATTGAGTGAGTGCAAAGTTTGTAAGAATTTCCCAGGTGTGAAGTGTGAGTGTACAGAACTTTTAGTTGAACTTCATTCTCATATTTAATGAGCAGAGTACAGTTTCTGTTCCAGTTTTGAAATATTGATTTTGAATGCAGTTTTAGCACAGAGTTTTAGTTCACTGAAAGTTTCAAACAATACCGCATTTTTCTCCAGATTTTATCGGAGTAGTGTTAAAAATACATGAACCTTGCAATTGGGTTTCGTTTCAGTCGATCAATGAAAAGAAAAAAGAAAACGTGAAAATCTTAGAAACCGTGCAAGGATGATTTATATAGCCTTTATTTAAACCTAAACGGTCCCCCTGAAATAGGGTTACTGATTAACGTTTCGCTTCATTAAAAAAAAAAACTAAACTTTACAATTAGAAAAATGTTTTTTTACTACCTTAGTTTATTCACCCAACACAACAATTTTATATTTTAAAACCGTCATGATGAAAAAAAAAAAAGTACAAAGCAAAAAGTCCGGCCCATGCCTATTTCAGCGTATGTTGTTTTGGGTGGGTGTTGTTGGGTGGGTGGGTTTATTTGGTGGTTGTTGTGGGTGGGGATATGGAATTGTAGTATAGTAAGTACAGTAACAATGTTTCTTCTTTTGTTCACAGCAATGAATTTCTCAATGCACTTAGTCGTGGTGGTGGCGGCCGCATACCTGTGCCGCGCCGACGCCGCTCCGGACGACCAGCTGGCGCGCAACGCGCAGCGGCCCACGCGCACCTTCAAGCCCGGCTTCATGGCCGCGCGCGGTTTCGGCAAGCGCAACATGCCTACCACTAGAGCCGAACGTAAGTTATCTGCTAAACTTTTCAATGACAATTAGGTTATACTTGTAGAATCATCAGATCGAGCAAAATTACTTCTACATAGACTTTAAGATGAAATAATAGATTAATTAGAATCTCTCAGAAATATGACAACAAATTTACCTCAGAACAAGCAATGTCCAGGTCAGTTGTCAACCTTACAATGATGATGAGGTGTTCTTGGTGTTCACTTATTTTGAGGCGTCATTAAACTGATACAGCTATGGTTTTTATTATTCCGAGAAAAAAATATATTATAGATTAATGGGAATGGAACAAAATACACCAAAAAACACGGATTTTTGGAAATTAAGGGCCACACTCTATGGCGCTTGCAAACCAAAAATAATGCAGAAAAATACGAATTTACGACTCTACATGTTTCTGTGAACATCACTGATTTATTAATTTCAGTTAAAAAACAAACGACTTTTGTCTAAAAATGCTGTCTAAGATATATTTTTTCACTTTTGTTCCATATTTTATGTAAAAAGTCTCGACGTCCAAAATCTCTCTCGTGGCTCCCGATGGTCGTGAAACGCTAAAAAAGGAATAATTAAAGTAAACCAATAATTCAATGTATTATTCTGTACACGAGTTTTTGATATTTTTGGTTTAGGAACCCAAAAACAATGTTGTGTATTTTTCTAAAAAATATAGGTACATGTTATTTATCAATACAAGATACTTCTGCAGTTTTCTTGTGTGGTTTCTGGATTAAACTGTTTTTTTTTTTTTTCGGGGGTCCTAATATATTTTGTGCTACGTTATCGTACTCTTTATAGAGTAGATATTTTATTTTCCAAAGTCGTCATGTAAAAAAAGCACAGTGTCATACTACTAAAATACCGCAGTTGTATTCTAAAAACGTATAAATACATGCCTAAATTAGTCGTAACAATGTAGAGTTAGACCATTAGCCGTTTTGGGCTCCATTTAGTTTAACACATTAGCTGCCGGAGTGACTAAACTGTGAAACCAACAAAACCAGATTATAACAATTATAAAATTTTATTAGGTAAATCCCTTACAAGGTGAACAGCGAGTATTAGTCAGTGATTCGATTTATTAGAATAATATCTGTACCTATATTTCAATCTAAAATAGCAACACCGAAATCCGAAATTGTAAAAAAAATTAGAAGGAGGTAAATGAATGATTTGCTTTCATGATTAGCATTCAGCTTCAGAAGTTGCTATTGTGGACCCAACAGACACTATATTTGTTAGTTTTCTCCTTATATGGTGTTCTTCTAATTACATTATCTCTTAGAAGAAATAAATAGCGAAAGCGTCGAAAAACTGTTTCGTCTTGGAACAAAATTATACAGAGCTGTCAGCCAACCTACAAAAAATACAAATACAAATACAAAATACATTTATTTGCAAGAATACACATTCTTAATATTACATGTTGGGTATTCTACCTTAACTAGGCATGCAAATATGTCAATTTAATGTAATGAAATTCCAATAAATGTCAATAATGCTTTTATAAATAGCTAATGTTTAAAATTATTCAAATACTAATATAATAATAAATCAAAATAAACCAAAACCATTAATGTGAGAGAATGTCAGGACTTAAAATATAGTATAAATTCATTTATATGGTAAAAACAGTTTAAGAGCATCGCATCGGCGGCGCATCTTCTTCTACAGAAGAAGATGCGCCGCCGCTAGAGGAAAGAAAAATGTTATATCATTTGTTATTTTGTTTCTTGCTTTGTTAGTTAAGGGGCTTCTACAAATGAGCGATAGATGTTGTTTTAAACATTGATATTGACCAAAAAAAAGCGAATAGAGACCTATTAGGAGTTGCGTTTTGAATAATATACAGAAAAAGTAAACTTTCCCTAGTTGCTCCAAAATTCAAGTTTGTGCTACTGTTATTACTCGAACTGCAAATTAATTTAAACTTACTTATTTTAGTATAGTCCGAGTATAGAGGTAAGTAAGCATAAACAACTTCAAACTTTGTTCAGCTTATACTGGTAGTTATGGACGTGGGAGGTAAATTCTAAGCAGGAAAAGTGTTAGATTCATGAATGTGAAATCACGTGTTAAACTTGTCGGGTTTAGTCCCATCCGGCCTCCACGTGCCCTAAACTTTACTCCCATAAATAAAAAATAAAATAAAATTTTGGAGTATTGCAATTTAAAGCGAGAAGCATTGTAGCAAACATGACATATAATATGCATAGGTTATAGAACTCTATAAAATAGTAATAAAATCATAATATCATTTAGTTTTGAGTTAGAAATCGAGCAGATTTATTCTGATATGCAGGTCAGGAAGTTTTTAAATATGTACGTAGCACTCTCGTAGCGTTTTCTACGAGCTACGAGATGTGCTACAAAATGTAGACATTTATCTTGCAAATTTCAAAAGTGAACAGTCTTTGTGGTCGAGCGGTTGAGCGTTTTATACTCGTTGCGGAGGTTCCGGGTTCGAATCCAAGTGGGAGACATTGTAAAAAAACAAATTTTAAGACAAATTTTAAGCAAGGTAATTGCGTTTTTTAAGCCAATGTTCCAGGCTAATCGATGTAAGTATAGGTATTACACGAGTTATGTTACAACCTACACGATTAAAAAGAAGTGAACTTTTAATAAAAATCGTCTGCAAGACTTTTAATCGTCTATGCAAAAAAGGAAGGTTATGTTTGACAGGAATTTCCTTTGAAGAGCACTTTAAGTAGAACTTCGACCGAATTTTCATTGATATCGTTTTAAGGAAAGTGGATTTGAATATTGAGAGCTCTTCTGGTACGACTTTCGTAGTGTCTTGTGTCTATTGGTGAATTGGATATTCAATGTAAAGTATTTATGCGTTTTTTTTGGTTCTATCGAGCTTTTAATAGTAAAAGATAATATGGAACTTTTCGAACGAAAATGAGCTTTGAATAAATTACATACTTCACTTTAGTGTACTTTAGTTAGTAACTATCGACTAAGCTGAAATCGATTCTTGGCAGGGCTGATACTAAAGTGACATTAGTTATCGTCATCAGTATCATCATCATCGTCAGCCATTTATTGTCCAGTCTCGGACATAAGCCTCTTCCAGCTCCCTCTATGCTAGGCGATTTTGCGCCTCCAGTCATGCGTACATCCAGTCATGGCCTCCGTGTCGTCTAATGTCGTCCACCCATCTTTGAGGCCGACGGTCCCGGGATCTGTTGTTCATAAACATCTTTTCCACTTGTATATGTTCATGCGTGCTATATGACCCACCCATCTCCACCTCTGTTCGGCAATTACGGAGATCACTTAACATTTGTACTTTTGTGACATTAGTACTAATTTATAATCTAAGTCTAGGTGTTAATTATGTGACTGTGTATTTGCCATGGCATTCCCGATTTCCTTAATCTTAGTGTTGAATTATGAGCAAAGAATGACTAAATATAATTCGTTTCAAAGAATACTATGATATCAATGAATGACACATATTTTTTGGTAAAAAATAAGTGAGTATTCTCAAGCAGACAAACACCACTGAATGGGACCATCCATCACTGTCATTTGACATTTTCAGCTAATCGACCATGCAATGTGTTGACAAATTGTAAGAATTCACAAAACTTTCGTTGCGACATTGAAATTCAAATAAGTTGCAAAACTCTAAGCGCCCGCGTTGTTGAAGAAGTTTGGTCAACGTATTAATATGGAAATATTGTTATTTAGACTGATATTAAAAAAAATTGTGGACATTTTTTTTTATTCTTTTGCCATATTTTCATTTAGTTATTTTTTACCTTGGAGTTTTTTACCTATAGTTAAAAAAATCCTTATTTATTTTGATAAAAGAACTTCAAGCTCTTGGAATATTTTGGATAACTACCTAATTATGATCATTATTGTGAGCTTTTTTTGCTATTTTCAAATTGTTGTGTGTCAAAGATTACAGAAGCGCGACGCCTCATCATCTTTTAGTAAAAAAAAAAATTACACGATTTGATAAGTATCGATAAAATATCAGATTCCAAGTTCCAGTCTATGTAAATGATTTGTCAATTTCTGAAAATCTCAGATTTCTTTCTCATTAATAATTTATGAAAAACTTCGACATCTACTTATCACAGAATCACACGTGAATCAAAGACCGAATAATTTACTTAACTACTAATAAATAAATTGACTACCCGCATACAATAGTACGAATTAGGAATAGCACTTGAACATCTCTCGCTAACTGACTGTGTGCTCAGCCATGTGTAACTGCTGCAGACATTTTGACATGTATTTCAAAACCTGATGTAAATGAGTGAAGCACGTGGTATGAGTTAATTGAAGCAATTAATACTACGTGATTAGCTTTTAGATCATTAAGTAAATACATGTTTATTTTATATTAATTTTGGACTAAAGATATTGAACTTTTCAAACAGCTTATTTAATTAATGTTTATTGTAACCGTACTTACTTTCTTACTTCTTTAGTAATTTTCAACATTTTAGAATGTTGATGTTTTAAATAGCTCAAAATTTAAAATTCACGACATTATTTTGATAGCAGCTGTTTAAAAGCTCCTACACATGAGCCGCCAACTTATGTTCTGATGCCGCCTGACTTTTTAAGGCATGCTGGCAGAATATTTGCCCGGAAAAAACTAGCTCGCTTAGCTGGAATACTATCATCGTTATAACATGCTTACTAAGCTAGATTTCGAATAAGTAAGTTTTAATAAGTCAGTATACTTTTATAAGTAACAACATTTTAACAAAAATACTTTGTTAAGGCGACGTTAGCCACCAATCGTCTTCTTCAGAACGCGCCAATCGCGGCACGCCCACCTTTAAAAGTCCGACCGTTGGAGTCGCGAGAGATTTTGGAAAAAGAACGCTGGGAGAATTCGAAGGTATAAAAAATTAATAACCCAATATCCGACTTATTACGAGAAGCCGGATGAAAGTGTTGCTGGCTGATGAGAGATTTGATGCCAGAAATATTGCTTAGACAGGGTAACATTGAAAAAAAAGAACAAAACGGTGTCGATCTTGGAAGAACTTATGAAAAATAAATAAACAACTTGAAATAACGATTTATCTATCTATTTATCTAAATAAGATCAATACAAAATGAATTAATCATAAAGGCATAATTTCATAAGTTCTTTCATAAATTCTTAAGACACTGTTTTAATACCCTGTGTTACCAGTCCTATAAAACTACTGGCTGGTTCAGTGTAAAGAAATAAATCCATTTGAAAATGGAACCTTTAGACGAGTGAGATCTCACATACAAACAGCTTTTTAGGTGCTTAAAGAAACCTCGTTAGGAAAGTGTGACCAAAATGCAAAACGAGTGGTTGAAATAGTCGATACAACTTTAGCTTTGCTAATTCATTTACAGTTTCCGTGAGGCCATTAATGGCAAATGTGTTAACTAAATATAGAATTCTCATTGAATTGAATTTTCTCAACAAGTGTTTATGTAGCCCTGAATGAGCGAGCAAAGTGGCCGAAGTTGATATCATTTTCAAAAGTGTAAGTATGTAAAATAACCAAGGCAGTGATCTGTTGTAGATATTTATGTGTTTAAAAAGTTATAAACACCCCTAGACAGGTGCTTTGTGTTTTGTACCTAAAGGCCGATTTACACTTCGACAAGTAGCAAGTGCGAGTTGCAAGTCAACTTAATCGGTCAAATTGCAACTAAAAATAAAAGTCCGGTCTATTTTTCGCAAGTGCGAGTGTTTCCTTGGCAACAGGAAATAACATGCTTTTTGACAATAGAAAGATATGAAACTTTTGTTTTGACAACTGTACTTGCAACTTTCACTTGTAACTCGCACTTATACTTGTCAAAGTATAAACTGGCCTTAATAATATTTCATTTACCAAACTAACTTATCAACAATCTCATGACTAAACAGTCACTAACGCTATCAGATATATACCAAGCACCTACATAACATGTATGCTAGTTCACCAAGACATGGTATTAAAATGTAGCCATAGGTAATTTAATTTGGTATTTTAACCATAGTCACAATCACATTGACCTCAGGTTGATTATGTAAATACTTATTTTACTTCAAAGTTAGCTGGTCTACTGAGTCGTTTATTTACTACGTCTGCTAACACTTTTGATATGTTAATAGTACTTAACCGTGCTACCTTGTCCGTCCTATGAGTCTATCCCTAGGAGTAGAGAAGTCAACCTCTATAACACTGCTTTGTTTTTTTAGAATATTTTATTTAAAAAAGGAAACGCATAAGATGCGACAAATGTGGAGTTTCTTCGGTGAGCTCTTCTCCACAGATTCCGCCATTGTGTTAGTGAACTCACCCAAAAAAATGTAATGACGGATCTAAGTGATGTAACACATCCTATGGAAATAAATCATTTTTGATTTTGATTTTTAGATTGTTTAAATGAAATTTTCAATTTCCTTTGATTCATAGCATTATATATTTTGTTTGTAGAAATGTTTCTTTTCAGTAAGTTTACACTCATCTAGCCATCCAATTTAATTCGTTGACGAAATCTCCTCTACAAAATAGAACAATCTTAAAAAATATGCACACTAGCACAGATACTTCAACCAAGAACTCAACTCACACCCCACGTCACTTAGTTTTATGTGCGTGACAAAGAAATACTTCACTTGTTTTGACTCAAAGGGGAAGATGGAACTATAAAGTCCTACTATAAAAACTCTGTGATCGTAGCCAATAGTTACACAATTCTCACCTAACCTCTTACCTTCCACTTCGCCACCCAAGGTCCAACCAGATCGCAGAAACACTTCGACCCCCATACCTCTATGATGGTAGCCGAGAGGTTCGGTAAGAGAGCAGAGAGGGAAAACGAAAGCATAGAAGAAGGTAAAGATAGCTTCTGCTTAAAAATGCTTTGATATTGATACATTTTAGAATTTAATGTGAAACAAGATCTAGGTTGTCAAAAAGTTTACATTTCGTCGTTTTTATGTTTGGGTAATTAATTTATTCATTTTGCCCAAGCCGCTTAAAGTAATGTAGTAGGGACGTTGTATGTAAATAGCGAACAAAAAAAAACGCTTGGGCTTTTTACGTATTATTTTTTACTTCAGTATTTCTTATTTATCTTGATCTTAAAACAGAAACAATACTGAAGCACATCTTCGAACCCCATGTCCCATTGCTGACAGCCTGGGATTTCGGGAAAAGAGCTGAAGAAACCTTAAACGAAGGTAAACAAAAATTAAATTTAATTGAGAATAATCTAAAAAAAAATCTAATAAAAATCTAATTGACGCGACAAAAATAAAAAAATAATGCAAGTTTATAGTTTACATCACTTGACTTGGTAAAAAAATAAATGTTTGCGTTTAAATAATTCGAACGTTTAACCAAAACAAATAAAATATAAATTACGTATAAGCCATGCCTACCTAGCGAAAAATATAATCAGTATATCATAAAAGTACGTCCCCATGGAGGGGATTAAGGCAATCAGGCCTCTGCCAATGCCAGGCCCAAGCCACGCTGGCCCTGTACAAAAAACAATATTAATAAAGATATTCAAGTTTAAAAAAAGATCTGCCTGCATTCATTAAATAGTCGTTTTCGAAATTAAGGTTAAACGAAAGCATACTAAAATAGTTGGTTAAGTGTTTGCATCATTAATACAAACGTCAGATATAAAACAAAATGTGAATAATCCAGGAAATAAATGCCATGTGGCAATTACTTAACTTGATTAGTTTGTAGAGTTTGTGCAGTGCGCTCACATCACTTAGTCACCGTTCTCATTTTCTAGGACGCTGACTTTAAACTCATCCTAATGCTTAAAGCTTAGCAGTAAAGCAAACCAATTTGATAATATTAACTAAAATAAACTGTTGAATTTGATGCATAAAGTGAAAAGGGATTTTAAATGTATGTTTGGAATGAAAAGAGAAACTAACCGTTCTGCGGGCAGCGAATTTCGAGTCTAACATACAATCTGTTATGGCTGGTTTACACGTATTAAGTTGTCAAGTGGTTAACAAAATTTTAACTTAATTTTAAGCGACTTAATGCGTGTAAACAACGAATTTAGTAGTAATTTACAAGTTAAATGTTAAAATTTAGCGCGCAACTACTTTTTTACTTGAGAACTTAATGCGTATAAACCGGCCATTACTTAAAATTAAGTCGCTTAAAATTTAGTTAAAATTTACTTACTACTTGACAACTTAATACGTGTAAACCAGCCATTAGCCTGTTGGCCGCTCTCTTTCGTACGTGAGGTCCAAAAACGCGTGAAGTCACATAAAACTGAATTTTAATGAAACTTTTTCGGCACCGCTGCTTTTGAAGTATGGTTCGGTGTACTTCACACGTTGGTTAATTCTAGATCCGGGGACCATTCGACGCACATCACACCAACTCTGTCGAATACCATGGGTAGTCAGAGGCTTTTAAAATGTCTACATGTCTACATACATACATAAAACACGCCTCTTTAACAGAGGGGTAGGTACCACGTCTTTCCACTTGCTACGATCCAAACATACTTCACGAAATACATAAATTTCATACTATTAAGATTCTCTAACAAAAACTAATTTTCTGATTTGTTATCATCTGATCCTAAAATAGAAGAAAAGAAATTCGATTAAAAAAAACGAGAGTTGTGAAATTGGTAGATCTTTTGCCTATATGAATTAACTACGTAGAATATAATTATACGTATAAACAAGAAATATGTTAGGTATGTGTGCATACCTATACCTCTTTGCCTCTTTGGCTGTTGCTGGCCGTAAACATTTTTGGTATCTTTGGATTTATTTTGAATTTGGAAGATAAGTTTTGACTTGATAAAAAAAGAGCTGATTCTAGGTTTGTCAGCGCGTGTGTAAAAATCTGGCAAAAGAAATCAAATAAATGAAAGATCATTCGCTACATCTAATCGTTTCGTTTAAAAATACCACCTCCACCTTCGTTCCAAAATATTAGAACATCTTTATAAGAAAATTGAAAGAATAACACAAAGATATGATTAAGACCGCTATGAAGTGATGACCGACATATTTTGTGCGGCGTAGGAGTCGATTCAATTTTCTTATAAAGAACCTTATATTCGATAAAAAAACAACGAAAATAACGTGATTTGGCACTTCTCAGAGGAAGAAATAAGAGAAACAAGAGGTGCTTTCAAACCAAATGCGAAAATACTTATCGCCCGTGGTTACGGCAAAAGAAATATGGACTCAAACGAAGGTAGATGAAATCGGATTGTGAGGGCCAATAAACAAACACACTCATCCATTGGCCATTTATAGATAACCAATTTGGGAGAATGCCGTGATAAAACGGATTCTGTGTGCAGTATCGTTTACGTATTTCGGTCACATAATGCGATATTTGTTTCTGAACGGGATTATTCGTTTATCCTAAACGAAGAACTATTTAGATTACGTCGTCAGAAAAGGACTAAAGCCTGTTCTATTTAAGAAGAAAGGATAAATGTATATATAATTATAATTTATTTTTAGTATTTGAATATTTGTATGTTTTCATAAGGCGAGACATACTTATATTTTTAATAAATTAACACTTTTTCTGAAATCATATTTCTGAAAAAGAAATTATTATGATTATTATTATAGATCTGTTTTTTTTTAATTGTGTTTTTTTATGGACACGCGCACATTCATTTCCAATGTGTAAAAACAGTAAAAATATAAATTACTTATTTTCTAGCAAATTCTCATTAAGGCGCTATTAAATAATCATATTAATTTATTTCCATTCACTTTTGGGAATATCCATCAGTGTGACCTTCATACGTGAACGACTAACGCGAATTGTTGCAAAAGCTATGACGATTCGTATTGACCGAATATCTGTAGGGACAAATATATGACGTAACAAAACACTATCATTAATTAACACCCGATATGTTAATTAAACACGCTACGTAACGCTTTATGCTAAGGCTTTTACATAATAAACAATACAGGGTCAAAGATACGTTGAATATTTTTTTATCCATGAAATATAAAAATATTGTCTACACAAAAATCATACCTAGGTACTTATATTTTTTTTTAAATTTACTAGAAATAAAATCTCAGTTTTATGTTTTATATTACTCATAACATCCAGCGTATTTTTGATACCCACACTGAAAGCTCCTATACACATACTTAATACTTATCTCGAAAATTAATACTCAGATAAAACTTTACTCATATTAAGTAAGGATTCCTATAATTAATTAGCTAAAGTACAGTGTAATTTTAATACATTGAAATAAGATACACCCACCCACAAGTCGTCCCACCCATCCTTTTGTGTACTTATTTGAGTACTTTCTATACTTACCTACCAATTTCACTCTTTGAAACATATCAACCATACCAAGCGACCATAGCATTGTACATTATGAAACTTTTTAAAATTATGAAAGTAAAACCACAATGGGCGCTTTTCTTTTACTTCTTGAGTTTCGGGAGTAAGACTATATAATAAGACTAACTGCTTTTTTTCTATCGGTTAGTTTATTAATCAATATTGGACACGTATTTTTTCTTTTTTCACGTAATCGAAAAATTACGGATCTCGGATATCTATATTGAGTTGAAAAAGCGTATGACGTCACGCCGAGTCGATTTTAAACAAAGTTGTGACGTAATCAGCCCCTACGCGGTTTAATTAAGTATTTTTTTGTTAATTAGAGATGATAAAAATACGTGTCTAATGTTTTTGTATTACCTGACTGACGGACAAAATAGATAATAGAAATTTCAATTCAATTCTATTCAATTTATTCAATCTATACACAGTCAATACATAGCCGTCACAGGTTTACCCCAAATAACTATGGTTCACAATTAATTAAAATGTAAAATAATATATATAAAAGTCAATAATAAAGCAATAATCAATAAAATAATAGTTCATCAATGTCAATACCAAAATCACGAAACTACAAAAAAAAAAATTTCGATTTCTTTATCCATACATCATCCCTATTACTATAAATAAATCATGAATCTTTGAAAAAGTTAAAAATTTAGCTCCTATCAGTATCAAGAAGAGTTTTTAATTTGAAAGGAATAGTGCCATCTATACGATATTATAGAACTAAATTAAAAGTGCTCATTACCTCCATACTTTCCTCTCACTGCTATTACTTTACTATAATGACGTTAAGTGGTCTTTATGTTATAGTGCTTACTAAAGCAAAGCGTTGGCAGCTAATCCAGGATACTGAGGACATGTCCTGTTAAAGCTGTAGAAAGCTTATTTTGAGCTTTCATTGTCCCGGCTACAATAAATGTATCTACTACGCTTGTTATGTTCGCAAAAAAAACTTTGCTGGCATAAAATATTGTAAATGGTGTGTTTTGCGACAAATTGGCTGACAATTCAATAAAAGAGAACTTTTGGAAACATTTATGAAGGCTTTTTTCTATAGGTTCTCTTCTAATTCTGCTCTGACCAAAACGCAGCAAGATATAGCTTAATGACAAAAGCTGCTTATTACGTGTTTCACATGGCTAGAGATGAAAACCTTCATTGTTGATGGACGTCTACTTACTGCAACTCTATAGAGTCTCTTAGTGCCTATTCACACGAGCGGCAGCGGCCGCGACGGCTGGGCTGTGGTTACAACGCGCAGTACATATCCCTAGAATAGCATTGTTTCTGAACCATAACAATGTAAATCTTAAAGAACAAGGTGTTTTGACATTAATTATATTTCATTAAGCACTTTAATCAAATAAAATTATGAAATTTAAACAAGCGCACAACATAATCAGTCGATCAATGTACGCAGCCTGTTGTGTATTTAGAAGATAGAAGAAAAAAAAGTGATAATAAGAGTATTATATTAAATCATCAATAAGAGAAACTGCGCCATAATAATACAATTATTATTATGGCGCAGTTTCTCTTAACAGCTCTCCAGCGATATAGCGTGTAAAGCCGTTTATGTGAATAGGCACTAATCATCCCAGTGGTAATTGAGACTCTTTTGTACTCGCATTGTCGCGTCTATATTCTCGGCCAAGAATAGACTACGGCCTGAGATTGAGGGGGCTTCGTATTATGTCTGTCTATTTCGAAAGCAACAAAAAAACACATGTGGTTATTATCGGCTTGTATACTATGTCCCTACCGAGGGGCTTGAGCCTAATAAGCCATACAAGCATTTAAATAAAATTAAAACTATGAGTACTACTTTCGTGCTACGGTTTTTGGACGTTCTTTTCTATCAAAAATACTATGATAATATCCTTACGAATTAAGCTGGTTGGAATCATCATTAAAACTTATTAAAAAAAACAGACATATACGAAGGCCTTTAACGGGTGCATCAACACAAAATTCCAATCCTTATTATGTTTAAAATCAACATAATCGCTTATGTATGATTTTAACGTCAATTAGGTTCGAGAATGTTATGTGTTGAGATTGCATCCATTAAATAACACATAAGAATGTGAAACTAAGCAAGCTTTATTGTGATTCAGAACGCGACCTGGACAAGTTCTGGAGCCGCCTGGAGTCCTACCAACGTGAAGGCCTGGAGAACGATGATGGCAACGAAGAGACACAAAGGTAATGCACTATTGTATAAGTCATCATCATCATCTTAGCCGGAAGACGTCCTCTGCTGAACATAGACGTCCCCTATAGGTTTCCAACATGAAAGGTCCTGCGCTGTTTTCACCGGTGCGTGTCCAGCAACTTTCACCAAGTCATCTGTCCATCAACGACCCGTTACAGTCCACTGCTGGACTGTGATCCTCCTCCACTTAAGTGGAGGGTTTTGCTTTTGTTTGATAATCTCCATGCTTGGCAGGCGGGTTGGAGATCGCAGATTAAAAGGTTACTGTATCAGAGAACGCTGCTGCCAGTTCCCTGTTCAATGTGTAGTCCCTAAGTCACCTCTCACGACACCCACGGGAAGAGTAGGGGTTGGTGATAAATGTATTCTACTCTGCCGTCACCACACGGCATCATCTGTCCACCTTGAAGAAACTAAAAAGCAAAACGAATATATTTATAATACCGATATAACCTTAGATAATTTAATTTTGATTAACAGTAAAATATCCTAATATTGATGTTTGTAGGATTCAACCATCATTCTATGCACAGTTAGTTTTTGTTTGGTATGATGGACAGAATCTATTGAATAAAACTTTAGTTAAACAATGCCACATTCAACACATGTTAGAGAACCTTTATACACTACTCAGTTAGTTCTATGATCTATGAGATAAATCTGAGAAAAACCACATACGTATACCTAAAATTGAATGTAACTTAAGGCGATAAAACGAATGGGGTCGTAGTAACAAGAAACCCTTCTTTGCGTAGTTATATTTCACATATAACAGGATTATTCGTCATATTTTAGTACCCTATCAGACGCCATGATAAATATCCAGGGTGCCAAATCACTTCAAAAATATAAAGATTTTTTATTCTTTTTGAATTCAGTAATTAGTGTAACATGTACACGGTTTTGAGGAAATTATTCTGTTAGCGTTGGCAGCCCTGAAGCAACCGAGTAGAAAGGGAGAACTAATAATACAAATTATTACAATCCATACTAATAATAATAAATGCGTAGCTCTCTTCGGCTTTCACGGCTAATCTATAGACTTTGTGTGTTTTGTGTGATATGTAAGTATAATTATTATTACTGTACCGATTTTGATTAAATTTGGCAATGAACAACATGGGCTACTTTTCACGATTGTAAAATCAAAAACAACAGGTAAGATAAAACACAAAATATACACCAAAAAAGTTGGCGCGGTGACAGGTGGAACTAAATATTTAGTTTGCTGCCATTCATGCTCATCATGGGTTGCTTTTTACTATCCCATTGGTATGCCAGTTGATTCTGATTCGTTAACTTTACAATATTTTTAAAGGTAAAATTACTTAATTTCCTATTTGACTACGAGGTGGCCACAAGTGCGATAGATGCGCCCTCATTTTTTCCAAACTCTTTTTTGCCAAGCTGTACCAAAACGAATAGAAACTAAACTGACCCCGTGATCGGTGGGGAATCCCTTGATCCTGATTTAACTTCATTTTATCTTATAGCTTAGTCCCTTTCTAGTCCTCGCTTACAATAAATTGACCGGCTTGGTTTTAAAGCTTTTTTTTAAAGTTAGTACCACCTTAGTCGCCGCCAAATTCCAGATAGTTCGAATTTAGATGTAGAAGTAGTTAAAAATAACATAGATGTGTTTATAGTGCGAATATAAGCCATTAGTAGTAATGTTGTAGTAATATGCTTAGACAAAAGACACGAAACAGTATTTACTGCTTGATTTTTTTTTACTGTATATTTGCTTTTGTTTGTATGATAGTAAATACTGCATTCCAATAATTGTATTTATGAAGTTAAGCTTGCTATAAACAGCCTCCGTGGCCGAGTGGTTGAGATTTCGACGTCCATTACGGAGGTTCCGGGTTCGATTCCCGGTGGGGACACTGTCGAGCAAAAATCTCTTTGTGAGACTTTCCCCAGTTTGGTTAGGACATTGCAGGCTGAATCACCTGATTGTCCGAAAGAAAGATGATTCTGTGCTTCGGAAGGCACGTTAAGCCGTTGGTCCCGGCTACTAATATCTAGTCGTTTTTGAGTCGTTACATAAGCCAAGTCAGTGGCCTTGGCGGCTCTATAACACTGAGGGCTTGTAAGATCGGTTGTCGACCTTACAACCTGAGCTTACTATAAATAAAAAAATAAGTAAAAAAGCACTTTTTTGTATAAGATGGTCGAAGAACGCTTCGTGTCGTATTATTCAGTATTATATCACTTACGTCATAGGTATATGATAGGATATTTTATGAATATCAAGATGTGTCGGTAGTGTAGTAACCTTAGATAAATGAAAGGTTCGCGCAGCGCTCGCCTAGATACCGCCCGGCGGCGTAGTTGTAAATGCGGCAACAAATACTACGCCGAATTCGGCGTACCCGAGCTAAATTTTGCAAAATTTTCAGTTACTTTCTACATTATACAACCAATTATTTATTTACTAACCATTGCATAAAATAATTTCCCTTCATTCGGGTAACAATTAAGCAGCTTGCAGCACAATTCTTCACGTACGCTTGCATCCACCAAATTAACATAAACACACTTTGACATTGAGTTGCCGCATTCACGGAGCTGTTGTTTTTTGATAGCGCGGTATCTAGGCGATCGCCGCGCGAGCCTTTCTTTTATCGAAGGTCGTTACCGCCCGTCCGGTAACGCGAGGTCGACTTCACGCACAACCAAGAGTGTGCAAGTTTCCTCACGACGACGTTATAAGATTTAGAGATTTTATTTCTAGACGTTAAAATATGTAGTTTATTCATAGTTGAGCAGTAGGGGATCGGACTTTTGACCATATTTTATGAATTTACCATATTTTATGAATTATTTTTAAAATATAGATTAGTAGCAGACGATTCGCGAATAAAAAAACAGAATCGGTTGAAAAACTAATTTACAGTGATTTTTTAAAGTTTCAATATGTCTGTCTCTTTCATAAACGACTTTTTGTATGGAGATTATATGGCGGTACTAACAAATGACGTTACAAGTGAGTATGTGCCTCTCTGTATAATCTTGAATTTCAAACCTTTATAACTCGGTAAATTTTAAAGATAGAGCAAAAATTCTTTTAGTGTTCGATAACAGAAACTAAGAAATTTTGATTTATAAAATAAAAATAAAGTAGTCCGAACCCCTATTACCTGTTGAGCCATTGATGAACTTTATGGAGTTGAGCAATCTAGTTGAGCAGTGGAGAAGAATAGTTTCCTTCACCGTATAAGAGCGTTAAATAAACGTACATCATATTTTGCAAATAAGTCGTATGAATTTACTGGACCATACATATATCAAAAAAATTAATAAAAAACTAAAAATAGCACAACTTACCAAATTAATCAGCAAGAAACAAATAAAAAAGTTATGACTTAGCTTAAACTATGAAGAAACGGAAATGTTGTTGGAAATAATAAAGTAATCACCACACTAAATCACACACACACACACACACACACACACACACACATACACACACACACACACACACACACACACACACACACACACACCATCATACCCCCACATGCATCACATATCATCATCACTTATGTTATTAATTTAGTTTTATTGCATTTAGATTTTAATTGTTCAGTGTAAACAATCTGTCTCAATTTGTCCCAAGGAAGGGGCTGATTACTCACAACACAGGGTATCCTAGTGTAAGAATCAGTGTGCATTGTACTGAATTGAAGATGTTTAGCTGAATAAATACTTTTTACTTTATATTTGAGCTCATGCTTGTGATAATGATTGCCAAGAGGGGATAGAGTAGATATATATTATATACACTGTGTTCCCCAAGGAGTGCATAACTAAACACAAACAGACACTGAGTAAACATTAAACTAACCAGAAGCAGTGGGAATAGCTCTGTTACTGAATTGTTAGGTAAAGACACTTGCATCTGAGCTTGCGTCATCGTATCAATAGGAGCGCGTTTCGCGAAGCAGTCATCAAATAAAATCGTAGCGAAAGAACATGGTTTATTTATTACTAGCTGTCTGCCCGCGGGTATGTTGGTGTGGTGTAAGATTATTCCCATGGCAATAATACTTATTCCTGTTAAAGGAATCCTATGTATTAACCTAGGTTATAAACTATCTACGTGCCAAATATAAAAAAATATATTGTAGGATAAGAATCCATCAACAACATAAACAACTTCCGTAGACTTCCGTTTCTTACTAGAAATCTGCTTGATATTCGTATGTGTTATTTATTATAAAACAAGACACTACGGTACTTACTTATACATACGATACGAGTACATACGACGACGTACGGTAGTTATGCTTGCATTGCTTCGCTACAAAGAACCTACATTGAGCTTTTCTACTTACAACGACAACATGTAGCTGAATAAAACACAAACCAACCAACAATGTTGCTAACCAGTTTTTAAACTCAATTCTACGTATTTGTGGATTTCTCAAACAATAATTTTAACAAAAAGGGCAGAGATATATTTGGCAAATAAATAATTAATTATGTGTAGGTATATCCAATACTGGCTTCCCTCTGAGCGCTCAACCGATTTGATTTTGCTAGGCTTCAAGCCGAGTCGAAACGTTTATACGGTATTTCTAGAAAAGTACAGTATAAATTTATTAACTAGAATTCAATTTCTTTTTGAAATTGAATTCTACAGTTATTTCAGACCGTGCTTAGGCACTCTGCTCTAAAGGACGGTATCGCTGATAAGCTATAATATATGTAAAGGAACTGATTACCGCTCATTACTTACAAACTTTACACAGATAGCGGCCAAGAAATTGCAATTAAGAAACTACCCTATGTGAACACTAAAAAATCATAACTTGTGAAAACACAAAATATAAAAAATTTGGATGATCTATGAGCCGCGACTGCGTGTTGCCGTTATGGTTGGCCACCATCAGCATACAAATTTCAGGAAACGAGAGGTCACAAGATCCTTGCATCTCAACGCAAACCGCTATTTGATACTTACGCTTTAATGTTGCAGTTTATTCTATAGGTATACTAGCGGTCCGCCAGTGGCTACGCTCGCATTATGTAAGATTTTCCCGTAGGAATAAGACTTTTTACCGTAAAAAGTATCCTATGTTTTAATCCAGGGTATAAACTATCTCCATTCCAAATCCGTTCAGTAGTAAAGACATGAAAGCGGAACAAACATCCAAATATATTTTAACATTATTATAACATTAGTGTGATTAGTGTGATATTCGATAGACAGACAGACATACATTATTTTGGCTGTTATTTATCTTATAAAGCCTCAAATTATTTTTTCTTAAATGTCTGCTATGACATCGACCTGTTACAATTTTATTATATGTACGTATAGAATAGATTATGATATGAAATTTGAGGGTGCTCTTCTCCACAGATTCCGCCATTGTGTTAGTGAACTCACCCAAAAAAATGTAATGACGGATCTAAGTGATGTAATAACATCCTATGGAAATAAATTATTTTGACTTTGACTTTGACTTTGGTGTCTTTAAATTCTAAGTAGTGTAGCGTGCAGCCTTCGTGGCCCACTCGCTGGCCCACTCGCTGCTTGTAGTGTGCGGCCTCCGTGGCCCACTCTCTGCTTGTAGTGTGCGGCCTCCGTGGTCCACTCTCTGCTTGTAGTGTGCGGCCTCCGTGGCCCACTCGCTGCTTGTAGTGTGCGGCCTCCGTGGCCCACTCGCTGCTTGTAGTGTGCGGCCTCCGTGGCCCACTCTCTGCTTGTAGTGTGCGGCCTCCGTGGTCCACTCTCTGCTTGTAGTGTGCGGCCTCCGTGACCCACTCGCTGCTTGTAGTGTGCGGCCTCCGTGGCCCACTCGCTGCTTGTAGTGTACGGCCTCCGTGGCCCACTCTCTGCTTCTAGCGTGCGGCCTTCGTGGCCCACTCGCTGGCCCACTCGCTGCTTGTAGCGTGCGGCCTCCGTGGCCCACTTGCTGGCCCACTCGCTGCTTGTAGTGTGCGGCCTCCGTGGCCCATAGGCTGGCCCACTCGCTGGCCCACTCGGTGCTTGTAGCGTGCGTCCTCCGTGGCCCACTCGCTGCTTTTCTGTATGGCGTTACTGGCCATTGTTTTGTCGCAACTTTATGAAACATAATATTCGGTTACGAATTTGGAAGAGATTTGAGAGTCGGGCGATAAAAAGGTTCTCTGTGGTCGGGCGCGAGCCACCTCGCGCTCTGGTTCTCTACCACCAGCTAGAATCGTCTTTGTGAAAAGCCCCAAATAAATATTTAAAGTCATATTATGTTCCGTTATGTCATTCCTCTTAGAGTTGGCTTCACCATCGTTATAGTAGATAGAGTATGTTATTCATTAATGTCTTCAATAATTAAGGAGGGTCAATGTCTTAAATAATAGATAAGTATTTTATAGGGTTAATGTAGATGAAGAGATTAATGTTGAACTTATGTACCAATTAACCTAAAATCTCCCGGAAGACTTTCTGAGCTTATTTTATTTTATTTTATTTATGTTCTTGAACCCAATTTTTTTACTCTTATATGCATTACTTTCCTTGTCTTATTTATCTTGGAGTGAGAGATGTTGCGCGGTTTTATTTAGTTCATGTTGTATTAAGTTGTAACCAGTAATTAATTTAATTTTGTAATTCAACTTTACTTTTCTTTTTTCTTTTCGTTTTCTTAGTTTCACTACAAATTCCCCTCACTCGCCGAGAACTCCACAGTGATAATCATTATGAAATATATGTTTTTGTAATTAACTCATTTTATAAAACTATTTTCTAATATTTAATTTTGGTAGTGAATACTTAAGTAGATACTCGTACGCACATCGTAAAGTCAAAAAACGGAAAGAGTGCTTCTTAGGATGTCCTTCTTTTATTATTCTTTTACAATACAACGGAATTACACTATGACGTGATTTTGTGCATAGAAATACCTATAGTTTATTCGTCACTGCAAAAAATAAATCTTACGATATAAATTTAAAACACCGCGGGCGTAACCGTGGGTAGACAATAAATGTTCTACATGACTTCTGGCCTCTACGTGTTATAGGTACATACTCGCACAAAACTCTATATAACTTTTTGAAAGCATTCATTGTTTATTATATTTCTTACTTAAAAAAAAAACTTCACAGAATACCTTTCCAATTATCTAGCAGTGTAGTTGCTCGCCAAGTTTTTCAGTTCAACGCAGTGGCACTACTACTGCTTTCTGAACTTCGTACTTTCCACTTAAAACTAGTTTTTATTCTGTTTCTATTTTTTTACTTCTCGGTCGCCACCAAAGTAATATACAACATGGTAGCTAAATAACGCAACACGTCTCGTCATCATCATTATGTGGGTTGTAAAGTCGACAACCAACCTCACAAACCCTGGTGTCAGTGTTATAGAGCCACCAAAGGCCACTGACATGGCTCGTGTAACGACTAGAACTATCTAGTCCACTACTAAACTGGGACCAATGGCTTAACGTGCCTTCCGAAGCACGGAATCATCTTTTTTTTCGGACATTCAGGTGATTCAGCCTGCAATGTCCTAACCAAACTGGGGAAAGTCTCACCAAGAGATTTTTGCTTGACAGTGTCCCCACCCAGAATCGAACCTAGAACCTCCATAATGGCCGTTGAAATCTCGACCACTCAGCCACGGAGGCTGTTAACACGTCTCGGTAGCTCACACACGCAGTTTGCGCTATTAAACTGATACGTCGTAGACGAAGAGTATTTTTTATTTATTTTTATTTTTATTGGAAAACCAACAGCTACAAATAATTAAATAGACATTGGGCTTAAAAACAGAGAGCGAATTACAGGTCTTCACTGGTAACAACAGCTTGTATAACAACTACGGAGTTGATTATGTCACTGAACATGAGTGCGTTCTGAACCAAACTGTCAGCACCATCAGCGATCAGAAATCGTAGCATGTCTTGGAACGCAGCGATAGTAGACCACGATTACACAACATTTTTTGCCAAAAAACGTGGCTTTGGCTTTTCTAGCATCATTTAAGTCAAAATTATCAACTTTCCAGGAGAGCGAAAAAACTGAGGCGTCTGTCGGTCCTTTAGCGAATGGTATCAAATGTTATCTAGAATGAAGTATAAATGATAAAGGTTCGATAAAGATGAAATATATAGAGGACGTATTCAACATTATTACTTTATTTTAATACCTTTTGCAAAGGTGTGAACTTAATGGTTTTAAATTATGTAATTTGTCCACAGCTCAAGTATCCCCTCGGAATGGTTCATTCGTGAAATGTTGAACAACCCTGACTTCACGCGAGCCGTCGTCGTTAAATTCATCGACCTCAATCAGGTACCTACATCAGGTCATTGACCTCAATCGAATATTTTGTTTTGATGTTTCCTCTTGTCTAATTCTAATAATAAAAAAGAACGCTATGCTACCTAGTTTTAATGTTATATACTTATTATAATTTCTCAAGAAGAAAAAACTTACAATCTTTTTGTATCGTTACTATTGTTTGAAAAAGTTTGTTTGTTTGTCTCACACTAAAGTTCTTGCGTGCTATCTAATTTGAAAGTAACCATTGGCACAGTTGTAAAGATCTGTATTTGCCCCCCAGAATGGTTATAAATTTAATGAAGAAGAAATACTTTTTTTTGATGATGTTGAACACGTTGAACCTGGATCTCTTCAGGCCAACCGTACCTATGCGCTTTTCCAATTTATACCATGACAACGAATGTAATTTTTTTTCTCTTTTGTTATTGTAATAAAGAATTATCGTGAAAGACGTAATTCTGTTCGAATTCAAAAATAAATTCATTTGCTACTTTCTCAACGTACCTATTATGTTACCTATATGTTGATCACGAGCCCTATATTCGTAACACTCACACCACAGCCTTCAGCAACAAAAGGGCTTGAAGATCATGAATAGAAAGATGTAGCACAAGTGGCAAACTTGTCGCTTTAAATAGCTATTTTTAACTATTATATTTAACTATTTTTCATTCACCTTTTTAGATTATACTTATTTAATATATAATACAATACAAAATATACTTTAAAAATGCTACACGGACGCGCACGCGCTTTTTTACTCTACATAAATAACTCTAAATAACTCAAAACCCTCTTAAAAGAATAGCTTTTGAAAATGTTTAATTTGTTTTTATACTTGACATACCAGAATACGGAGGGTGTCTTGTCTTGACAACGCATATATACGCACACATAAAAGAAAGATTTATCCAATTTGGTGCAGTCGTTTGGAAGTTATGCGCATACAAACATTTTGGTGATTAATTTATCTATATTTATATATATATATATATATATATATATATAGATAAATGCTTGTCATGTCTTATACTTTTTGACTTAGCTTAGTTGGAGTTGGAATTAAAAGTCAAAATTTAATTTTTGAATTTTTAGTAAAGTTTTAGAACAAAAGTTGTTTAGTTTCAGGGGCTGAAATACCACCTGAGAGGTTTTGCGTTATTTCGCACGTCGTATAATTGTATAGATACGTCGTGTAATTGTATAGACACGTCGTGTAATTGTACAGACACGTCGTCATATGATTCCTGTCTGAATTCACTTGTTTTGTTCCAGGACGGCATGCTCTCGACGGACGAACTGCTCAGGAACGTCAAGGACTAAGTCCCCCTAGGCTAACACTCGAGTACCTATAGTTTCTACTCAGTTAACATAATTCATGTAGGTGCTTCATTTGTTTACTGTACATTTATTTACATACAACTATTTATATTAGCGTTACGGTACTGTGATATAAAAAAAAAAACTTCTGTCCTAAAAAAATACTGGCATTGATTTAGTATTTCGAAAATTATTAAATTGTTATTCGAACATTATTATCATTGTTGTATATAAATAATTTTAATAAAAATACGATGTCAATGGCATAAAAATGTCCATAGAGATACTCTGTATATTTAAAGCGTAGAATTAATAAAAATTGTTCCAAAATAGATGTCTTGCACTAACATTAGTCCTATATTAGTTTTGTTCTTTCACTTCCAAAACGAAAAATCAGAATGTCGATGTTTGAATAATGTAAGAGGTACAAGACTAAAATGTATTCTAACTATAATGGTGTAATTTTACAGATAATTTTGTTACTACTGAAGCATGAAGATTATTGCATACGAAACTAATTTCTCTTGTGTTTACCCCCTTGGAGTTTGTAGCGTTTCTCTACATTGCTACGCCTGTTGGCTACGCCGTAGTAAACTCGTAGCAGTCTTCAGTTGATAATAAAATTATTAGCTGATGACTGTTTCTTTTATAATTTCCGCCATTTTGTGATGCCATTATGAGCGAATAAAATACGAACCAAGTGCGTGTCAGATCACTTACAGTGAAGGTTTCCGTATTACTAAGAAAGAAGTTCATTTATTTTTAGTTAGTCAGTTATTTGTATTTATTTATGTATTTTTACTTAACATCTAAATAAGTTTTTCTTTAGGTTACAGTTATCAGAGAGCCCTATAAAAACGTAACTTTAATTTGCTTATTTATAAGTCTGAAATAAAAATATAAAGTAATCGTTTTTTTTTTACATTAAGCTCACTCAAACTTATTTACTAGTTAATTAGTGAGTTCAAATAAAAATTTTGGTGTTATTTTTTTTTCTTATTTTATATGTTGGCTTTAGATTTCTGGGATTGAGGCTTGTGACAACTAGATTAACAAGGTGAAGTCTGAAAAATAAAAGTTTAATGACATTTAATTATTTCTGTGATCGAAGCATTTAGTACCCTGGATTTCGCATTTTGACAGACGTACCTGCCTATTAATTTTATCCACCATTGCAAATTCTTCATGATTTAGTAAACTTATTGCCATTTACATAAATATCCTCATTACACTTAGGGGGAAGGCATAAAACGTATAAATCCACTTATGTAGGCTGGGCCCTTCTATACCTATCCTAAATGTAATGTCAATTTAAAAAAAAATACTTAGCTGAATCTTTTATATACCTACCTTTCCACTCTACATACATACATGTATAGATTGAATATAATAATAGTACTAGGCTAAAAGTGAATTTATCGAAAGTGTATGTACTTTTGGATACCCAATATTTAATTAGTTGGTTGTTACTTAAAATGTCGACGTTATGAATGAAATAAAATATTACGGGTATCGAAAACGCAGTTTTAATTATCGACGTATTCCTAACCCCACATCAACCCCGCACACGCATGAATATATTCCACACACGAACACACACACACACACACATGCACACACACAACATACATACTCACCCCGTGTCTACTATTTTCTTATATTTTGTGTTTGTTTTTTTATTTATTTTTACTGTTAATTTCCTATTTGTTTTTATTTCTCTCAGTATAAATTGATTGTTCTGTAATTTCAAATTATGTTTTATGTCCGTGGAGTGGGAACCTGGCGACCTGTAACTCAAGTTCTGGACTTATCTCAGGCACCAGTCTCTCACAATCCAGCTCTGTTTGTAATTACTCATAGCTAGTTGCGTAACTATCTTAAGCTGCTTTTTGTGATGAGAAATAAATTATTTATTATTATATTATTATCGCTGGTTAACACTTTTTACTAAAAATCATGATAAATACAATAATAATAATATTTTTTTATTCAGATAACATAATCTGGTAGTGTTAATAAAAATACAATCAATCAATCAGCCTATTGCAGTCCACTTCTGGACGTAGGCCTCCCCAAGGGTACGCCAAAGCGCACGATCACCCGCTTTCCTCATCCAGCCACCACCAGCAACCTTCTTCAGGTCATCAGTCCACCTGGCAGGGGGGCGTCCCACACTAAGTTTCCCGAGACATGGTCTCCATTCGAGAACCCGTCTGTTCCAACGCTCATCGGTTCTGCGACAGACGTGGCCTGCCCACTGCCACTTCAGCTTGCAATCAAAATACATTAAAAGAAAAAAAAAAAACTAGTTGGCAGTTAAATTACGTAGGTAATAATTAACTACGCGCGACCAGCACCTTGAGGAGATGGCGCATGACAGGCGAGATATTTAGACCTAGTAATACTTGCACAAAGTACAGAAGCAGCGAGTTAACTTAATCCGCCAACTAAACTCGGCAAATACTCGTACTTGTAGTAAGTAGTTGTGAAAATTGACTGGGCTGAATGTATTTATTTTATTTATTTAACCATTTATTGTACAATAAATAACAAAAATTCAACTACATATAATATAGGGAATATTCGTGATTCTTTATAACTCTATTAGTTACAGCTGATATTAGTTAAAAAGTAGTTAATTTGACGTTTATTTAAGTCTGTTTAATTTATCGTAAAATTATCAATAAATCTGTTGTAATGTATAACAATAAGCGTAGTTTTAACAATAAGCGTAGGTTAGATGTGCCGGTGAGTATATATTATTTTAATACGCAAAGATAATACTGATAAAAATAATACCAGGGTAGGAGTGCGAAGATTCTTGCTGTTTTTTTTCTTTGATGAAGACGTCAGTAGATTTTTCGACTTCCCAGAAGTAATTTACTGAGGTCCTTGATGTATGATGAATGTGAATCAAAATTCTCAAATAAAATAAACAAGTAAGTAATCTGAAATACGTAAAGATTTCGAATATATTTTGTGAATAGTCTACAAAACTAAAGACATGTCTGAAAGATGTTCTAGAAAGTCTAACATTGTTCCAGCCATTCTTCAATAGTGCAGAATCTGTTGTTATTTCAAGAAAAGTCGACATAATAGCAATAACGTGGATGATTACAGAACTTTTTCATTTCTTTTTATTACTGTCACACTAATATTATAAAAATGTGAAAATATATATTTGGATGTTTAGATGTTTGGATGTTTGTTCCGCTTTCACGCCTAAACTACTGGACGGATTTGGACGAAATTTGGAATGAAGATAGTTTGTAACCTGGATACATACATGAATACTTTTTACCGGGAAAAGTCTTATTCCCGCGGGAAAATCTTACATACCGACCGCTAGTTCCTATATACATCGTGTTAGTAAAATGATGCATAGCCTCTCGGGTAGTAGGTCAGCCTCGGAGAAAATAAAAGACGATCGCCTCGCGAGGCGACGCGCGTCATAAATTTTTGAGGTCAGCCTATGAAAGTGAACAATTTTTTTTTTCACAACTTAAAAACAATATATTTGACCTTTCATACATACTGATACACTTAAGTGGAGGAGGCTCATAGTCCAGCAGTGGACTGTAACGGGCCGTTGATGTTGATGTTTACATACTGATCGGGAAACCTTCAATAGTATCAGCTAATCGAGTCAATTTGTATGAAAGTTAAAAAAAGTGCAAATTTAAAAAGTTGCGGAAGATAAGTTGTTCAATTTTATGGACTGACCTACCACCCGAGAATGAGTTTTGCATCATTAACCGACTTCAAAAAGGAGGAGGTTCTCAATTCGTCTGAATTTTTTTTTTTTATGTATGTTATTAGATATCTCCGCCAATTGTTAACCGATTTTAATAATTCTTTTTTAATTCGATGGGATTTACTCTCGAGGTGGTCCCATATTAATTTAGTCAAGATCTGATGGTGGAACATGAGGTAAAACTTGGAAATTCCTCAACGGAATGTAGCATTCGCGTCGTTATTCGTCTATTCTTTTAGTCATATCTCAGTCAGTCTTCAACCGATTTTGATGATTCTTTTTTCATTCGATAAAACGTGCTTTAGGGATAGATCCATATAAATTTTGTCAAAATCTGATGATGAAATAAGAGATAAAAGCGGAAACTCCTCAACCAGTGATAGCAACATGCATCGCGCGCGATACCGTTTGTGGTGGAATGTTGCTAGGCAACGAAATAAATTTGTTTTGTCAGTTTGCTGAAAATCTACGTTTCCGTTGTTCCATATAAAATTATATTATTCGATTTTATCACATTTTTTGGCGACCGTGACAGGACAAGAACCTGCTCGGATACTGTATTGGATATCACAAATAATTTAGCTTCTATGGCCGAGTGGTCGAGTGTTTTACTATCTTTACGGAGGTTTCGGGTTCGAATCCCGGTGAAGACACTCTTAAACGAAAATGTCCTTGTGAGACTTTTTTCAGTTTAGTTGGGACATTGCTGCCCGAATCACCTGATTGTCTGAAAAGAAAGATGATTCCGTGATTCGGAAGGCACGTTAAGCCATGTGTCTCGGCTCTAATATCTACAGAAGGCGTCGTTACTCGTGCTAAGTCAGTGGGTTTTGACAAGGGCCCGGTGCAAGGGTGTGTGATGGTATGTGAGGTTGGTTGTCGACCTTACAATCCACAATATGAAGAAAAAGAAGAAGCCAGCCTACGTGCACTATCTGTATGTAATCAGCTAACGACAGACTTTCAAGATACCATCTCAAACCTGAAACTCCTTACGAATAGCCCAAGTATCGGGGTAAACTATAAGCTTATTAAGAGGGAAGAATAGTACGTGCTCGTCCATACAAAAAGAGAAAACGTTTTTCCACTTCTAAATATTTTCCAATCTCCATGATTTTTAGTATGTTATTGACACAATGAATGACTAGGTTTATAGATTTTTCTTTTTACAAAATTCGCTATAGATTCAAACTTATATAGGCACCTCAAGTAACGTAATTTTTATGATTAAAACTGTGTCGAATTAAGCCGTTTGTTGAACAAAAACAATGTTTTTTTTTTTTAAACCAAACCTATGAACCTAGAATATATTGTGCTGAAACGATCGACATCAAAATAAAAGTGATTTGTTGAAATTTAGTTATTGGAAACCGTTTTCTCCCGAAATGGGAATTTCATCAAGAAAAGTACCTATTGTCAGTCGCGAGCTGCAACGCTCTCGCTCTCTCTCCCGGGGGCATGAGCGCACGAGCGATAGCAAATGTTTTCCTAAATATCGATTTCGTTAGGATCGCGAAGCTATTCTTTCCTCTTAGCATTGTCAGTTTAGTGGCCAGCTGGACTACTAAATGACCTCTTACTTCGTAGCCTCTTACCCAATTTAACTTATGTTATTTTCGAAACAATCATTAATAATATAATAAACAACTAAACGCGCTTGCATAGCACGAAAGACGCAGTCTAAACTAAGCAAATACCAAAAATACGAGAGTATAATATCTTTGTACTGAAACTGTTAAATAACAAAACCTAGCTTTGGATAATGAAGAAAAATAATAGGATATGTGTCGAGGTTAGGATTAATTACTTAGGTACATAAAATATATTGAATGAAACACTGAAAATCATAAAATAAAAATAATTTTAACAAAAAAATAGAAACCTCCTTCAAATTACCTTATATGGTTATCTCCACTAAAAAGTAACAAATAAAATAACATTCCAGATGGAACATGAAAAAAAAAATGCCAATATCCTCAATTAAGTAGATAGGTAGGGTATTAAGTAAATATTTAGAACTTTGTACTTCCTTTTGGAGTCGGTGCCAGCCAAAAAATCGTCGATTAGTCGTGGGCAACTGTTTTAAGTCGTCGTCGTCGTTAAGTCAGTACATATTTCTATATGACTATCAATAAAATTCTTTGATAGTCTATGATATAATATTTTGTTGTGCTGCGCGGGATGCAATGCCGCACCTGACTAAACGCAGGGAAAACGACAGGAGCGGCTACCAAAAAAGTCTGGGTAGGTTTCATTCGATAAATTAATACTCGTAGTTTCGTCATCTACAATTTTTGGCTGGCACCGACTCCAAAAGGAAGTACAAAGTTCTAAATATTTACTTAATACACTACCTATCTACTTAATTGAGGATATTGGCAATTTTTTTTTTTCATGTTCCATCTGGAATGTTATTTTATTTGTTACTTTTTAGTGGAGATAACCATATAAGGTAATTTGAAGGAGGTTTCTATTTTTTAGTTAAAATTATTTTTTTGCTAACGTGGTTGTATTCTTTGGAAGCATTAACCTCCGTGGTCGAGCGGTCGGGCATTTGACTCCGCTTATGAAGATTCCGGGTCGAATCACGGTGGGGACACTGAAACACTTTCCCTAATGCGGTTAAGACATTGCAGGCAGAATCATCTTGAAAAAAAAAACCAAGGCCCAACCAACCCAACCTAAAAATTACTAGTTCAATACTACCTATAATGTATAGGTAGATAATATAGTCCAGACCAAAAGTGTTGACTCAGCTTAGTTGCGGGTAAATTGATGTTTTCATAATAATTTGAAAAAAGTTAAGAATATTATGCAAGTATACCGATAATCACTTTACTGATTTAGGCGCTGGCATTTTCTCACAGTAGCACATTATCAAAATGGCTTATTATTTAAATCAAACGAAAACTCAAATCTTTCTCGATAGTTTGTTCATTACTGTAGAGTCTACAGTGTAGACTAATTTTGTGCCAATTAGTTTGAAATCTTCTGAAAAAATACTCAAATCTTTCATGACGTTACTGTTTAATTCTTAACGTATGTAACACAATTTTATTGAAAATGACAGGTGTTTGAACGTGATAAGTATCTATATACAAACTGCGCAAAATATGGGGGAAATTGGGGCATGACATGACGCGTTTTTATGGTAAGTAACTACCTACCCCGCAACAAGATGTTATTGTTTTCCATCGTAGCTTGTAATGGAGGCCTTATCAAAGCTTCTATGCCGATCTATATTGGCACTTAGTATGTTTTGGTATGATCTGCAGCAGCCCATTTCATCCATTTTTCTAAAAGTATTTTCTTTTCGGTCTTTGCTGTTATAGATTACTCTACAAGGATAAAAAATACAAAAAGGGTCATAAATTATTAAAAAGATATTTAAAAGTGTGGCCCAGCAGCCGCCACGGAGCTGCTGAACACTACACGAAGAGTGTTGTAGAGGGTTATGTGGCAATAACCAGGGCACAGTCCAAGGAAAAAAAGGTATTTATATATTATGTTAACTGACAAATAGTAAAGAATAGTAGAAAAGGTATGTACTATCAGAGACTATGTACTATGAAGTGACGAATTTAGTAAAAAAAAAAGACTAAATCGAAACGTAAGAAATCTAAATTTGAAAATGAAAGATAAAACTGCCAGCAAGAAAGGTTGCCAGTCATAAAACAGGACAGACAGGATCCACTTATGAATCCGAACATACCGTAGAAAGATTAAGATTTAGTTTGGATACGTTTGGCTGAATTCTCTACGTAATGCATTTACAACGTAGTTTACTTTTAAATATAAAATTGTATCTTTCGAAAAATATTGGGCCAGTATGATCGAAGCCTGATTTCCCTTATTCTAGGCAGTCTCGAGCCCGTCGGTGGGAACGCATTATGGGCTTCGATGAGATGTTTTTAAATCACTATCGATCAACATCTTCTATTCTATTCTAACATAAAATTGAACTTTTCATTCAACGAAATTCGAACACACATTTGTTCATGGTGGAGATCAAACACAACTTCACCGACGACGCTCTCAAAAACATGTTGTCTTTTATAAATAAAAACACACCACATTTACGCTATTCGCAATTAGGTTTCACTTTGGGTTTGAACAAAGCAACAAAGATCAGACGACTAGGTCTAGTTATCTAGGTCTAGTCCAGGTATCTAGTTATTGCAAAATACTTCATGGAACTGTTTCATATTGCAAAATAGTTTGGAAGATGGAAGCTTTGATCAAAGTACGCTTTTCATAGAAAAGTTATGCAGCAAAAAACTTCTTGATTGGATTCTATACAGATTTTTAACTACTGATGTGCTTTTTAATCCTTTCAGCTAGGTACCATTGTACATATATTTTACATGTATTATTTACTTTTTAGGTTAATGATGAATAATTAATAGAGATAATACTTCTGTCGTATCGATGACTCATAAATTTTCCATATTTCATTTCCGCAATATTAATAATTAGGTAACATAGGCTGTGGTGTGGAGTCACACCATACCTTGCACCAATAATGTTCTGAATACTGGAACCTCAATTGGAACTCTGCTTAGAGACCTAACTTATTTGCTTGCATTAAAACGCTCGTAGTCAATACCTAAAAAAGGCTTGGAATTGAATAACAGTAGATTGATCGATGCGGTTCTAATATAAGAAAAGTGAGTATAATTTAGTTATAGGCACCCGCCAAGTTCATGAACAGTGTAACTGAATTATAAACCAATTCAAGACTCTGAAGTTTCCTCAATCATTTATTTTGTTTTAACTAATAACATAACCTATAAAGTAGCGATGGAGGAACCCAAATTTGTTGTCTTTAAGTAAAAAGTTTTTACTAAGATGAACTATGACAAAATGGCTATTATATTGCTAGTATATTCAATTCTATTTTTATAAGGAAGTAAAACGTTAATTTTTTAAACATCAGAGAGTGTATGTAAATATAAATAAGTACTCCTTTGCTGCTCTCCAAAGACTTTAACCGCCAGGTTTCGGGTTTGAATTCCAGACACAGTTCGGTTCACGAAAAATAACTTCGAAAACGTCGAATGTTTGCATCCGTCATCCGGCTATTTGAGGCTTTATTTGAAATGTTCAGAGTGGATTATTATATGGCAAGTTTATTTCCCTTCGGCTTTAGTTGATTTAGGCAAAAAAAGGTGCGGCCGTCAAAGGGTTAAGAAACTGTACCCAGTTTAGTTCGGCTGATTGTTCGAAAAGTGAGATAAATCTGTAATTCAGCATATTAGGTTCATCAAACATCAACGGCCCGTTGCAGTCAACTGCTGGACTATGAGCTGCAGCATTACTGCAGGTTTTTTAATAACCTTTTTGGTATGATTCTTTTTTCTTTTGGCCGGTTTTTATGTCACATTTTCAAATTTCAAATTTTCTTGGTTTGACCTTTTTCTAAATTGTTTATTGTTTTCCCAAGTGTCATCGGGTGATGATAGAAGCGATTTTTTCTTGAATCGATCTCCAAAACGTGAATCGCTTTGTTAGTAAATATTTTCAATTCAATCGGATTTTGCCAGATTGAAGAGTCTCGGGATCATTTCCATATTACAAATAAGCCTTGGAATACCGTAAATATTAGGAGCCAGTTTGGACTAGCCGGGTAAGTCTTGTGTTGTCTTCCTCCTGGTTTTTATCGACGCACTTTTCTCTTTCCTTGTCTTGGTTGGATGGCGATTATTTCTTTGTCAATCTTTACAGTGTATTTCCGGCTTCTGCGACACACACACGAGGGTCCCTCCGTGCTTTCCACGATTTCTTGCTGTGGTTCCGGACACCTGAGGCCACCAGGCATTGGACGTGCCTGGATCCCTGCGTTGTGTGCGTCCGCACCCGTACCAGCTGAGTGCCGCAGACCCGCGCACCGGCGTTGGAGTCCCCCCTGGGATACGGCCCATCTCGCGGATTTTTTTAGCTTGTTTTTGTATCAGTGTATTTTGTATGCGGATTTTGCCAAATTCTGTCTAAATTCTTTTCTAAATTCTAAAAAGGCCCTTTAGGTTTCTTTGGCCCTCCCTTTTTTGGTTCCCGTTTGGCAATTACTCTCCGGGGTACTCCGCGGTTTTTACACCTTCCTGCCTGCATCGATACACTCTCTCAACACAACACTAGTTCAGCGACACTATATCGACGGAGTCCCCTCAGGACCCGACTCTCGGCTTACCTTTTTGATACTTTGGCAATATCTAGGCCCTTTTTAAATTTCTATTATACCGTTCGGACAAATTCAACTAAATCTTTCTTTGTTCTCCTAAATTTCACGTTTCGCCTGTGGTTGTCAACCACAGGTTAGCTAGCTTCCTTTTTTTAAACGCTACAGAGCCTCCTCCACTTAAGTGGAGGGTTTTGCCATAATCTCCACGCTTGGCAGGCGGGTTGGAGATCGCAGATTAAAAGGTTACTGTATCAGAGAGCGCTGCTGCCCGTTCCCTGTTCAATGTGTAGTCCCTTTAAACTGCTTTAAACACACACATATTAGGTTAGGTCAATTCTATTTATTACCAACCTGTCAACCTTAGAACCCACATGATAAAAATATGAAGAGGTATAATTTTTTTAATTAGAGCTTTAAATCTACGAAAGCGGTTAAGGTTCTAAGGTACTAAATAATCTTAATTTTGAGAAACCAAATCATAAATTATTATTTTTATATTTTGTGTATATGTAAACAAAACACGGACGGTCCGTGAAACAAAACTAAAATTTAACCTTAATTTTGCACACGTAACTGACAATTTACTAATCTGGCTTGTTGCTAATCTGAGAATTCTGACTCTTACTCATCTGACATTGGCGTTTCTGTCATTATTATAACATTCTACCTTGGTTGCTCTAAATTATACCCTTTTGGTAGACTGTAATAAAAAAAAGGCTGAATAAAATTGGAAATTGAGGCTGAATACAGGTTCATTGGGGTATTTTTATCCCTTCCTCATTTGATCTTCCTTTCATCCTCTAAAATATTTCAGCTTGTTATTTCTTTTATTATTTATTAGTGAGAGTTGTCGTGTTAGCTGATATACGTAGGTACTTTACATGAATAGATAAACAACTGCTCATTACGCAAATGTTTGTCCTAGACAGGATTCGAACCCGCGACTCTGTGTTTCAAAGGCGTACTACTACCAACTAAGCTACAGAGCCGTCATCAAATCGGAAAATATTTCTTTCATTAAGCACAGCCACTACATACTTATCTCGCTAAATACAATTTGATACAAAGCATACTTCATTTTCATTACAAATGAAGCAGGTAATTTTGTTTCTATGAGTAGACTTACTGCCTTAATGACAATATCAGTTAGGGCTCTTATTATCTCATAAACAAGAAAATGAAGCATCACTACGCAATCTACTTTATAATAAATTACCTTTTTATGCTCCAAAGGTAATTATTTTCTTTATTACATTTACTTATACGAGTTATTGGATGGGTCAGCGTCTTAATTTATATACTTGATACTTACGGCGACATTCAGAGACGAAAACTAAGCTAAGATTGTCCTTAGAAATGTCAAATGGCGTACTAGTTTTTTTTTCTTCCTAAATAATGACGACACATGTTATGTAGACATATTTCGCCAGTGTCGAGAACGGTGTCGAGTGATATTTGTAGGTTTAAGATATATCCTTGGATTATTGTTCGGTGAAGTGGGCCAGGGGGTCACAGTTCCTTGGTACTGTCATTTTGTCAAGAAAGCATTGCCCTCTGTTATATCTCTCGGAAGAAACTACAACAGTAAGAAGTACCTATTTACCTCAACAGACCTTTGTAGAGGTACCGTGGTTGTCAAGCTATTACCATTTAGTATTTTTTTCAGCTGACGTGTTAGTAATTTTTTCGCATCATGTAATATTATTTTTATGAAATAATAAAGAAAAACTTTGCACTTTACAATAAAAATAATTTAAAAGCTAAACCATAATCTTATAAAATATTTGAATTTTAGATTCGCAAGTAGTTTCGTCTGATCTAAGACTGGCAACATTAGAAAGTGTCAACCTTAAAATGAAAAATTGTGGCAAACAACGGAAAATCTTGTTTGCCTTTGCGCATATTTTGCAATTTTCCCATTTTATAAGGTTTTTACAGTAATTTTGTGTGTTGAAGCGTTCTACTTCGAAACTTGTATTGTGTGTGTTTCGCGAAGGTGTCCGCAGTAATTTGCGATAGGACGCTTATTGCGAAAAAGACGTGTTATTTGTTAGTTTATTTTTTGTGCTGTGTTGTGATTACTTGTGATCTGCATTATAATAAACATAAAAAATATAAAAAAAAAATATTTTATACTTATTTATCAAATTTTGTTTTATTTATCGCATAAAAGGAAACCTGGTGGTTTTGTTCTAAGTTTTAGTATACTAAAGTTGTGACTGATATGTAATTCAAAAATTATTATAACAACAACATAGCATCCTAATAATATTATGGGACAGTTCAAACAGAGTGCAAAAATCCCCGCGTAATTTACAGGTTCCATTAAAAAGAGAACTTTTCTACTTTTGTGTGAAACGGTGCTATTTTCAATGGCGCGGACATTTTTGTGCTCTGTCAGAACTGTCCCGATTTTTACTAGTGCATAGCTACTTAGGTACGTAGTTTATGCGTATATGTAGGTATATATTATACTCAAAGTTATTGCAGAGAAAAGTGAGATGGCGCTTCAAATCTCTTGGCATGTAGACGCCACAAGAGGGCTTTCTTTTCCCCGTATATATTATACTCTTTGAAGTGGGCTCAGTAATGTGATAGTACAATTTTACTGAAGCCACCACGAGGCCTCTTGGCATCATCTAAAAATGTCAGCAAAGTGTAAGCGATTCAATTGTTCCATTAAAGTTTATAGTCCCGATACATTCACTGGATAATACACTATCGAACACTAAATACTTAAATAAACTAAAATAAAAAAAATTGTAGAACTAACCTACTTAGTCATAATGCCGTCTATCGTTTGTCACACTCTTATAACTCCCTAGGATAAGAAGTTGATATTTTCGGTGACTCTTTGGCAGACTGAAAAAGGTGCTTGAATTGGTTGGAGATGTTTAAGTCGCTAAATAAAAAAGCACTTTGTCAAAATTTTAATTTTGGTTTTTTATCTTATTTGTTTTGTATTCTGGAACTTTAGATTTACCTATGTATCGGTTTATAATTTATTTGTTTAAATTAATTTAGGCCTGAGTTTAGGACTCGTCTACATTTTCTTTTTATTGCATGTGGTGTTTCCCTTCAATAGAATGTACATTTAGTTTTAGTTTAGTCTGTTTATTTAAACATGTATAATAATGTATCATTCCGTGGTAAGTAATCCTAAATAAATATTTTTTATTGATAAATTTTAAGAACATAATACACCAAAGGAAAACAAAAACACTCGACTAACACGAATATTTTCTTAAAAACAAAAGACAGCACACATACTACATACACACCCACACATTACTTTTGGAAAATGTAGGGAATTTACGAAAACAAGATGACGCCCTTGGTAGAGGCTTTTGCGTCGACTGTGAAAGCTTCAGCCATCAGCACCTGAGACCCAACAGCCTCTTTTACAGGTCCCCGGAGAAAGATCGGGAAATGTTGTAAATAGAACATACTTGACCTTATTTTGTTTCTAAGAAAAATGTTTTAATTAACAAGTAGAAAAAGAAACTAAAATAAAAACCCAAAAATCTTAACTTTTAGCTGAAAATCTAAAATAAACGTCAATCGAAAATATGTCCGTACATCTAGCTATAAGTAGATATACAAATAATAATATTTAACTTTAAATATGAATAAGCTGCGCGCTATGTGGCCAGATCGCCTTAATTCAAGGAAGATCGAGCCCCTTGGTGGGGACGTGAGCTGATGATGATGTGAATGTAAATAGTACTAAGTATATAGATAGATAGATAAAAAGTACAGACATATGACGATACAGACTCTGAATACAGTAGGTTGCAAACCCCTTGAAAAAAAACTATTACAAATAGGTACACGATACGAACCCACGATTTTGAATGCGTCAACTGCGTATTTCTAAAGTATATTTTATGATTACACCTGGCAACAAAAGAAATGCTGTAAAAATTTCATTGTAAAAGTTCTGTACAATTAAACTCAGGAATTAAAAAAGTTACAAGCGTCAAGCGAAAAATAGCGAGAGGCAGAGGCAATGGATTTAATCATCATGACAACGAAAATGAGCCCGATTTTTTTTAGTTTGGAGAATAAAATATTGCACTGAAAAGACTGTAGCCATTTTTTTATCAAACCGGATAAGCAAAAAGAAATGCTAGCTTTTGCCTGTTTCAGGGGACAAATTAACTTTACACTTCACGTAATTTTGTATCCCACACCCCTCACTCGTTCATTACATTTGCATCAACCAACATTTATACGCAATCTCACACTACACACACACACATCTCGTACACCACTTTTACATCAACACATGCACGTATAGATATTTTTATTATCTGTGTGCTGTTACCTGCCGCAGGCTGCAGCAGAATATCAGCGAATTGCCAGAAGTGAATCATTATGCTGAGCTGTGGCCTTTTTAGCATTGTGGCACACACTTTGAATACTGCACTTTATTTTCTTTTGTGTTGACATTAGTGATTTTATTAAACACAGGGTGTAAATAAATTAGCTGACACTATTTAAAAGGATCAACCTACCCATGAAACTGAACAACTTTCCCCGAGAAACATAGGCCGTCGGACGGCAAAAAAAAGATGTCCCTTTCATACAAAACCGCGTGGTTTTGCCAGCTTATCGATTTACTACGGAAGATGTATTTTTTTTTCGTCCGACAGCATGTGTCTTGGGGAAAGTTGTTCATGGGCAGGTTGTTAAAATAGTGTCAGGTAATTTATTAACACTTCATATTTAAATTCTGATGAAAATGACAAAACCGAAACGAATGGATTCGAAATTTTAAAATAAATTTTAAAATGGACTATGAAACTGCCAGTTACTAAAAAGTACTGGATTGCCGTCGTGTGGTGACGGCAGAGTAAAATACATGTGTCACCAACCCCTACTCTTCCCGTGGGTGTCGTAAGAGTCGACTTAGGGACTACACATTGAACAGGGAACGGGCAGCAGCGCTCTCTGATACAGTAACCTTTTAATCTGCGATCTCCAACCCGCCTGCCAAGCGTGGAGATTATGGCAAAACCCTCCACTTAAGTGGAGGGTTTTGCCAAAATCTCCTCGCTTGGCAGGCGGGTTGGAGATTGCAGATTAAAAGGTATCGGAGAGCGCTGCTGCCCGTTCCCTGTTCAATGTGTAGTCCCTAAGTCGCCTCTTACGACACCCTCGGGAAGAGTAGGGGTTGGTGACAAATGTATTCTACTCTGCCGTCACCACACGGCTAATGTGGGGCGGGCTAGTGTGGGGGTGAGTTTAAATAAAAGTCACATTTTGAGACTGTCTTCAGTTTGGTTAGGGGCTTTGCAGGTTTAATCACATTATTTTCAAAAAAATAAGAGAATCCGTGCTTCTGAAAGCACAAGGACTTGATAACTCTGACACCACGGTTTGTGAGGTCGGTTGACGACCGGCCTAATACTGCGGCCAGAATTGATGATGATGATAAGGGTAGAAGATGAGCGAGTATCGTTTATGATCATAGTTCCTTGTTTGTGATGGTAGAAACGTGTTGGCAATTTGTTTTACTCGTTTATCTTTTTTCTTTCAAATCCAGATCTTTAAATTTTGTACGAATTTTATCTTAGAAATCAGTCGGTTTTTTGTTTCATTTTGGTAATTTTGTCAAGTTTGACGACATCGTCGTTTTTGCTGATGAAATAACGTTTCATTCTTGAATTCTCTACATCTGTGGTTTAAGTACACGAAGGGAGGGTACGACAAATCGTGCAACTTTGTCCTCATCTCGCGTAATGGGGAGAACGACTTCCTTACACTAAAGTTACGGCAAGAGATAATCTTAATCACCTATTTTCGGAGGATTTCAGTAGTAGGCATTTTTTTTTTACAAACACGTTTTGTGACGTTGCAGCTTTTGCACTTAGAAACCTTTTTTCCCTAACGGACCTATCTCTATTTCTATCAAAGTTTTAGGGAATACCTGGTGCGGACTTGAGTTTTACACACAGTAGAGTGCACGTATAGCACATATTTAGTATCGATTCTGACTAGGTATTTAATAATTATTTAAGTAATTTCCGGGTAGTTAACCCATTTGTGCAGCTGTTCATTGTTATTATATCGTCAAAAATTAAAAATATATATATGAAAAAAGTAGGTACTTGGTTAAAACACAATACACGGCCATTTGAAATTTCTTTCAACATTTTATTACGATTTTATTATTATGGTACCATATTCGGTATTTGTTTATATTTAGTTTAACAATTAAAAGCAAGATTTTACGAAAAAAAAAACAACACAACATACTACTACTACTTAGATAATAATTTAATTATACAAAAATGTGTAGGTAGAACATAAATGCGATTAAGTTTGTATCATGTTGCTATTTTCATTTTCCTAAAAAAGAAAATCGGGGATTAGGATAAGAGCTTATAATACCAGAAACTTACTCAAGTAATACATTTTTATTCCAGAATTAGTATCCCCAGTAAAGATCAAACAAAAAATACAAAAAGTTCACTAGACAGGAAAATATGTAAAATCTGCCATCGGAAAAAGAAACAATACAAAATATTTTGTAAAAGTATTTACTTGGCTCAATGGTTTGTAAAATATTCAAAACTGGCTAAAACCTTATATTTAGTTTTCAGTTGAACTATTCCACGCGGTTTTTGGTATGGAGATTTGCAGCGCTTCTGTTTTTTTTTCTTTTTATATCATTATTAAGAATTTTTGCAAAGGTGCATCGGAAAATATCATTTTTTCCCAATTAGTCGGCTTCTTCATTAAAGTATTTTTTAAGTTTTATTAGACGCCATTTTTTAAAATTTCATGAATACTTACATTAATGCAATGAAAAATTGTTTTTATAAAAAATATTATAATAATCTTCATTTTAAATTCAATTTAAATCTAACAAAATGGTTCGTAAGTAAATTAATATATATGTTACAGGCACAAAGGCAATATGTTTCCCGCTGCATTGAGCCGCGCGTTTTATTGTACGTGTCCGTGACGCGCCGACCCGTGAGCACTCCGGTCAGTCCGTGCGGAGCACGCGTCACTTTGACGAGACTATGATTTTACAAGATCATGGTAATCTGTGGCCAAATGTAGGCCAAACCTTGGCCGGAAACGTCAAACAAATTGATTGGTTTTAGGTTTTAGCTAAGCTGACGACAAAAATAATTATAAGGTACATTCAAAGAGGTTGGATAGGCGCGCGAAGTGATACGCTTCAAAATCTTCGGAAGCAGTAAAAAAGTCAGTATAAAGTATACCAAATCCTTCCTTAGTATTTAGCCTCCCGATTTAAAGTGCCCTCCAAAGCATAGAATCATCATCATCATCATCATGCATGTATGTATGTAAACACTTTATTGCTTTATCATATTCCACTCGGATTCGCTTTGTCTTAATCAAATATGCAGAATGTATTTTTTTTATTGACTGTTTCCTCACCAGGATTCGAAACAGGAATTTCCATAATGAGAGTAAAACGCTCGGCCATGTGATGGAGGATGTCGCTCCGACTGTGTAGGCCTGCCATAGTGACGCACATCGTCGTGTCGTTCAAGTGAGGCGTGAATGGCCATGTATTGGCTGCGTTCTATTTATTATTAACACCGCAACTCTTCTTTTGAAATACTGATTTTTACGTTTTTACGTTATAAGTCATTATAAGTTACTTTTATTACACTAATATTATAAATGTGAAAATATATTTGGATGTTTAGATGTTTGGATGTTTGTTCCGTCTTCACGCTTGAAGTACTCAACGGATTAGGATGAAATTTGTAATGGAGATAGCTTGTAACCTGAAATAACACGTAGGATACTTTATACGGGAAGAAGTTTTATTCCCACGGGAAAATCTTACACAACGCGAGCGTAGGCTAGTTACTCATATAAACGAAAATATCAATGCTGGACTTTAAATTAGGTATCAGAGCGTAACTCCCCGAAAGGAACCAACGCCAGAAAAACCTTTGGTTATCTTGTGTCAGAACATGTTATTTATCATTCGTAAAAAGTATGTTTCTCTTAAGTATACAATCCATTATACTAATCAATTAATCAATTAAGGTAATTACAAAACTGCGTTTTTCGGTTAATTGTTTCATGTCCCTTAAAATATTGTCATCTGACCCATTTCAATAACGTAATCAACAAATCATCCTATTCAAACAGTACAATATTCAATGTTTGTTAACCTTTTAAAAGTTTAAAGGCTGCATCCGTGACAGCCTAATTTATAATTTTGAGTGATTACTTGAGAACAGGAAGCTTTCAGCAATTTGATAGACTCAGCGTAATGAGCTTGTAAACAGAGATGGACTTTGACTTTGGTTTTGTTTTGAATAAGGTTTTTGTTTTTGTTTCAGTTAAAAAAAAATGCAATCTTATCCAAATGTAAAGGTGGTACCTGTTTTAATCTTCAGTGGCCATGGTTAGCATCCATTTACAGATAAAATTTTCGCGTAGTAATGTATTACCCCTGCTACGCCGTAGCTCGTAGCGTTCTTAATTAGCTAAAATGATTAGCTACGGAAAGAACTGTCTTTACGTTCTCTTTCACTGAGCCCCCCTGTACCACTGACATTGATTCCCAATAATTATAGTTATTTTCAAAACAGGGGTGTTGTTTTTAAAGCTGATTTGTTGTGAATAACTAGTTCAGGTAACTTATTTTTATCAACCCACGACAGAGTATAGACTCCTCTTCAACCTTGTATTATGCCTAATTAAAATTAGGCTTAAGAGCGTTGTAGGTGTAACTTTGATACATTATGTTACCTCTTTAAACGAGTCTACTGAGAACCATTCCACCTTTAAGTCCTACTCCAATAGGTTTACAGAGAATCCTCATAATTGCTCGAGAAGTCGGTCAAATAGTACAAGAGGGGGTCCTTATCCCTATTACACCTCAGTGTAACATATGTCTAAGTACGGTCCTGTTAAGATATCACTAAAGAGATGTTTAACAAAAGATTTAATTATAAAATCGCCTAAAGGAAAGCGTTAATCTGAACGTTACATTTTAATTAATACCCAAATATTTCCTATTTCATCAAGTTAGTGAGCTAAGCATTTTGAAAATGAGCAACTATTAAGTTATGGAAGGGAAGCAAGCCTTAAAAGTGTTCTGCCCTTTAGTTGGTTCAGTAATAGAGGCATATTATTATTACCTAAATATCGTTATCGTTATCGTTATAAGTATTTCGCATTGTATATTATCCTTCTTGAATCTATTATGTATGTCGAGTCTTAACCAAACAATTTTGATAAACGTGGTTAAAACCAACCAATCAACTTAATCACGGTCCATTTAAATTATATTTATACTTTTACGATAACTATCACGAATTATGACTAGGCGTGACTCTATGTATTTATTTAGGGCCAACATGTTAATTGAATACATTCTAAATAATTTATTGAAGCAGTTTAAAGATAAAACCAGGACATTTTACAAAGGTATATTAATTATAAATTGGTCGAATGTGATTTTTTTCTATAATGGGGATAATAACTAAAATGTAATGGCGCCACTATTGAGTGTTCAATGTGTGCGAATGGACAGTAAAAAATCCATCTGACATGCGTTATTTAGTTCTCAGTTTTTAAACCCAAATTCAAAGATTCAAAATCTCCTCACATGTAGATTTATCGATATCGGTATTTCGATTACCTAAATCTGTTTCATCGTTGTCCTTAACAGAAACATTCATCATCACCTATTAAAGTACCAAGGTAACCTTTGACCGGAAGCCATGATTTATAGGAACATATTAAATGCTGTATATCATTTTTATAGGTTTCCCTCAGCTGGTATTTTCCTTGTACCATTGACGTAACGAATTTCAATTAAAATGTTATTTCTACTTCTTGCTAAGGTAAAGTGTCTATTGACATGTACGAACGGAGGATTTGCTATGCCGCCGCATGTACTCGTAATATCAGTACTTGAAAACTCTTGGGGTTTCAAAAATGTTGTTCAAAAAGTTATTAGTGTTCTTGACAATAATTAGGTATGTTACAAGAAGATACATTTCTGAATAAAAAACGCGACGGGAGCAAACAGGTAATGTGTGTCATTTTTAATAAGTAATACTCGTAAGTTTATTATGAATTATGAATTATTTGTACATAATAGGTATATAAAATGGAAATCGCTAAGTAAGCTCAAAATATGACGCGCACGTTCCACTGCTATTCGTAGGAATAGGCACCAACTACATAGCTATTAATATAAATCCCTCAGGTCGTGTCGTGATATTTTTAAATCTCTGAGGATTAGAAACTAGAAAATTCTTTAAAGTTTTAGAAAACACCTGCTAATAAATTATAAAAGTACGTTATTAGGTCTATGTGATTCATTTACGTTTCATTAAAACTCAACACATAGCAGGCATACTTTTACTCTTTCACATATTTACAAAATTGAACAAAGTGATCTTATTAATATTAAATAAATAACTTAACTACAATAACTACATGTCTAGGAGCATTCCTAAGGATTGCTTCAGAATGTGTTATTTCTTAGGCTGACATTCTGAACAGTTTTCTGAAGAAACGTTTAACTTTGTTATCTTCGGGTTTTATCTCTTCTTCATCAATATCCTCTTGTTTGAGTTTTCTTGACTCTTCTTCAGCGTCATCGTCAGTTTCATCTACATCCTCTTGTTTGAATTTTCTTAATTCTTCTTCAGTGTCATCGTTAGCTTCATCAACTTCCTCTTGCTTTAGTTTTCTTGACTCTTCTTCAGCGTCGTCGTCAGTATCATCGTTAGCTTCATCAACTTCCTCTTGCTTTACTTTTCTTGACTCTTCTTCAGCATCGTCGTCATTTTCAACTACATCTTCTTGTTTAAGTTTTCTTGATTCTTCTTCAGTGTCATCGTCAGCTTCATCTACTTCTTCTTGCTTTAGTTTTCTTGATTCTTCTTCAGCGTCATCGTCAGTTTCATCAACTGCCTCTTGTCTCTCTTCAGAGCTATTATCAATCTCTTCTTCATCTTCACCTTCTTGCCTCAACTCCTGGTTTTCATCACTTTCTTCATCATCAACTTCTTCTTGTTTATTTTTTATAGATTTTTGTTCATCATCATCATCATTGTTCAGCTGGTCTTCTTCTTCTTCCTGTCTTACTTCTTGGTTTTCTGCTTCATCATCATCTACTTCCTCCTGCCTGCTTTTTGTTGCTTCTTGGTCTTGATCAGTCTCTTCGTCATTTTGTTCTTCCTGACGTACTTTTTTTGCTTCTTCATCGGCATCTTCAGCATCGTCATCACTTTCTTGTCTCAATCTCTTTAAAGTTTCCTGTTCCTCGTCTTCATCTTCAGTCTCTTCTTGACGTTTCTTGAAAGGAATAGCATCAACATTCTCGTCGCCTTCGGCATCTTCGTCTATATCTTGTTTGAAAGATTTTACAAATTTCTTAATAACATCTAAATTATCCTCTTCAACTTCTTCATGATCATGATGGTGTTGATGATGAGTATCGTGATCATGGTCCTGGTGATGATCAGCATTGTGATCATGGTCATGGTCGTGGTCATGCTCTTCGTCGTGGTCATGTTCATGGTGATGATGATGTTTGTGGCGGGATAGTTTTTGGTGACGTCTTTCTAGATCTTCATCATTTTCTTCGTATTCTTCAGGCGTTTCATTATCTTCAGTTTCAGCAGCTACTTCACCATCTTCTGAGGTTTCTTCGTCGCTATTTTCAGATTTTGAGGCATCTTCTTCACTGTTTTCTGCTTCTACAGGTTCTTCTGGTTCATTTTCATCTTCAACTTGTTCTTCGACTTCTACGTCAGGTTCAGTCTCCTGTTCTGGCTGCTCTAACTCAAATTCTGGCTCAGGTTCAGTTTCTGGTTCCAGTTCAGGTTCAGGTTCGGTTTCCGGTTCGGGTTCTGTTTCCGGTTCAGGTTCGGGTTCCGGTTCGGGTTCTGGTTCTGGCTCAGGTTCAGGATCTGGGTCAATGCGACACCTTTCCGGAGCTTCTGAGAAGTCACATACCTGTCATAACAAAATAACGTGATTAGTTACATTATTTTTTATAATAAAAAAAAAGAAGAGTCAAAAGACTCAGAAAATTAAGTGCTTTGTCACATTATCATCTGCAGCCCACATCCACCCACTGCTTTTCCCATCCACCCACTCCCCACTTATCACGGTCCTGCGTTATCCGCATCCAGCTTGATTCATCGAGCTGGTCGGACCATCGGGCTAGTGGCATTGCCACATAGCGGCAGCACTAATGTTTTGAATCACTTAGTCAACACCATAAGTTTTAAATAATGAGAATTAACCAGCTCCTACCTGTTCCATTTCATTGAACCAGGTGTCATCAGGACACTGCATGAGGTAGGCGCGGCTGGCATAGCACTGGTAGTAGTGCAAACAGGATTCGATCTTGGCAATGCGGAGGAAGTTGGCTTGGCCAGCGCATAGTGTCTCCGGGTTTTGCCTCAACGGGATTGAGAGCGAGGAGACGCCGGCCAAAATGGCCAAAGCGCACACGAGGTAAATTCCTGCGCCTGTAATTAAAAAATCGTATGTTATATTCGCCGTGATCGTATCTGTTGAGCCTTGGAAAATTAAAAATAAAACATAAGTAATACGAAAGTCATACAATATATTTGTTCGTACCTTCATAGATCACGGTATTGTTTCGAGTCATAATAATACGTAGATAGACCGAAAAGATTTTTTCTGACTTGTAAATAGAAAGTCTCTTGTTCTCTTTTTACACGACTGTCCAAAAAAGGAGTGTAATGTGTTCAGGGTTCTTGTATGTAAATGCATTTCTTTATTCCACCATAACTTCTAAATGCCTAAACAGAATTAGAAATGTGGAGTATCGTTAGAATCCTTACATCAGCCTGGGTGACACTGGCTATTTTGCTTTGGCAGTCGTTTTTATTTTATTGTTAGATAAATATACATACCTACTCACTATTCCGTCGTGGCATATATTTAGTTTAATATATTTTTATTTTACTATCTATAAAATGCGCGTAATTGGGCCCGTAAGATCTTTAAATTGTATTTTAAAATTCCTATGTACTCGTACTCACAAGTAAGACTAGATTCAGATTCATATAGATAGATAGATAGATAGATAGATAACAAGACTACACTGGATACTGAATACTAGATTATATATAGAATATGCTACATAAAACATGAATCAGTAAATTATCTTTGATTCCGTAATCAGCCCTTGAAAGTCACGAGTCTGATATTCCGATGTTTGTTTTTTAATAATATTTTCTAATCAAACAGCAGTAAGAAAATCTAACAGAAGACAAAGACAAGATTCTCAAGAAAAAACTTAATTTTGAAAATAAATCTTAACTTTTAGGATACCTACCGACAATAATTTACAAACTTTATATTGTCGAAGAAATTATAAAAGAATAACTTTTATAGCCTGATCTTTCAAAAGAAAATTTATTAGACCCTAATACGAAAGTAGGATAGAATTATAAAAAGTCTTTTTAAAAATTTTGGTACGAGTTCAATCGTATGTTTATTAAAGGATGAAATTGAACACATTTGACAAAATATAACAATCCTTTTTCGTGTAAAAATAAGGGTGCCTATATACACAAAAACCGCCTATCTGAAGAAATAAAATATTTTCTTTAAGAAAAACATAAAGAAGACATTTTTTGTCCAAAAATCACGGTCAGCTAAACGACTTCTTTCACTAAGGTTATTTTTTTCAGAAATATAATATTTCCTGTTACACGCAGATAAACTATATTTAAAAAAAAAAAAACAAGTTCGCTCCATGGTTTCCGTAAACACAACCACATCAATTTTCTTAAATAATAAAATAAACTTAGAACAGAAGCACTTACTGTTCATCTTGAGACCGCTCGCGTTTTCTTGGTGCGATCCGCAAGTAAATTAAGAGAGATGAGGCCGAGGACTTGAATTTTATCGTGGTCACATTCCCAGAGACTGATACGATAACACGAGATGACGAGATAGATATGTCGAATCTTGAGATAATATTGTCGATCAACCACTTATCTCTTGGGATTAAGGGAATGTTTCAATTCTGCGATTGGCGGTTTGGACCGGTCGTTGTGGGCTAACCAACCTCCTTGGCTTTTCCCAAAGTTCATTTTGTATACCTTTTTACATAATATTTTCCTTGATTATAAATTAAACGATTAGCTATCGTATAAAACATTTTTACGTTTGTATAAAGCGCAATTTGGATTATACCTATGGGTGCTATCCATTAACCCTTTTTTCTAATAATAAACACTTCCGGAAAGGCTCTAACACAAAAAAATCTTTGATACGATTTGATAACCTTCTTGCCAAACCGGACTACTTTATTTTATTTTATAAATACAAACTTGTTAGTTTCTGCTATCGAACACTGAAATAATTTTTGCTCTATCTTTAAAATTGACCGAGTTATAAAGGTTTGAAATTCAAGATTAGACAGAGAGGCACATACCCACTTGTGACGTCATTTGTTAGTAACGCCTTATAATCTCCATACAAAAAATCGTTTTTGAAAGAGACAGACATATTGAAACTATAAAAAATCGTTGTAAATTCGTTTTTCAACCGATTTGGTTTTTTCTTCACGAATCGTCTGCTACTAATCTATATTTTAAAAATAATTCATTAAAAATGGTAGGTAAAATGTGGTAAATTTAGGAACAGTCCGATCTCCTATTTAAATCTTGGTGCACAAAACGTCTCCTTAACAAGCATCAGGTGAAGTCTTGCATGTTTCGAGTAGCGTCGTGACTCGTGGCCTTGTATTTACACATGTATTACTGTTCATGTAGCAACTGTAAAAAGAACCTTTCGTCAGTAAAATATCTTTTCATATTAAGTGATTTTTCGAAGCAACTAGACTTCTGAATTAAACACAGTTAATGTTTTATTAGTGACACGTAGAGTCACGATAGAATACACCATAATGTAGGTATTTATTTTTGTATTTAGATACTTAAAACCAAAAATAAAATACAGAAGAATTAATGCTCGATAATAATGTCTGAAATAATAAAAATTGCTTTTATTATTTATATCATCATCAACATCAACGGCCCGTTACAGTCCACTGCTGGACTATGAGCCTCCTCCACTCAAGTGAAGGGTTTTGCCATAATCTCCACGCTTGGCAGGCGGGTTGGAGATCGCAGAAAGGTTACTGTATCAGAGAGCGCTGCTGCCCGTTCCCTGTTCAATGCCTCTTAAGACACCCACGGGAAGAGTAAGGGTTGGTGACAAATGTATTCTACTCTGCCGTCACCACACGGCGTATCATAACCTGCCTTAAAAATGATAGTCTTGTGAGTCAGATTTGTAGAATTGTAGAGCCACAGAGCCTGAATAAGAATAATATTTTAAGATCAGTGATCGGACAAAAGAATTCATTTTTTAATAGATTGCAATGCAACATTAATTCATTCAGGGTTCATAATAAACTGGCAAAAGAACTGTTCAACTAAAACTCAGTAGGTACATAACAATGCGAGATTGACTCTATTTTCAAATTATCTTACAGGAATACTTAGATCTTTTGCGTCAGAAAAAATTTACATTCTTCACGTATATTTTCATGAATAACTAGTATATTTTATAATGTATGTTGTGTGATACATCACTTGATATTAGTGCGTGGTACTAGCACTGTTGTCCCTCGCCTTAAAACGATTTGTTTCTCAATTAACATTCCTTTTTTACTTTACTAGTAAAATAAGATGATTTTGTTTTACATAATTATGGATCTTTTGTTTCTTCGTTTCTGAGGTTGTTATTAGAATTGAATGAAAAAATATGATTTTGTTGAGGAATGTTTTTTTGACGATCGGCAGTGTCGTGTAGCCTAAATTAAATTCGTTATTCAAATACTAATGTATTAATAATAATTTATTAGGTGAGCAAAATCCCGTATTTTCGGTCTTAATTGTTTATTTTTATTACACCAACAACATTTATGCAACCTTTTAACTTTTGCGTGATCTACATTTACTTATCCAAAGATAATGTAGAATTAGAAGCTTTTCCGTGATCTACATTTAACTTCAACTTCAACTTCAACGGCCCGTTACAGTCCACTGCTGGACTATGAGCCTCCTCCACTTAAGTGGAGGGTTTTGCCATAATCTCCATGCTTGGCAGGCGGGTTGGAGATCGCAGATTAAAAGGTTACTGTATCAGAGAGCGTTGCTGCCCGTTCCCTGTTTAATGTGTAGTCCCTAAGTCACCTCTTACGACACCCACGGGAAGAGTAGGGATTGGTGACAAATATATTCTACTCTGCCGTCACCACACGGCAAACAGTTAATTTATCCAAAGATAATGTAGAATTGGAAGGTTTAGGTTCAATTTATTGCAAGATATATCAATACAATTTAGTTAAGATAAAATGCACATTATGGAACATGCAACTAGGCACTCCAGCAATTTCCACGTATCTGGCATTGACCACAGTCACTTGACTCGTGTCAGATGATTTATTGATAGCATCTTAATCTCAAAACAATCACATGGACCAAAGATTTCTGACGCGCGTCGCCAAGCAATCGTCTTTTGTTAATCTGAGACATGGACATTTGGTATCGTAAATCTATAGTCTCACTAAACTTTTCCGCTGGTAAAGATTGTCTGATTAACATCCTTTTTTTTTTTTCATTTACATCACTTAAATTAGAAGACGAATTATATTTGATCTAAGTCTGAGTTAATACACTAGGTAACGAATTATTTTGAGAGCTTGTTAATAATTTTCTTTGGGTTTGTCAAACATGCTTGTAATTTTTAAATAATTTTGGTTTAAATGGTATTATTATTATTTATCTAGAGCAGTGATGAAGTTGATTAGATTATGCAGACTAGTACTGCTGCTGATACAAGATAAATGCGATGTTTTTGATATTATGCTCATTCGTTAGTAAAAAATATGTAACGATGTAGCCTGGAATGAAACATTATAAAAACCAATACCATACCAATTTAAAATTCTGCTAGAAAATAAAAAAAAACTGCTTCTTAAATTGTGGTAGAAGTAGGCACAATCAACTGTTCAAAAAAAGATAAAACGCTTGAATTAAAAAAAGAACTTTCTAATTGTTTTATTTTTTATTTTTCTAGTGGTAGATTGTTCAAATATTTTTTTATACTTAGTTCTTAATCTCCACCAATAAAATAGCTCTGTATGGTCTCTGCATCTCTTCTGTATTGCGCAAAATATAATTTAATAAAGTAGATAGCCATTTTTTTTAGTTTTCATTTTTAACTTTTCTCGTATTACAGTTAAAGTATACCTATAATATAAGGTATCGTACACGCATTTTACTGTCAGATTTACCTCACCCAATTTAGGATTAGGTGGGCGGTTTTGAAAATTCCCAGCGTTTTGTAATACCTCCCTTGTTTATATAATTATAATTATAACGAAGTATTTTAATGATTTTTCAAGCTTTTGCTTTGTTTCCTGACTTGACGTGACGCCAGACAGTAGGAAGGGAAATTAGGCCAAAGATTAAAAAAATAGCTTTAGTATCAGGAAAGAGTGGGTACTCTATGAGGTATGCTTTTTCCTTCCACCGGGTCTGCTCGCAGGAAGATCTGATGAACGCTACTATAATAATAAAGCAAATCTCGTAGCCAACTGAAGAACTTAAGGAACTTTTATTTTTTAACATTTTGTTATTCCTATATATCTTTTATCTTTGTGTAATAAACGTTTATTATTATTTATTACATTCCTATCAACAATTATTATATTTTTCTTTAATTTTTGGACAAAAAATGATAGGTAGGTAGTCGATAAAAATGGTAGTCATATCGAAACAAGAGCTTATCTCACGGTTGCAAGATCAGTACGTTTCATATAATAAGTAATGTTTTATGACTAACAATGAAACGAAAGATCGATAATTTGAATATTTTATTTGTATATTTGAGGTTAGTTTGAGGTGTATATTGCACCTAGGTTTTCAAAACCACGGAAACTTTTAAAGCTTAAGCCAATAAAATATATTATGTTTTTAACTAAAAAAAGAAACAAATCTAACCCTTCGCAATTTTTTTGTTGGATGCCCCTTCAATCTTCACACACGCAATGAGGGATATGGATTATGAATATAAAAGTAACTTTTTAATGTTTATACCCACTTAATTATTGTTTTATTATTAGCGACTGCCGAACAGTATTCAAACGCGAAGTTTCTGCTAATTGCGTGTTTCTGTTTGTATTGTATTTGACAAAGTTTAATTTCGTAGAAGATACAAAGTTGTAAATGTCAAAGATTAAATCAAACAATACAAGCTCCTACAAAGATCGTGCCATCCATGATAGCTTTGACGTCGAAAAATGATTTGTAAAAATCTTAATTCGAATAAAAAAAATTGACTTTGACTTTGAAGATCAAGAGAAGGGTACCGGTAGAGTTGGTACCTACATATTTATCTTTTGTGTTAAAATAATTTCTAATGTTTAATATGAACACTATATAAAGTGCCCCGTAATTAGAGTCAAATATTTTCAGGGCTGAAAGTAATAGTCATAATAGTCACGTAAAAAAATTATTTCGAAAATCTACACGTTACATCAAAAAAACAAAAACAAATCACCCTCTGCATGTACACTCGCATTACATGTAAACACGCATCAAACGCGTGTGTGCGTGCGTGAATGCAAATGTAGTAGTGATCAGCTGGTTGAGGGTGATGTTTTTTATGATTAGCTAACCAAGTTGTTTGGCTTAATTATTTGAAGACTAACGTGTAAATTCATCTCATTCGTCTAATTTTTTTATGAAGTGAAGATCAGAACTTCTTCGTTCAGCCCTGAAAATATTTGACACTAATAACGGGGCACCTTATACAGCTGTCCGCCTACGTCTACGCTCGCGTAGTGTAATATGTATTTTTCCCGTGGGAATAAGCTGAAAGACGTCCACCACCGGGCTAAGGCTTCCCACAAGGATTTAGATCTCTACTACTCGTCTTATACAACTTTAATCTGAATAATGAATGCAATAAAATAATAAAAACAATTGTTGTACACTAAAAAACAAATCGTCTTGAATTCAAAAGTTTATTTTATTTACTTAAGTACATTATGGACTATATGATATTTCTTTTAGTAGGTATCTCTTTTCAGCTATTTTAGCACGTGACAAAGTGCATGCAAGTCTAATTGCGCGACCACAACAATTAGAGCACAGTTTCGGATTCTGTTTGGGTCGGAACCACTTTTCTCTTTGTAATCTAGGCTCAGCTTTTGCGGCGGCTGATTAAAAAACTATTTGAACTTCTATTTTCTTCTTTATATTATTTCGTTGAGATGGTTTTCCATGATTACTATCTATTGTTATATTACAATTTACAGTTCTAGTTACAAATGATAATTTATTATTTTTTAGAATAGAATAGAATATACTATAGTTATTGATTAGATATTTTAGTGATAGGATAAAAGCAGCATTTTCTGGAATAAACATGCGAATCGCCAATTATAAGTATGTACAGTAAGAAGTTAAAGTTAACAGTTTAAAAAATTGTTGCCTTAAATAAATAATTTTCTTCCTTTCATCTGATAAAGTCTTTAAAAGATTACCTGACTACACATCACTATAATAGAAAAGGATTCATTGAATAAAAAGATGCTAGCCTTATTTAGATTCTAAATTGAAAGACAACCCAGGGTCTGTATGCCCTACAATCCATTTAGGAATTTAACCGAAGTCCAGGGCACTGTGACAACCGGCCCTCGGAGAAATAATAACTGAACTGTTGATTTTAGACTCTCAGTTAATATTTGACCTTTAGCAAGTGTACTTCAGTTGTACGGTGGGCGAATTAGTGGGCGAATTAGTGTAAAAAGAAAATGATAGAAACGTATTTTTGGATTTTACGACCAATATCAATAAAATTTGTTGCGTGGGTTTAAGCATAACAATTGGATACGAGCATCTATTAGAAATACTTTGAGCAGCTAAAGGCTTTACTAGAAGTCAAAACGTAAACGTTCTAATTGTGACTATTAATAACATTAAATCAGTCTTTGTTGCGCACTTAATAATTATAAAGCAAGAAAAATTGTAATAACTTTATATTAAATAAAAACGTCGTATATTCAAAATATCAAAAAACCTTCGAAGAGTTCCTTCGCATTTTTGACAGCATCAGTGATTACCACATTACTGCATTTACATAACGTTTTTCAGCTCAATTGGATAGGGTAACAAATTGAATTGTGTGGGGTTAATATAGTCTTGCAAAAAACGCTGCTAGGATTGCATCCCACGCTTTTGCCGAAACGAATAACAGATTTTGTTTTTGACGACAAAATGATCCTTCACTCCCATGAGATTGGCATACTAATTAATTCATAAAGCTTCAAACGCATAAAATGGCATCACAAACAAGACCGTTAGAATGAAATTGCCATACCTAAGTAATGCTCCGAAGCAAGATGGTGTACGTCTACTAAAAATAAAATAAAAATGGCGGTTTTTTAACGACAGCATTAAGTCTCGTCATTTTGCTCGAGCGACAGTAATATACTAAATGGGAGAAGAGAGTATGGCTGATGCTAATCCTGGAAAATGATGTGATTTTCAATTTAAAGGAACTCAGGATAATAAAGTCAAAGTCAAAATTATTTATTTCCATGGGATGTTATAAAATCTCTTAGATGGGTCATTACATTTTTTTGGGTGAGTTCACTAACACAATGGCGGAATCTGTGGAGAAGAGCTCACCGAAGAAACTCCACAGTCATCGCATCTATTGCATTTCCTTTTTTAAATAAAATATTGTCAATTACAAAATTAATGCTTATTATATATGAAAAAGCTGCTAAAATTTTCACTAAAAGAAATACTAAGAAAGACTTAAGACTTTCAAAAATGATTTCCAACAATTTCTGACTGATTTTCTGTGCAGTTACAAAAGTAAGCAACACCCCCAGGTGGCTAGATAGTTTTTAATTAGGGCGTCTTCCATTGCTTCGTACTTTCACAGATACTGATTGTGAAGCTGTTTGGCGGCTACTAACAAACGTCGTTTGTGAGGTCGGTTGTAAACCTTACAATCCACATGATAAGAATGAAAAAGATTTAAACTAATGTTCCGTGGTATGCTAGATTGACAACATCATACACGATATTTCTAAAGATTAAAATATTTGACTGTTTCAGCTCCATCTCTCGGTTTTCGTTAGCAAAATATTTTTTTATATGGATTTTGACAGGGCCGACTATATTTTATTGAAGCTAGATTATATAGCTAGATATTTTTGGATTGGGGAGACCTTGAAAGTGTTTGATCACGTCACCCACCAAAGCTAAATTTAATTGGTGGACCCGTCTGCCCACGCACCGAACTTTTCCTCCAGTATTCCATACATCGTTAGCTGAACAGCTCGAGCCAGCCGAGCCAAATGTTATGTCGTTTGCGAACGTCACGGATTATGACAAAAATTTTCACAGTCGTCGAAACAAGAGGGGTTTGGTGCTGTATACAGCTATCTGCGGCGTCATTTTAAGATACTTTTTTCTCATGAATGAACCATAAAATGTTAATTTTACAAAAAAACAAGAAATAAATTTTCGTTACCTACTGTTTTTTTTACAGTAATGATCACATTTTCGAGCGTGTTGGAGAAAAATACTTTAAACAACTACATAACTAATAGCCTATATAGCCTATATAACAAAACTCAAAAGATCTAGTTAATTTATTTGAAATCATGTCTTTTATTAATTGATATCAAAACATCCTCTTACAACGCGGACTACAGGGCTAAACACCTCGGTCAAGCTAGGGACCTTACAAGGATAACCATTAACGTTAAGGGCCTGCTGGGCTTCCTGGAAGAGTTGGGTTGGCTCAAATGACCAGTGTCATTTGAGCCAACCCAACTCCACCCACAAGCAAAATAAGCGCTTTAGACGTCGAGTTGCAAAAACTAGCCCATTTAACAATTGACAATTGACAACATCTTCTTTTCGAGTCGTTGGCAAACCTAGACGGTCTCGGCCCAAATATTAAGTATAATAGGTATATTTATATATCTTTATTTAAGTAGGTGTATGTATGTTATGTCCTGATGTAATTTTATGTTTTATGTGAGTGTTAGTAGATTTAGATTTAAATACATAAAAAATGTCCTGGTTTTCTCTTTTCTAATTTAGTTTCATGAGTTACACGCAGTACAAGACAAATAAGTAACAGAAAGACGATAAAGTTAGGTACGATTTAGCTTATGTAGTTAACCCTAGCACAGACATTAGTCTATTTGGGATGCTACTATCAAACACCATTAATAGCGAAATAGGTAAGTTTTGAACCTGTCTCTTATTTTAATGGTTATTATTGTCATTTAGCAAATGGTGTGTATAAATAAAAAAATTAATAAAAATCCATTACAAATCTTAATCAAAATTTCTCTTAATTCTATATTAGTTAGTCTATATTAGTTAGTCTATATTAGTCATCACAAAATATAATATTAATGGTCATTGTGAATTTTGTGCTGTAGTAATGCAAATAAATAAATAAAAATAAATAAATCTTTATCCCTAGTATGTTTTAACTAGGTATCTAGTTTGCGATTTGATTTAGGTAATACTAATTTACTTTTTAGTTCTTTATTCTTACATAGATTTGGTTAACTAACTTTTAAGCTTGAATAATTATTGTAGTAGTCACAAGATTGTTAGCAATGTTCAAATACATTTTTAATTGATATTAAATAATGAAAAAAAAAAAAAATTATCAACCAGGATGATAGTGCACATGAAAGTAAGCAATGTTTTTTGTTATTCAAAACAAAATCTGTTTAATGAGCCTCATCTTCCTCCCTCCTACCAGAAGCGACGCGACGCGTCTGTAATATTTTCCGACATCTTTCGATATACCTAATGATGTACGATAATAATATTCTTAGCAATCAGAGAAGTAAGAATGTTGATGTAACGTACACAATAGAACAACAAAATGTTTTGTTCTCAGTTGTTGAAGGGCTGACGGATTGATGTGTCAGGTGGTGCCGGTATAATCGATCGGTACCAGATTCTAAAGAATACCAGATTCTAAAAATAGCTAATAGGGGATCGGACTGTTCCGAAATTTACCATATTTTATGAATTATTAAAAAAAAATAGATTAGTAGCAGACGGTTCGCTTAGAAAAAAAACAGAATCAACAGAATAAAGTTTCCATATGTCTGTCTCTTTCAAAAACGATTTTATGTATGGAGATTAATGGCGTTACTAACAAATGACGTCACAAGTGGGTATGTGCCTGGTCTGTCTAATCTTGAATTTCACACCTTTATAACTCGCTAAATTTTAAAGATAGAGCATAAACTAACAAGTTTGGATTTATAAAATAAAAAAAAGTAGTCCGATACCATATTCCCGAACAATAATCAGCTTTATCGTCAATGGTGTAAATTTGGTTTCGAATATTCTTAGGTTGTGTGTGAAGTCGACCAACCCGCACTGGGCCAGGGTGGTTGACTAAGACAATCGCCCTATATGACGTATGGGACGTATGACCTATGGGACGTACTCGTATGAGCTGTTGATGATGACTGTAATTTTGTAAATAACAATACGTTAAAGACGAAAAAGAAATGCGTCACATACGGAAAGTAAATGTAAAGAATTTTGAATTTGAAGTAGGTTTGTGACAGTCTTGACCGGTGACGAGTCTTGGTGAGTCGGTGGTGAGTCTTGGTGGTGACTTTCGAGGTTACGTCGTACACTCGTAAAGGACTGGCTAACGCTAGGAACAAGTTGAACAAGTTATTACAAACCAATTGGCTAACGCCTGTTTTTTACCAAACTACTCTCAGTTAGTTCAAGCACCAGCGTGGGTACTTTCATAGAGCATTCGGCTCCCATTACATGTTCTAGGTTTGATTCCCGGCGTGGATACTGGTAAGATAAACGCTTTGGTTAAGATATAGGCATACTGAATCACCTACCATCTGAAAAATAAGATGACTCCGTTCTTCAAAAAATAACCGGGGTTATTATCTACGGAATTTACATGAGCCAATAACTAGGAGCCGCTGTGTGGTGACGGAAGAGTAGAATACATTTGTCACCAACCCCTACTCTTCCCGTAGGTGTCGTAAGAGGCGACTTAGGGACTACACATTAAACAGGGAACGGGCAGCAGCGCTCTCTGATACCTTAAAAAAAAAAAAAGATAAATCTGCGATCTCCAACCCGCCTGCCAAGCGTGGAGATTATGGCAAAACCCTCCACTTAAGTGGAGGAAGCTCATAGTCCAGCAGTAGACTATAACGGGCCGTTGATTTTGATTTGATAACTAGGAGAATGTCTAATTAGCAAAGCTTGAACTATTCCATTTCAGTTTAGTGTTTATTTATCAGCAGTACCTATTTTTAATTACGATCGAGTTAAAGGTTCCAAGGGTTAAAAATGCGCAATGTAGAGCTGAACCTTCATAAAGTATATTCGTCACATTCGGCTACAAAGTAAATCAATAAAAGCCCTAGAGCCGAAAGCTTACGCTACTACGTTTTTTATTTAGGGTACATTTTCCTCACATTCTCACCTAGGGAAACCACAGACTGAACAGATAAATAAAATTTTCTAAAACAGCTGGACGAATTTCGAAATACTATGATAATCTGAGTATTTTTGCATTATACTCGTAGTACTACACTTTTTAATTCTTTGATATGGCTTTAGTGCCCTAGTTTATAGTACCTCCCATAGGTCTTCCCCCCGTCCAATATCTGCGATATCCGAAATGACGTCTTCCCAGTCTCTCGACCAACATTTAGCCGAAACCAAAGCCGAAGTTAAACAGTCGATAAGCACTAGCGTTGGCGTCTAGATGAATCCCTACAAATAAGGAGTCAACTTAGTTTGAAAGGAGTTGCACTTCAAGGGAGCATCGGTCTAGTTCTCGGGATATAGAACAAGTTTTATACCGGGCAGGCTTCAGTGTGAAGTTGAAATTAAAACCAGGCGAGTTATTTTCAGTTTATTATTAGGTGCCTAGATATTGCCTTACGTAGTAGCAAAAACAAAATTGTTTAAAATTTATTAAGATTATTTTATCCGATCTATATTAGAATTATTACAACAAAATATGGTATTATTGTCGTTGTCGTCAGCAAAGCTACCTACTTTTATATGAACGTAGGCCACCTTTTTTGCACTCGAGTTATTTCGAGTAATTTACTTTTGCAGAAGTCCTTTTATTATTATCAAAATAATGATTTTTAATGACTAACATTTTCTGCGACCGCTTTTTCGAGTGCACTGGATTTAAAGATATGATATTTTATTTTTTTATTTATTTTAGGGAAACAAACAGCCTTGTTTAGTACATATACAGTAAATAAATGCATAATAACAAAGTTTCCACTTCAAAATAGTTAATATAGCATTGAGTAAGACTAAAGTACCTAGTGAATAAATAAATAAAAAATAAAAATAAATTGATGCAGAATCATTGGAAAGCTATGAACATTTCATTAAGTTTTGAATTTGAGGTAACTGTTTTGGAAAATATCAACTTGATTAGGTATTTGTGGCTCTAATGACAAATCTGTTTGTAAAAGCTAGTGCCCTAGTTTAGGTAGATTTAGGATCACTACGCTATAAAATAAAACTGTAGACAGTATTACAAAACTGCTGGTTATGACGAAGAAAATTTCAAAGGTTACCAAGATCGTAACGAAAGCGTTAACAAAAGCTAGTACGAACGAATTGACTTTTTGAATTTGAAAATAAAGGTGACCTTATTGGTCTGTTTACAAAGATAGTTAAGAAAAGTATATAAAGACAGTTATTAAATAATAAATAAAAAAATAATGTAAAAACGAAACGGAAGTCCATAATGGACCATGTTCTTAAACACTGTTTCTGGCATAGTTTGTACGGGAAAAATCTGTTGCAAAAGTGTCATTTTAATTTCTAAGACCAACCTTTATATTTAATTTTATTCTACCAAACACATGGAATCCATCAGATTGTTGATAACTTTATATAAGAAAAATTGATCTTTGTGTTTCGATTCTTTTCTAATGAGATTATGGAATGAATTTTAACTTAACTCAATATGTGAAATTACAAACTGCTAAAATTTATTCAACAGTTACTAAGGTCTGTTATTTTATTCCGTATTGTTATTATTCTGTTTTACTGAATCCCACATGGATTATTTGAATTGGAAACTTTTCAATAAGGATTAAAAGCAGACCGCAATGAAATACAAAAAACTCTATGTTGATCGAAAACGAGATTACGTAGGTAGACTATTGGTCTTTGAAAAACGTACAATCATAAGTGGGGTTATATACCTATTATATCACATGCGCATATAATTTGGAATTTCTTTATAATATTATGAACCCTTCTGTAATTGTTTATCCTTCCGACCGAGAAAAACACTTAGAAATTATGTTAGGTATTTCAAAATCGTCTTGTGAACCTTGCTGTACCTAGTTATCTTGAAGAGAAAAAACCCTTTTAACCCTTTGTAAGTTAACAGAAAACAACTAGCCTTTATTGACAAAGCAATAGTTGACTTAATGATCACTCCAGTGCTAATTTTTCCAATATAAGGCCCAGCAGAAAAGGAAAGTCTGACCCAAGTAGTCTCATGGGACATAGGTAACAGATAATCCTTACCTGTTCTCCGATAAAACCAGTGATCGCTTACTGACTCCCTGCGTTCCAAGACGCGCTGAAATCGATTAAAGCACCGTAATCGCGTACCGAATTACTGTCAGCTCATAGGTTTTTTTTGCTTTTCTGATCGCTGACGGCGCTGAAAGTCCGATTCGGAATGCGCCCTGACTGTACAGTATGGCAAAAAAAAATAGAAATTTTAAAGTAGGAATACTGTATTCAGAGCGTCGAGCGTCGATGGTGTATTGGTGGAAATGCGGCGGGTTCCACGTGCCAATATGTGTTCGAATTTAAAATACATAATTTGTAAGATTATTCGACGCTCTTACGGTGAAGTAAAACATCGCGAAGAAATCTGCACACTTCTGCGTAGAAATCCAAAGGTTTTGAAGTCGACCAATCCGCACTGGGCCAGCGTAGTCGACTATGGCCTAATCGCTCTGCTCCAGGGTAGGCTCCAGCCCCTGGGACGTATATTAGCTGTTGATGAATATTGTATTATCGTACCTTACAAATGAACAAAATAGTGAAAACGGGACGGCACTACACTATTGCAACGGTCAATATAAACTAATAGCAACTTTTGTATCAGACTATTAGAAAAAAAATATCGGTATGAAAGAATTAAAAAAAAGTATTTGCAAAATACCTATATAAGAACTGAAATTCGTATATTGTCATAAAACGACCCGAGCTTGTTTTCAATCATGAAAGACGTTACAACTTTATGCTTCTCACATTTTGCCAACGCAGCGTATTGCCAGCTATGGAAAGTATATTTTAAAATAACTTTATGGTGAAATTGAAACTGCGATACAGCGGAAATTGGAAAGAAGAAGCGTGCTGGAGGACCTAAGCCAGTTAGGATAGGATAGGATAGATTTTATTTTTAACCGACTTTAAAATGAGGTTTTCAAGTTGTAAGCTTGATAAAACTTAAGCTTAAGCTTAAGTCAGACGCTTCATATGATTGACTATCTATTAACTTGCTTTGATACGATATATTTTTTTAAACTTAGCGGTACCCCGACGTGACATTATAGCGTCATTTCAACGAGCAAACCAAATCGTGCCATCCATCAATTTCTCTAATAAAATAAAATATACTATAGGTGTTACTTTATTGAATTTGATGGCTCAACAATAAGTATTATATTTTACTTTTTAATGTTTTGATTTTTTTGCTTCGGGGGTTTTTAAATTTTTAATTTATTTTTATTTAATAATTTTTAAACTTTATTACAAATAAATTATGATATATGAGTACAGTTATATCTAAAGGGATCACTATCAAATTGGAGAGTATTTAATAGAGAGTACTAATGTGCTGGATATCCTGGCTGCAGCATCAGCTTATCGTGTTGCCACCATTGCATTGTATCTAGAATCAAATACTGATCAAAACGAATCCAAACACGATAAATCGGCTACCTATTATTTTTTCAAAAGTGTACTAGAGTGCTGGATATCCGGGCTGCAGCATCAGCTCATCGTGTTGCCACCATTGCAATATATGTAGAATCAAATACTGAGCAAAACGAATCCAAACACGACATATCTGCTATTATTTTTTCAAGAGTGCTGGATATCCTGGCTGCAGCATCAGACCAATAATTCCATCATCATGGAAAGTTATATAGCATACATGAGTTTTTCAAATTTTAGGTCACACGTACGTTTAAAAGTGAAAAGTAAATACACATTATGCGTCTAAGAACCCTACCGCAGTTAACAAAAGAGCTGACCTTGAAACGGCTGAACCGATTTTGATGAAACATGTCTAAGAACCATCGCTAGAAAACCTGCTTTCAAATAAAAAAACCGCATCCAAATCGGTTGACCCGTTTAAGAGCTATGGTGGCGCAGACAGACACACGGACACACAGACATACAGAGCGGTCAAACTTATAACACCCCTCTTTTTGCGTCGGGGGTTAATAAAACAATACAAAATTTAAAATATTTACGCTACATGCTTGCTTACTTGTATTATAAATTAATATAATATTAAACACAAACAATAATTTGCAAAAATTACGCAATTTATGCACGAACTCATAGCCCAGCTTATAAATAATATCAAAGCCAATAAAAAACTCTTCAATTACGTTATTTATTAAATCAGTGCTAGAATTCAAGTCTGAAGAAAATTTAGTTTTATCATTCTGTAATTACGAGAACCTACTCAAACACAACCAAATAAATATAATTTATGTTGATTTATCTTTTCGGGAGCAGTAACTGGGTATTTTCTGAAAACAAAATAAAATTGTGATTTATAAAAACCCCGCGCCCTCAGAAATCTACTAAAAAAAAAAATTGCTGTTCGTTTGTCTCGCTAAAACTCAAGAATGGCTGGACTGATTTGGCTAATTTTTATCTTGAAATATTTGTAAATTTTCAGGGAAGGTTTAAACAGTGAGAAACATAAATAATAAGTAACAGAAAAAAAAACGGCAAAATGGTCAAGAAAATACTAAAAACGACAATTTAGTTTTCCAATACAAAATGGTCAAGGGTAGGTGTAGGGTAGATGTTGAGTAGATGTAGGGTAGCTGTAGGATAGGTGTGGGGTAGATATTGGGTAGGTGTAGGATAGGTGTAGGGTGTAGGGTTGGTGTAGAGTTAAGTAGCTGTAGGGTATATAGGTGTAGAGTAGGTGTAGGTGTAGGGTAGGTGTAGAGTAGGGTAGAGGTAGGAAAATCGCAGGACAACGTCTGCTGGGTCAACTCACGGAGACAAATACAAAGAGGAGGTGCCACAAGCAACTTAGGCCCGTCTCATAGCGGTCTAAGTACTCTTACTAGCTATTAACCACCAGGCGTCGCTTCTGGCAGTGTTACTTTGGATTTTATGGATACGACACGAATATGACTTGGTTTGATTACAACCATTTTAATTAAAATTAGTGACGCAAAAGTTATGAGCTGTGTTGTATCGTGCAACAGTACGAGTAATACAACTATTTCTAACGAAAAAAAGACATAATTCCACTCGTATGTATTTTTTTAATGCAATTTTTAATGCTCGTAATTTATTCCTTCGAGAAAGTTCGGCGATAGCAACGCCATCTATCGCCAAGTAGAATAACTTCTTGCCTGTAGAAGGTTATATGACCTGTTTCATTCATGCTCATTCATTCATGTTTTTTATATAGTAAGCTGGGTGACCAGATATGGAATCTAAAAAAATATATTTGTATAAAATATTTATTTTTGTAGCATACATTTAATAATGCAGATAATATTGATGAACTTACTCAATATTTATAATTGAATACATGGCATCAAAATATCACATTTTGGGCAAGGATGTTTCCTTATACTTGGTAGTAAGTAAGTGATGATGATAAAGGACTTACGTGAAATCCCGTGTCAAAATTGAACAGATCTTTTTATATGTATTCTTTATATATATTCTTTATTGCACACTTAAATTTACAGGATAATTAAGAGATCTTCTTATAGTTTCAGAGTTACCCATACTGACCCATCTAAATGGGCCATCCTGTATATCACAATTGCTCATATAAGGTAATCCTACAATAAAAACGACTACATAATACAAAAAAGAAGAGAGATCTATTTTAAAAAAATGGTCCGATTTTTTTGTTTTTTCACTTGCCTAGCTACATTATACAGCGTAACGAACTAACGAACAGAACCATCTTGTGTGTAATAGCAAAATTAAGTACGGTTCATTAGTGTCTAGCTGCAAAGCTAGTTTTGCTATTGACCGCTAGATGATTAGCAGAACTTCATCTCTCCGCACCCCCTCCCAATGGCGACCCCCGCTATCATATAGAAAACGTCTTACGGCAGCTCCTCTTTGTATTTGTCACCGTGGGGTCAACTAGTCTGATAAAAACAATCTACCTACTTATGCAACAATTTTCTTATATGTCTTCGACTGAACTCTATAATGTTTCTTTTTCCTACCGGACTCAGTCGCAATTTCTACAAAAGTGGTAACATAGAGGACGCGGACTTGTCAATAATGATAAATAACTGAACAAGTTATTTTCAAGCATTTTATTTTTATGGAATCTTGTAATAGGCCAGTCAATATCGACATCAATCATCGCAAACGCGCATGTTTCTACGATTTTTTTATATGTTGTTAGGTTCCTTGAGAGTAGTTTACACCCAAGTTTGCAACCCCGAAAACCCTGTGCTACACCCATGGTGCTCGAAAAACTGAGAAATTTTAGCACATGTTTCAGTTTTTCGAAAAAACTACCCTAAGGAAGCGTTTTTCAAATATGTTTGCTATTTAATTTAATAAAGCTAACAAAATTTTCTATAATTTGAGTTTAACCCCAGCACTCTAGGTCCATCAGTTGCAGAGATATAGCTTGTCAAAGGCTATTTAAAAAAAAAAGTGTATATTTCATGTTTGGGTCATATTCAAAGACACGTACTGGCTAAACTCGCGAGTCTGTATATATCTTTTAAAATATTTTTTTCTCGACGATCATCCCCAACCCCTTGATTTTTTTTTATTTTTAAAGTTTATTTTATTTTATTTCATTTTGTTCCATTTTATTTTATTTTAAGAAATGTGACCTGTAGAGGAAAACAGCCTCAGCGGTAGACCTTTAAGCTGGCAATCCCCATAACTCCGTCATTTTTTAAAATTTCCAAAAACTGAATCTACAAAAAAAAACGATTAATTTATCGAACCTGCTCACAAAATTTTACGAGAATCGGTTGAGAAACGTGACCTGTACACAAACAAACAAACAAATCCACAAACAGATTTGCATACAAAAGCAAATTTGGCCAAGCTGAAACAGAGACGCTTCGCTCGCTCGGTCAACTAATGGTCCTGGTGCTGCTTCAATTGTTCATCTGATCGTTTTGTGACGCAGACTTTTTGGAATATGGTAAGGGGATCAACATCAACTCTCTTTTTGAATACTTTCACAGAGGTGGTGACTGATGAAGGTCTTCACTTCAAAGTCAAAGTCAAAGTCAAAATTTTTTATTCGAATTAAGATTTTTACAAATCATTTTTCGACGTCAAAGCTATCATGGATGGATGGCACTTTGTCCTGGGTCAGCGTTTTTCGCGGTTTTTCGAGGTTTTTAGGGTTGCAAACTTGGGTGTTAACTACTCTCAAGGGACCTAACAATATATAAAAAATCGTAGTTGCGCGTTTGCGATGTTTGTCCTTTTTTGTGTTGATATTGACTGGCCCATAAGTGTTTTCGAGACAGAAAAGAAATTAGCTGTTAGCTGTTTGATTCCCTAAGGTCGCTTATTGTCAAAGTAAAGTATACAATTAATTAAAATGAGTATTACGAAATACTACCTCGCTACGCTAAACTTGAAGATTAAGCCGGTCTCGTTAACCAGCTTAGTTAAACTCTTGTGACTAGTTCTCTAAGTTACAGTACTCTAGTACCTAATTTAGTATACAAAGTAAATATTTTCTTACGTTATCCGACGACACACTACCTCCACTTTGATAACGTCTAACGTCGACGTCTTTGGTAACGTCTTGGATCAAAATTGTATTATGTATTAATCGCCAGATCGTACAAATTCAAAAATGTGATCTTTGGCATTCTAAAAGCGTTTGACTCTGATTTTACAGAAAAATTATTTGAGTGATTATTAATAGGTAACTATTTATAGGTACTTATTAAAAGTATTACTGAGTCATAATTATTATGTTATATAACCCTATAATATAATTTATATATGTCATAGTGACTTTCTGTCTAGTGTAGTAATAGACGATCCCAAGACGCTGTCGTAGGGCTAGCTAGGATCCAACCCTTTGTGTACTTCAAATCTTACGTACGTCTATATTTTCACAAATCTACAATCACGCGCACACACACATACACACACACACACACACACACACACCCACATTCACACGCACACAACACACCTATATTTTTCTTTGGCACAAGCACTTGGTAAAATATATAATTTAAAAAAAATTGTAACAGAAATTGTCGACACTTAGGGAAGCTGAAGCTTGTAACACAGTTTTTACTACCACAAGCTTCAAAACAACCACATTAAAATTGTCATTGTATTGTTACAAATAAAAATTTATGATTATTATAATCAAATTAAAAAGCCTTTGGGATGAATAAATTCAGGTTTCAGCTCATCTCAGAGCTACTGCAAAACATTGGACTTCACACGCAAACTTGGAGTTTCTTCACAATCAGAATTGTTTATTAGATAGTACCAAAAACGCAAATAGCTATTTGAGTCTTTCCGACCAATTTCGGCCATGGCGACTACTTCAACTAAGTCATATACTGACCGGATGGACAAAGGATCGACAACAGTCGATAACGCAACTGTACGTGACTGTACCGAATATCGAATAAATCGTAAGTAATTAAAGAAAGAAAGAAAGAAAGAAAGAAGAAATTTATTCGCAGTACACAAAAACAATACAGAAGTAACAGATGAAGGAAGCGAAGTAGCGAATTAGTACCTGAGTATTTTTGTTCCTATTGAAATTTGTAGTTTTTTCTTTTTTACAGTTTCGCGCTGTCTGAAACCATCTTTAGTAGGTACTTGTAGTTGAACATGTAGGTACGTACATAAATTTTACCAGCCATGTTAATTATTTGTCTCTATAACACTGACACCAGGGTTTGTTAAGTTTACAACCCCAAACGATGACAAAGAAGTTGTTAACACTATTCCGTCCCGTTTCATCAACAGCGCATATACATCCCCACCGAGAGGCTCGAGCCTACCCTGAATTAGGGCGATTAGGTCTTAGTCGACCACGCTGGCCCAGTGCGAGTTGGTCGACTTCACACACAACCTTTGAGTTTCAGTGTGCAGGTTTCATCACGATGTTTTCCTTCACAGGTAAGAGCGTCCGTTTCGTTTGCTGCACTTAATTATTACGTCATCTATGATGATAATTTTTTACACTTAATTTTTTTTTTAACAGAAGTTAGGTTTATAGTGCTCATTCCGCAGCAAAATCGTTAACACGCTTAAACAAATTACCCTAAGATTGTGTTTTGAAGATTACAAAAGACAATTTCGTAGCAGAGTTTATTAAGTAATATAGAACTAAAATTATTTGCCTAGATTGTCCAAACAGCTACATTTAATTTAAGCAAATTATTCACGCTATGTGTTATTCAAATAGGTCAATGTTTGTTTTAGTCTAGACTCCTAACTAGACACTAGGGTTGCGCTAAGATGAAAAAATTGACTTTTCTTTTCCTTTTTAAACAACATCAAAAAACGAAAGATGTTCTTAATTCGTTGTTCTTTTAATCTTGTATTTCCAGTGATATTCTTTGCCGTGGCCACGTTTTGTCCGATTACAATGTTGTTTGAATGAGGTACCTACCTACCCGTAGTTAGGGTCACAGTCTGACCATGTGGTCCGTGAAAAAATATTATCATTTACATGGCATTACGGTTGAAAAATTGTTTTAATCAGGAAAAAAAACCCGTGCGCAGAAGGAGGCTATACATACAGCAAAAAAACACGACCAATAACTTAAAAAGCTTATTTTTGAAAGTAGTCTTTTGTTTTTAGGTTATATTAGTTAGATGGACAAAGTGTTCCGTCTAATATAGCTCTTCAGAAGGCAGGGCAAACAAAGAACTGGTGTTATTGTGCGAGACAATGGATGCAAGTCCATTACCTGCGGCCATTCGCGATGCCCAGGCGACAGGCTGCCCTACCAGGGATTTCACACTGCAATACTTTTAAATTAAGAAAATAATTTCTTACTAGCGCTACGCTCGCGTTGCGTGTGACAATTTCTTTGATATTGAAAATTAGACTTTTTTTCCCGTAGACCGTAGAGTGTCCTATGTGATTAATCCAGGTTATAAAATCTGTAAGCCAAATTTCATTCAAATTCTTAATGCCGCTTTTGCGTGATCAATCAAAAACAAACAAAACAAACAATAAATATCTAAATATACACACTTTCACAAAGATGGATTCGATAAAGGGAAAATTGTTTATAAAATAAATAAATAAATTTAATTTATTTCATGGAGTGAACGAGTTAAAGGACTTCAAACGAGTAAAGTTCACGATGTATAACGAATCATATATCTACATTATACAGGGTGTAAATTAATTAGCGCACAATATTTTAACGGAGGAACCTACCCATGAAACTGAATAATGTTCCCCAAGGAACGTAGGCTGAAATATGAAAAAAAAACCTAATCAGCTGATCACATCACCACGCCTGTCCATTCTACTTTAGTCATTATTTCTGTGCGCGCTCGCTACCCTTTTATACTACTACTACAAGAACGCGTGCGGGGCGACACAAAGAACGGAGTCAAGATTACGCACGGAAATGGTAAAATTTTCTAATTGATAGACATGTCGTGTTTTTTTTCTGATCAGTTTTTTTTTTCATATTTCAGCCTACGTTCCTTGGGGAAAATTATTCAGTTTCATGGGTAGGTTCCTCCGTTAAAATATTGTGCGCTAATTAATTTACACCCTAATATATAGTCCGATGCATATAACTCAATTAGACAAGGTCTGAGGAATATAGCCATCTGAGTGAACGGTGTCATAGTTAAGCGGTAGTAAAAAAAAATACAATGATCGTCTGCTACGCTCATACTACGTCGTAGAGGCCTCTCCGAAGACGCGAGCATAATTATGTTTTTTTTAACAAAATTACGCTAACATTCACTCGCTACAAATACACGATAATCAATAGGTAGATATAGTTTAACCTAAATCCTACTAAAACCATTGTGAAATGACCTTTATCTACGGGAATACGGAGTCCTAGGTCAACTTGACGTGTCGTGTGGGTGTAGGTTTAAAACGTTTATAAATGGAGAGATCAACAGAGCGCGCCATGCAACATCTTTTAAAACAATTTTCCAGCAAAAGAATGGCAGCTTAACAAAGAACGCCCCTAACTCTGGCAGACATGATGGAAAAAATATATATTTACGCAGTTTTATTTTGACATTGGAAATGTGTTTTCGTTCGCTCCATTGTAGGCTCCGGTTCACGAAAAAGGGCATTCCCCTTATATCTCGGAGAGCTGTAAAGATATGATATTCAAAAAACTTAACTCAAAAGACGCGTATTTACGAGAGCTGTAAGGTGCAAAAAGAATTATTCGAGAAAGTCAAAAACGAAAAAAGTTATGGCTGAAATAGTAAAAAAAAACATTCTTTTCCTAATTTTTCATTTTGGCGCTCGTTTTTTTGGAAACGAAGAACGATATCAAAAAATTGAGAAAAATACCTCTGGACAATTTAGTCAGCTACAGTTTGAGCCTAAAACAAAGACGATCGGGTTAAGGGTCTGCCCTGTTGTAGCCTAAACGTTTTGACGAATTCCGTAGATTCATTTCCAATGTGCTCGGTAGTGGTGCGAGACACGAAATCTGTGAGGTGTAATATAATAGTTTTAGAGTTATCGATTTTGGATATAAAAATGTTTCATATGCGCTGCTATACACAACAAGTTAGCAGGGGTCTTGCGCGAGTGTTTCTACTGTCTTTTTTTTTAAATATTCAAAAGCCTTTATTGCAAGTCACAGTAGGTAAACATATCTTTTTAATTCTTAAGCAAAATATAGGACTAACATTTTTCATATTGGTTGCGTTTACCTGAATAGTGGACCATATAAAATAGGACATGGTTATCCTGCTGGTCTTTCTTTGAGACTTATAAAGATAAAGATAAGATAAATATTTATTTCAATAAAAACTTAATCTAAAACATAGAGTATGGAAATACAAAAATAAAAAATAAAGCAGACAAAATATGAATGCGATGCCTAAACTAAGTATTTCTAACTTGTATCTTAGGCATCAACGTGACAATGAGAAAATATTTTTATACAGTTCTTAAAAATAAAAATTGTATTAATAGAACAATTATTTTACTTAACACATACACATACATTAAAAAATAAATTAGAAATAGTGTAATTAGTAGTGTAATAAGGTAAAAAAAAACATTTATGTAATATGTGCGTTTCAGGAGGATTTACTTTGATTTCAGATTTAAATAAGAACACCGTGGTATGACTTTCGACTCCATTTATTGAACGAACATCTAGTAATGTCAAAATCAGATGACAGCTCAGGGTTGCGTTCCGAATCACATGAGTATGCAACATGCCCTTTTTTTAAAGTATTGAATAAATTAAATTATTACAATTTCATTAAATTATACCTATTAAAAATTTAAACAATACAATTTTTATTACTTATTATTAAAGTTAGTCTTAATTATATTTCTTACATTTTATCAGTCAATAAGTTACAATAATGGAATGTCAATGTGTTGAATTAAAAATTAATAATCCTAATTATAGATTCAGTCTTTTAGGTTTCTTTATTTGTCTACCAGATCGACTATACCTTGTTTGAGGTGTGTTACTACTGAAAGACATGTCTAACGTCTCTGGTAGATTCTGAGGAATTTCAAATACAAGATTATCGTCAAAGTTTTCGTTACTAACATTATCATTCATAATATGAGACTCAGACATACTTGAAGACTGTGACATTAATTGATTATAATTTTCGGACACAAATAATTCATCTAAATTTTCCTCTATTTCTACAAATTCAGGGGTTAATATATTATTCTCCCCATCTGTAATGCTGGACTGAGAATGATTTGGACTTGAATGTAATGACATGAAAGAGTCATGACTTAAGTTTTCTTGACTATTATCTGACAGATTGTTATTTGGAATTGAATAAGAAATTATTATATTATTATCATCATCCTCCTCCATAACATTATTTTTAGACAATTTTCTCTGATTGTTAGACTTAGAACTATGATTATATTGCTTAAGATTTTGCCTGCTAGACTGCCTGTCTGACAACATTGACTGTGACTGTTTATTACTTTGTGACTGTAATACATTATTTTGTGAGTGTATATTATTTTGATACTGTATATTATTTTGGGACTGTATTTTATTTTGGGACTGTATTTTACCTTGTGACTGCGACTCTGACCATGCTTGTCTACCTGACTTAGTTAGATTTGACTTGAAAAGTTTTATGTGTTGAGAATTTCTTCTATATATTGAACCGTTTAGGTCTTTGACTAAATAAGATCTTGGAAAGTTTGTTTTTGACAAAATTATACCTTTTGACCAATTAACATCATTAGGTTTTTTCTTGAAAAAGATTTCATCATTTATTTTGAAATCTGATTGAAATTTAGCGTTTCTATTATAGTAAGACTTCGTTTTTTCTAAATTTCTGTCTTTGTTCGATTTATGTTCTGAAAAATGGACAACTTTAGGTTTTAAATTATTTATATTAGTTGGTAAATTAGTTCTTGATTTTCTTGACATTGAAAGTTCCGAAGGAGATTTAAGATTTCCTCTTGGAGTGGTTCTGTACTGTAGTAGACCAATGTAAGGGTCAGTACCTGACTGCTCACATTTTTTGAATATATTTTTTATTATTTTTACGGATACTTCCGCGAGACCGTTTGATCTAGGAACGTGAGGGCTAGACACAATGTGTTCTATATCCCATTCTTTTAGAAAAGATTTGAATTCTTGTGAATTATAGGGCGGACCTCCATCACTCATCAACTGCAAAGGAATCCCATGACGGGCAAAAATTGACTTGAGTTGAATTATGACAGTATTACTTCTAGAATCGTTTTTAAGTAAAGCGATTTCTATGAAATTTGAATAGAAGTCTACGACTAATAAATATTTTTGGTTTTTATATTCAAATAAGTCTGTAGCTACCTTTTGCCATGGCAGAAAAGGCTGCTCGTGTGACAAAAGTGGTTCTTTTGTTTTATTTGCACTATAGGTAATACAAGATTCGCATTGTTTTATTTTCATTTCGATATCATGATTGATGTTAGGCCAAAAAACAATTCCTCTTGCTAGACTTTTAGTCTTTTCGATGCCTTGATGTCCTTCATGCAAAATAGAAATAATTTCTGGTCTTAAGGATTTTGGTATTATTATAGAATTATTTCGAAAAAGCAGGTTATTTAGGATGTGTATTTCATCTCGTATGTGCCAATATGGTAATACTAATGGATTGCAGTGTTTTTTACAACTTGGCCATCCATTTTTGTAATAATCTTTTAATTGTTGTAAAGAAGAATCTAAATTAGTATGAGTTAAAATTTTGTCTAATTTTTCCTGAGTTATAGCTAAATTACTTGTTAATAAATTGATTTGTGAGTTTATGTTGTTATCCAGCTCACAAAAATCAAAACCCTCTGTTGGTGTATTGCTGATTGGCGCTCTTGACAAAGTATCAGAAACATACATTTGAGAACCTTTTGTATATGTGACAATTAGATCATAACATTGAATTGCAATCATCATACGCTGTAAACGAATAGGAACATCAGCTAAAGGTTTTTTAAACAATGTGACAAGGGGCTGGTGGTCGGTCTCAACATATGTAGTTTTGCCATAGATATACTGATGGTACTTCTTACATCCAAATACAATAGCAAAGAGTTCTTTTTGTATTTGGGCGTAATTCTCTTGTGATGAAGTTAGAGATTTTGATGCAAAGGCAATGGGATTTTTGTCATGAAAAATCACAGCACCGACAGCATCCTTTGAAGCGTCGACTGACATTCTGATGGGCTTATTCACATCATAATGAACCAATGTTGGTGACTGACATATAAGGGATTTTAATTTATTTATTTGTTTTTCATGTTGGCTAGTCCACTGCCATTGGTTATTTTTCTTTAGCAAGTCTCTAAGTATACTAGTTTCACTAGAAAGATTTGGAATGTATGAACCTAGATAGTTTATCATTCCTAAAAAACGTTGGAGTTCCTTCACATTTGTTGGTAATGGCATGTCTAGAATTGCTTTTATTTTTTGTTTATCTGGTGATACACCTTGTTTATTAAAAACATGACCAACATATGAAACCTCTTCTAAACCAAATTGACATTTTGACATATTGAACTTGAGATTTGATTCTCTGGCTCTCTTAAAAACATTTTCTAAGTGTTGTTTGTGTTCTGTTTCATTGGAGCTGAATACTAATATATCATCTACAAAAACAATGACATTAGGTAAATCGTGAAATAAATCAGTCATTACTCTGTGAAAAATCTCACCACTGGAATTTATGCCATAAGGAAGTCTAAGAAATTTATATCGACCATGTGGGGTATTAAAAGTACACAAGTCACTGCTTTCTTCATCTAACTGTAACATCCAATATCCAGAATTGGCGTCTAATTTGGAAAAGATTGTTGAACCTTGGACTTGTGATCTTAATTCATCAAAAGTAGGAAAGGGATAGTGGGGTCTTTTTATAGCTTTATTTAATGGTCTTGGGTCTAGGCAGATTCTAAGAGATCCATTGGGTTTTTCTACTGGGACAATAGCATTTACCCAATCCGTTGGTTTAATAACTTTTTCTATGACACCTAAGCCTTCCATACGATTCAGTTCTTGTTTTAATTTATTTTGTAAGGCATAAGGAATTCTACGCACCGGACATACCTTTGGTTGCACAGATTTGTCAACATCTAAGTGAACTTTTGTTTGTAAACATCCTAATCCTTCAAAAGTATCAGAATATTTTTGTAGTAATGTTTGTACAAACCCGTTTGTATGAGTATTATTTTCTTGCTGTTTAGACAAAGTGAATATTCTTTTGACAATACCATATTTTTCTAGTGTTTTCCAACCTAAAATAGTCTTGCACTGGCAGGTCACAACCACAAAGTAAATACTTGCTTCAACATTGTTGTCAAACATGCACTTCAGCACACAACTCCCAATATTATCTATTTTCTGTCCTGAAAATGAAAAAATCCTATTATTAGTTTTGAACAAGGGGATTTTTTGTTTTGTTTTTACCTGAATTTGGTCTAACATTTGTTTAGAAATTACATTTATGTCAGCTCCCGTGTCTATTTGGCAATTCAAAGTATAACCATGACAATCAAGATTTATTACCCAATTTTCATTAATTTCGCTATTCTCATCATTATTTATTGATCCTATAATAAAATCATGATTACTATTAAAATTGTCTTGAATGTCTGAATGTAAATTTTGATCAGAAATGGTACTTACAGTTTTTTGTTTATTATTATTATACTTATCCTTAAAATAGCAATAATTAGCAAAATGATTTTGCTTTTTACATATTGAACAAGTCATTCCTTGTGCTGGGCATTTAAATCTGTGATACATTTGACCACATCTTCCGCATGGAGTCTTCATATTATTATTGTTCCGAGTTGGAGTCTTCTGTCGAGCATTATTTTGGCTATAGTGTTGCTTACGGCTTGAACTTCTTGAAATGGAACGAGAATTTTTTCTGGTGACACTTCTGTGTTGTCTATTATTCTTCGTGTTATCATTTTTTATAGCTTGGACCATGTCTTTTTCAGAATTTTGTATTTTTGCTGACCTCTCGTGTGATAATTCTATGCTTTTTGCTATTTTTAACGCTTCCTCTATGCTATTTATGTCTTGTTGTAATAATTTTTGTTTGATTTCCACATTCTTAATGCCAATTATGAACATATCCTTGACTAGTGATTCTTTCAATGACTCAAATTTGCATGTGTGCGACATATTGTTAAGAATAGTGACATAATCATCCAAACTTTCATCCTGTTGCTGATTTCTAGTAAAAAAGTTGTACCTTTCGACAGTCGTGTTCTTGCATGGATTAAATTTTTCGTCAAATTTCTTAATCACTGCTTCCAAAGTAGTCGCTTTTCTATCTATGTTAAATGAGTTAAATATTTGCAAACCATCGTCGCCGATACTGTTAAGAAAAATGGCTACCTGTTTCGGTTCAGGCTGCTTGTCGAGCTCGTTCGCTTCACACAGGATTTGAAATTTCATTTTCCATAATTTCCATTTTTCCGCTGAATTTTCTCCAGTAGTTATTGTCAGTGGCTTCAAATTGTTGGACACAACGATATTTGGTTTGTCGGACATGGTGGCTCTTCCTTTGTTCTTTGTTCGTGGCAATGTGGTGTTTCTCGTTTTCGAATGTAAAACCTGAAAAGCTGAAAAATAAACGTTTCTCCACTTTCTCTGTGTTCGTGGGGATCTTTTAAATAAACTGACACCATGTAATATGTGCGTTTCAGGAGGATTTACTTTGATTTCAGATTTAAATAAGAACACCGTGGTATGACTTTCGACTCCATTTATTGAACGAACATCTAGTAATGTCAAAATCAGATGACAGCTCAGGGTTGCGTTCCGAATCACATGAGTATGCAACAATTTATTCGTATAAATATAGTTAAATAATAATACAGTTACACTTTCAATAAAAAACAAAATATCGTCGACAAAAAACAATAATATAAAAATATTATTGACAGTCAAGAGCTACTCGAAAAGCCCACCCCGGGTCATTCCCGGCCCAAAAGTCCCCATCACACTAGCAGCGTTTCCGCGCTGTATGGCGATGGACAACTTTTGGGCGAGAAACCAACCGGAGCGGGGATCAAGCCCTCTCTCCCTCAGCCGACGCCCTATCTCCCGGACAAAATTCCATGCCTCCCCACACCAACTCCCTGCCGTCTCAAGTCTCAACCGCCAAAGGAAAAAAAAACATATTTTTGGGTGAGATTGGCGTATTCTGTCTGTCCGAGATGGCAAGCAGCAAAAGTACTAACGCAGGTAGCGTCCTATATTAAGCACCTGCCTTTTTGCCACGGGACGAGTGTCAGCCCGTCTGGTCTCTAGCCATCTGTGCGGCTCAGTCCAGGTGGTTCCAACACACAAGGAAAGCTCTTCGGACGATGTCATTGAGAGCGTGATGGCGCGGAAACCTACCTACGCAACGACAACAACTCAGGGCATGATGACCATTCGCCTCGACTAATGCACCGCAGATGCAGCGATGAGGCTCGCATACATCACAGCCGAGGCGAAGGGTTACCGCCACATGTAGCGAGTCGTTGTCTAAGTGCGTGCTAAGGTTAGGGGAAGGGAGCGCGTGCAACCACGCTCCGGATTCTGACCGTGACACCGCCCGCAATCTTGCCACATCACACCCTACAGCCTTGTCCATAAGCCGGGCTGCTAAATCTATTGAGCCAACCTCGTCCCAGGAGCGCTGAAATCTTGGGCTCGAAGGGAGACTCACACCAGGATTCCGAGACGACCAAACTGCCAATGCCTCAGACGCATGGGGAATGCTGACACTGTCACCGTTTGGGAGGATAGTAGTGACCAGTTCCGCAACCCCATGCACTGAAGCCAGAAACGCCGGAAGACACACATCCCCAACGCGCCGAATACCGAGGCCGCCGTACCTAATAGGCAATGATGCCTGATCTGTAGTGTAATTATATGTAAATATATAAAATTATATATTTATAAATGTTGATTGCTGATAGCCTCGGCATGAGCCTTGGTAATTGAGAGCGTTGGTGGTGGATTAGCTAGTGCTGTTGCCTCCCGTCCGGGAGACCCGAGCTCAATCCTCACCATGTACCAATGTATTTTCATTTATTCGACGCTCTTAGGATGAAGGGAAACATCGTAATAAAACCTGCACACTCCTGCGAAGAAATTCAAATGTTTTTCTGTTTTTCTTAGATTATTTCTTAGATTTTCCTATTAAAGTTGTTCTGTTTTTACGGACAGTAACGAACAATGAAAGATTTTAGGTACATTATTCTCAAAAAAAGATTTAACAAAAGCAACAAAAGTTGAAGTCATTAAATTTTTTTAATACGTGGTGTTTCTAATTTAAGTATATTTATTTATTAATATATTTTAAAGGGTAAAGCACTTTTCCTCCGAACAGTCACCAATACTAATTTCGAGCATAAAAGGTATAAGGTAAGGTTATATAATATTATCTATAATTAGAGGCACTTTTGAGTATGTACTTTTCGAGGAGTGCAAAGCGGAACTAAATAACGATAATAATGAAATAGCTCGATTCTTACAAAAACTGTACTTAAAAAAGTCTTCAATCTTTAACAGCTCATATACGTCCAAACAATTTTATTATACTACGTACATAAACTTGCGCCTCTTTCCCGGAGGTATAGGCAGAGACCTTGACCTTTCACAGTTTTTATTAAAAAAAGATTTTTTGAAACGTTTACTTTCCAAAAGAATTTCTGAGGTATAAAGTATTTTCAAAGCCCTATCCTACGAAGGTCTTAAGAACTCGAGAATAAAACGTTTCTTTTTTTATGCACTCGAAATAGTTAACAAAAAGTCTTTCAAGTAAGTATTTTGTCAGTGTTTGACCTGTAGATGGAACACGCGTACCTTTCCTATTAATATATAAATACATCTCCTAATTATACGATTGTCGATGTCGTTAATTTTGTCCTCCCAACTCTTTCAACTGTTTTGACTACCAAGCTAGATGAACCATGATATCGTCACTGGAAAATAAAAATTACTGATCCGCCAAATAGGCGATATTAAGTTATATATGATAATTATATATAACTTAATATCGCCTATTTGGCGGATTTTATATAACTCAATGTCGCCTTTTTGGCGGATCAGTAATTTTGCTTTTCCAGTGACAATATAATAATTATATATAGCTCAGTATCGCCTATTTGGCACATCAGTAAATTTGCTTTTCCAGTGACGATATTATTATTTTTAGGGAAGGATGGAAGAAGAAGAGCAGTCCCACTGCCTAGACTGTTGTCTAGGCTAGATAAGATTTAAGGACTGAAACAAGCTGGCGGTCTTTAGAAAAAATATTTTTTTCTATAAAGATGTATTTTTAAGGGTTTGAGGGCAATAAATTATCTATTTCGTTGTTTGAGGGTTTTAGATATCAAAAATAAATACTTCTACGTTTACCGCAATAGTACCACAAGTACAGTACACGTTAAAATATGACGGACGAAAGATAGGCTTTCGTAGATATTTCCAGCTTGGTTGTACCGTACAATCCCCACAAAATATCATTTCAAATTGGGCTGCAATAATATAAGCCCAACTGTTTATATGCAGAAGTGCACACATACCTGAGTTATCTTTAATTATCTTAAGTTATCTTTATTAATCTAGCCTAAATACATAAAACTGATATATTATTTCATAAGTGATTGTAACTTGTTTTGTGAGCCTGGAGTAAATAAATAAATATAAAATACTCCTGTGCAAAATTTCATAGATGAAATAAATATAGGTCGTGCAAAGTCCATCGCATTTCAATTCAGTGTGCGAAGTTGTTGTTCCACTTTATTTTAGGGATCCTTTGATCCAAAAAAATATAAAACCCCATTTTAAATGTTATCTGGCGATTTTGTAGAACTCGTAAAAACCTAGGTTTCTACGAAAGCCTTTTTATGTCCTCCATACTGTTCGCAAATACGTGCGGTATATTTGAAACTTCAGTGTTTATTTTTGTAATCTACCCCAAACACAAAGCAGCTGGATCCTTGAGTAAAAGTGTATTATCTTGTCCCATTAAAGTTGACCTTGTATGTTAGAGATATTTGATGCATATATTATTGTGATTGACCTAACGATGGATGCCATGAAAGTGTAGGGTGTCATTTTTTTGTCATTCAGCCGGTTCGATTCCTTGGCAAGCGTATTTCCTAAAATCTTTAAATGTAGTTTTGGTTCTATTTTAAAAGAAAAGGAATGTTTCCTCGGGGTATAATTTCCTATCTTCAGTATTTAGAGTACTTTCCCATCCAGGTGCCGTTCAAAATTTTTACTCTGTTTATTCAAAGGAAGAAAATCAAAATCAGTCGTAAATTTTAGCAATTTATTACATCATTATTATACAAAATAAATCTCAAATACGATAATAATTAGGTATAAGTAACACAACCAAAGCAAAACATTGAAAATTGGATTTGAGAGATACGTTTTAACATCGCGGTAGGCCCTTAGCATCGCCCATAAATGCAACTTAGGACAAATTAAAATATACTTAGGTTATTCCATAACTAAGGTATGACTTGCTAGGTTAAGAGTTAATCTACACATTGGCAGTAAATATATTAAAAATACTGGCAATTTGCTCTCTCAATTCAATTAAGTTTTCAAATGAGAACAATTACGTAGGTAAGCAATAAGTTATAAAAAATAATTTTCTAAAATTTTTATAATATAGCAATATTTGAAATAAAAAAGGGCGTTGAGCAGACGGAGATTCGCAGCGTTTTTTTGCCGCATCTCGCTACAAGCACCTTATTAAAAGAACCGTCAGCAGTGCGTCAGACGTGCGGGAAAATAACGCTGCGCGAACGCTCCTCTGCGCTATTCAGTCAAATTTACACGCCTTTTGGCAACATAAAGTCCTTTATAAAGTCAAAGTTTGTGGTCATGGGGTAACGATAAGAATGTCATATAAGAAGTAAGCTAAGCGGGGCACGACACCCGTATAGTCGAAAAGATGGTGGGTATTTTAAAATAATCACTAAGCTTTTTCACTTTAGGCATTTCAATATTGCTGATTTTAAAAAACAATGTAGATGGTATATTTCAATATAACTGATTAAATAAAAAAAACATTACATAATTATATCAGCCTAATTAAAAGGATATTGAAAATAGATTTTCACATACGTAAATCAAGATCAGAACAGTATCTACCAGTCAAATAAAATAATTTTAGGCGATAGTTCCCAAAACACTACCATCTCTTTGACTATTTTCGAATTACAGTAACACATGGTCCACCTAACGCACGGTATAAAAGATTAGCTAATGAGTAGATATGTGACGTGTTAGAATATATAGACGTTTCTGTGGCGACGTAAACTTATACAAATAATCAAAGTAGCATTAGCACGCATTAATCATTTTCATGCACGATGATTTAACGATAATAATTCGATGTTCAACAAGTTTATTGTTAGCATCAAGTTGAATAGCACACAAGCAATCGTTCAATGTATAAATTTTCCATCGCCAAAGATTACAAAAGCCTACCCTAATGCGTATATAAAAAGTACGTGTTTGTATATCTAGCGATTTATACCGATAACCATACTTTGACCAGACGCATTTTGCCTTACTAAAACATTTCATACTCAGACATTATCAAAGGCGTCGATTTTAAAAAGGGCAGTTAAGTAATTCAAGGCTTGGCAAAGATTAAATGAACTCTTTGGCAGACGCATCACTTGATAACATTTGAATAGAATAAAAAAATATTTAACCAGTAATAATTCACTGCCTTTGTCTAATCCATTTCGGCGTAAAATCTTTAACTCTAAAAACTAAACTTTACAAATCCATATAAAATAAATGAATATTGCAATTAAAATTCAATTTAGAAAGAGAGATAAGTGATCAAAAATAAATTAGGTAAAACAACTATTTACAAAACACTAAGAACTTTGCCGATATGGACGTGACAAATACACACAGTAGCCCAAAATATGGCAAGTTAGCAATTCCAGAACATATTGGCTAGAGGGCAGCACTTATTCGTGAAAATTTTGACAATCACAATGGACAATCCAACATTTCATTGGATTGTATTGTTTTCTGCTAAAGGCCAAAACTTTGCAAACGACTGGGAGGTACTGCGCGCTAAAATGCCATATTTGGTCATATTCGGTATCATCATTTCCTTTGACAATTCCAACATACAAATCCTTCAACCTCTACTTGACTATCACTACGGTTACATGAAAATATCACGAGAACGAATACATAAGTTACATTCCGTTAGTAAAAAATGTCCGCTTTATTTACTAGGTATAGAATTTAAAGCGTGCTCCTAACATTAATTTTATCAAATCCATCGACGTTGTTCAGTAAAAAAGTACGAAAGTTGCTGTGGTTGTACAAAAGGTCTAATCTATAATAAGGGCGCCATCTTGAATTTTGTGGGTCGCCATGTTTTTAAATGGCGCGCGAATTATCGCGGATACGAGTTAGTTGTTCGAGTCGGAGGCCTCGGGGTCAAAAGAGGCCGATGTCTTTCTTCATGTTGGTCTGTTTCCAGGCCGGGAGCCCTGAGAATTCTTCTTTGGTCATCCCGAAAGCCTCCTGCGGAGAAAATCAAAGGGTTAAATTGCGAAGCATAGATCAGCAGCGGTGTGGTTTAAAATCAAATATAACTTACAGGTCGCGCAATAAGTGTATGTGCGCTGACCTGACATTGTTTTTATTTATCTCTATGCTTTCTTTTTACGGAAACTATACCATCTCATAGCTCATTAACCATAAAGTCAAAGACTAAAAAAATATTATGAATCCACCAATATATTTACCCATCACCAATTATTTTTTACAATTTACATGATGATCACTATTTAATGCGTTTTTCATTCTAATTATTCTGTAATACTCGTTGAATAAAGCCTTCTAACCCAGGGGCGTGCACAGGGTTTAGGGCTAGGGTAGGCACTAGTAGGCAGGCAGGTATAATAAGGATAAAAAAGCACTTACCAAAAAATTTCATGAATTAGGTTATTACTGTATTGTGTTGACCGGCGACCGGTGGTGTGGTGTTTCCATGCAAAGTGATGTAATGTAAGTTTGGCCACCTCAAGTATCTAACCAGGTGATTGAATATTTTGAACAAGTCACACTAGAAGATACCCGAAATGGCCTTGAAAAAGGCCTTGGTTTTTTTTGTTATTAACTTTTTTGTTATAACGCACAATTGACAAAATAAATTAACGGTATGATACTACAACTTTGTTTCTATTTATAAATTAAATCTACGCGCCTATCTTTGAGCAAATATTTTTGCAATACGTCATCGTAAAACGCAGGTGATCGTTTTACATCAATTAGGAGCTGTTTTTCAATAGAAATCATAGAAAGAGCTGCGAGTCTTTGTTGCCCCTGGTGGTTTTCGACTTTTCGTGCTTTTTGGCCGCGTTAGTAAAGTTATTCAAATCGACATAGCCGGCGTCGTTCCAAACGTTCAAAGAAGTGCAGAATAAAGTACACGGAAAACAAAACAAACTATTGGTGTGTACACAACCTGTTAGCCAGTTGAAAGTCTCGTAAGATTTAATTTGAAAATGACGAGTTGCATTACCCTTCCTTTGAGTTAAATGCAACTCGAGTACACACCTTCCTCTATGAACGATATTCGCCTTAGCTTCAAAATTACACGTTGCAAATCCACCTTTTTTCAGTTTAAACAAACACGGCCCGTCGGCACAAAGTTCACAGCGATTACTCATTGTTATTAAAGTAATTTACTAACACAAAAAGCACTAATTGCTCAAAAAACCAAAGAAAAACACAAAAACTTAAAAAATCACTGCGCGTCACAACAAGAAAGGTAAACAATATGGCGATTCCAAATTCCGCAATGAAAAAAGTGATTAAAATATTGTTTTTACCCAGCTCAGCATTGCGCGCTTTATTCATAATGCGTCTTGAGACTATTAAAGCTTTAAAGCGACCGACGCCCCCACCGCTCGCGAGCTCGCGAAGCGTCGCGGCACTGAGGTGGCTGAGAGTTGTGATTGGTCGTCGTATTTCTGTCGCCAACTTCGCGCCTGCGCACTGGCTGACATGCGCCTCGCGCGGCGCGCAATTTTTGGAACTCGGGAACGCTTTACATCGGTGCGTTATAAGGGAATGACTTGTACTAAGATCTATTTACGCCACCGATGTTCCTTCGACGACGATTCGCCTTGTATAAGTCCAAGTCGAAAAAGCTGGGCTTTTCGGATTTGTATGGAGCGAAATCACGCACACTAACGCATTGACAAGTTTTGTGTTCGCACATAGGGCCTTTATAGCACACAGTCATATATTTTCTCTCACTACATGTAAGTAAACGTCAGTTGGAATAGGCAGTGCTTTTGGCGAACGTGAACAAAAGACGAGTGGAATTTGTTTAAGATAAGGATGTGTAAAATTAATATGGGTGTTATGGTAGTTAGTATGATAGTGTAGTGTAGTTAATTAATGTATATAATTGTGAAGGTATTTATCTGAAAATGACAGGGTAGGCAGTGCTTTTCTGCCTCTATGAAGTGCACGCCCCTGTTCTAACCACGAAGTATAAACACAGAGGAGTTGCTCTAAACTAGGTAGTCCTGTCGCCGCTATCAAATCAAATAGTCTACTTGGGTGGCCTATTTATTTCGACATTCCTAGCTAGGAAGCGTGGCGGGGTTGAGACACAAAGTAGGCAGCGCGGCGCCGCAGACAGAGTCCACTCAGAATAAACTACCATTTCAGCACATTTCGGGCACGCACACATTGACGTATCGTTTGTAGGCCTTGGCACGCAGTTCCCAAACAGTGCTCCATAGCGTTTGCCTAAAGAGTGAGCAAAAGAGTGAGTCAGGCAAGATGACGTAATTATTTTTGAAGAAGGTGGCCCTTTTTATTTTGTGGTTGAGAGGCTGTTTTGTACATACTATTACTAATTCTGTTGCATTATGACTGCTCCTCTGTTCGTGCTCTCCAACCGAAACGTACCAGGAAATCAGGCGAAGAAAGATGTCTCTCCAAATGGTGCGGGTCGACGTGGTCCGGCAGGGGGCGCCGCTGGAGCGCGGCGAGCGGCAAGATGGCGTCGCACGCGGTGAGGCGAGACAGCTCGCACGCGCCTGAGAGAACCTCGCCCGCCTTGTACCCGTGCTGCAATGTACAGTGCCGTAAGCGATAGAGTCGGGTGCAGGGTATAGAGGAGAGAGTTCAGGAAGGATTGGTTGCGAGTCCGCGCTATATTACCACCTTGGTATTCATAGCGAATAGTCAGTAAGAGAAAAGGAAGGGTCGGTTTTTGTATGTACATGGTCTGTATTCTTTTTATTCACAGGACATTTGCAGGCTTAATAACTGGGACACCAGGATATGAAAGGAACGAAGATTATGTGTAAGAGGAGTAAGATGGTAAAGGTTATTTGAATAATTCATATAATAGGGGATCGGACTACTTTTTTTTAATTTTATAAATCCAGACTTCTTAGTTTCTGCTATCAAACACTAAAATAATTTTTGCTCTATATTTAAAATTAACCGAGTTATAAAGGTTTGAAATTCAAGATTAGACAGAGAGGCACATACCCACTTGTGACGTCATTTGTTAGTAACGCCATATAATCTCCATACAAAAAATCGTTTTTGAAAGAGACAGACATATTGAAACTTTAAAAAATCATTGAAAATTCGTTTTTCAACCGATTCTGTTTTTTTCTTCGCGAATCGTCTGCTACTAATCTATATTTTAAAAATAATTCATAAAATATGGTGAACAGTCCGATCCCCTATTCAGATATTTTTCATTTATTTGCATTGTTTGGTGCATATTCATACATGTGGTATTTAATCATCATCCGCCACCTTAATTTGTAAACTTACCTATTATTCGATCTTTATGAGAAGTATCGCTGGATATTGTTTACGTTAAAATCCATATTCGACTGACTTTACCAATGCCGAAGATGATGTAGGCTGCTGAAGGAGAGTCGCGATCATCTAGTCTTCGAAATGGCGTAAGATGGCCCAGAGATTATGTCAAAAGTTATGAAGATTGGAAGAACAAATGCAGCCAATGTGAACACTACTATATACTCTTTCGGTTTAGGTAGTTAACATCTTAACAACAGTAAAAGAAGATCTTAATAGGTTTTTTTTTTTATCAACAACACTTTTATAAAATGTGTTATAATTGCTATTTCGGTCACCGTAACCTGCAATTCTCTTGTATTTTCCCGGCTAAAAACTAAAACAAATTATTTTTCGATAAAAACCTCATCAAGGTCTGCTGTAAGACATTTCTTTAGAAATAAGCAGTGCCTGTTGTGTCGTTTTTCTATGTGATCATTTTCTGTTAACTTTATTGTGTACAATAAATAATAAAATAAAAATAAATAAATAAGGTTGTTAACCTTAAATTAACCACCTACACCGCCATATTGTAAGCTTTACACCCTACCGACCGCGATCTTAGCCTTAGCCACTTCATCTGTCTTGGCCTAAGCATCAGACACGTCACTGTAGATCCCAGGTCCATGTGGTGATACAATAACAGAAGAATTTACAAGCTACTAACCGCAATGTTAGCCTCAGCCGCCTCGTCGTGCTCGGCCCAGGTGTCGAACAGGTCGCTGAAGGCCTGGGGCTCCAGTCCCGCCGCCACGACGAGCACCTCGGGCCGCGAGCTCCTGGAGGCGCGCCAGTAGGCCTCCGCGGTCCGCAGCGCCGCCGCGCGCATCGCCTGCCAGCGCGCCGCGAACGCTCCCACTCCTGGAATTTGAAAAATATAAGATAAGAATAAAATCAAAGCAAGATAAGAATCAAATTGACGGCTCTGTAGCCTAGTTGGTAGTACGCCTGCCTTTAAAGCACAGGGTCGCGGGTTTGAATCCCGCCCAGGGCAAACATTCGTGTGATGAGCACTTGTATTTGCCTTGTGTCTGGATGTTGTTTATCTAAGTATGTATTTATATATTTAAGTAATGTATGTATATCAGCTGTCTAATACCCATAGTACAAGCTTTGCTTAGTTTGGGATTAGATGGCCGTGTGTGAGATGTCCCCAGATGTTTATTATTATTATTATTAAATAAATTTATTTGCTGTAAACATTTTTTGTAGGCTCGAAGCCCCACCGAGGGGTTTCAATGGTTTAGTTGCTAGGGCCTATGCTTCCCCACGATTTAGAATTCCCATGTAGGTTTATTTGTAGCTCTTACGATGAAGGAAAACATTTTGCGGAAACCTGCGCACACCTGTCACATGTATCACCTCATTGTCCGAAAAGAAGATGATTGCGTGCTATGTCAGTGGCCTTTGGCGGCTCTATAACACTAAAACCAGGGCCCGTGAGGTCGGTTGGCGAGCTGGCTACCCACACGATGGAGCACGTCACTCACCAGTGTTCCTCTCCGCCGGCTCGAGCTCCCCGTCCTCCCCGCGCGGCCACCAGCCCTGCCACAGCCACACCACCGACCCGCTGTCCACCAGGAACAACGCTGCAAGAACCATAATCATCGTTAGTCATCACATTAACGTCATTGCCAGTCATACGTAAAAAGTATCCTGTTTGTTAATCCAGGGTGCAAACTATCTCCATTCCAAATTTCATCCAAATCCGTTCCGTAGTTAAAGCGTGAAAGCGGAACAAACATCCAAACATGTAAATATCTAAACATCCAAATATATTTTCACATTTATAATATTATAGTGTGATTAAGAATTTTAACATGGGTCTTAGATTTTTGACAGTGCTTACTCTCGATGCAATCTGCTGTACGACAGAATTACAGATAGGTATGCAGCAATAAGAACGAAAAAGATGCCCTTCCGTATAACTGCATCCCTTTCTGTTGTACAGCAATTTGTTTCGGGAATTTCATTTGCCATCTTTTTCCAAAATTGCATGGACTTAAAAGTAAATATTGTCAAATTAATAAATAACCAATTTATTTTTCTATTTCTGTAGATGAGTTTAAAAATATTCCATTGCTACTTTTATTTTTTTCTTATTTGACAACTTTAAAACAAAACCTATGTGCACACTCACCAGGTTGCGACGCCCCGTACAGTTCCCTCTGTTCAAAAGGGAATGGTGTGACGAGGTGCTCATGTCTTAGCGGAGACAATACCTCATGTGCCTCAAACTGACCCCCCAGGTCCGTAAAGTGGAACAAGCGGGGAGTCGTATCACCCGCTTCCTTACTCGCACTCAACACCGAGTTATAATGCTGCTTATTAGCCACCCCTAAAGCCTCCAACACTTCTTTAGGCTCTTCGCCTTCTTTCACCTCCGTTATCTTTATATCTGTCGCTTTACTCCCGAAGAGGTAGTCCGACTTTCTAGCGATAAGTTTGTTCGCTAATTCGATAGCGATGTTCTTGGTATGTTTGAGACTCCTCGCTCCGTGCCAGATGTATAAACTACCCTTTTCGGTGTCGACTAAAAGTAGCGATCCACGGCTGCGTAGTTGCCTGACCGAACACGGGACTTGCAATAGATAAGCTTCGTTGGACAGGTTGCCTCGCGTTACGAACAATCTGTACCTGCTTTTATCTGTGTTCTTTTTCCCTGAGTGTATGACTAGGTTGCCTTGGAAGAGGTTTAGGAAGGCTGGTGGTTCGTTCCCTTGAGATACTCTTACTTGTGGACCTTTTTCTTTATCTAGTTCAACTGTGAGTAAGGCGGCGGCTCCCTTTTCGTTGGAACTCGCATCTTTTCCCTGCCAGCAGAAATAAGCGCATCTATCTCGACCAGTAAGGTTGTGTTTAGACGGTTTACCATTCAGTTCTCTGCCAGTGACAGTAATTTGGTACTCCCATCTGATAATATACGAATCGCCGGAGAAGAATTCGTTCATTTCTGCCTCATTTTCGACCTTTTGGAAGTCGTACTCTTGTATGACCCATTTGCAGACAGATTTAGTGGTAATGTTGTAATGTCTCATGGATTCTTTGTCGTAATAGCTAGTGCCCCGGCCGATGTGGGACCCTTCGAGTATGAGATCAGGGTCCTCGTATTCATTCGACCACATTTCTTCGGCGTCACAAGGAGTTATTTCAGTGCTATTAGCTTTGTTTTCTTGAGGCTTTACTTTGATAACTCTAGTGTAATCGGGCCAATCCAAGAACTTTTCTTTAAAGAGTATCGTCTCCATGTGTTGAGTGATTTTAGACAGAATCGCCCATTCGGGTCTGGTTTTGGACGCTTTAGCAGAATTGGGAGCTTTCTCTCTAGCACCCTGATATTCGGCCGCATTTAAAGGATTGATATGACATTCCTCATAATTGTATCCTTCGTCGAACAATTCTTGAGCGAGCTGAGCAGCTTTCCTCCGACTTTCTAGTGGGACGTTCTTTCCATACCAAATATACATTTCAGATCCATAATCAAACACTATAGTTTTAGACTGATTCAACATGGAAATCTTTGGCATTTGCCCCCAGTACTCCTTAATAGGCACCAGTTCGTCATCCATGACTTCGTAGCACATGTTGGTTTGTACGATGCAGGACTCGTATATTTCGTCTTCGTCGGGGTGTCCAGTTTCGGCTGGCCTGTAGTCATCAATGTCTTGTTCGAGGCCGAGGAGCGACCAGAACTGGTTCCACTGTTTGCGGGTGTGCTTGTTGGTTTGTTCGTCGATGAGCGTGACGCTGGTGGAGTTCTTGCAGCCGAGGTCTTTGGTGTTGTGGATGTGGGCGGCTATATCTGTGCTGCGGTTCCTGGAAAAATAAATAATTAGTATTAATTAATGTTTTCATAGCATCAGAAATAACAACGCTTACTTTTGATCAACTACAGTTTCTTCTATAGCATAAGTACCATTCAACTTTGCTAAGTCAAAGTCAAAGTAAAAATTTTTATTCGAATTAAGATTTTTACAAATCATTTTTCGACGTCAAAGCTATCATGGATGGCACGTTCACTACCAGTGTACGCCCTCTGTGGAGAAGAACAGCCAGAAAAAACTCCACAGGAATTGTATCTTTTGTACTTTTCTTTTAAATATATAAAGAATCATACATGAGTCATAATTACAATCTACTCCGCTGATTTGGAACAACAATTGACCAGACGTTTTTATCATCTAAGTAATCATTTATCGTATAATAGGCCTTAGAACATAAAATAGTTTTAATTTTAGTTTTAAATTGGCTATCGGACAGATTTACAATATCATCTGGTATTTTATTATAGAAGCGAATACAGTTCCCCATGAATGAATTATTAACCTTGCACAGTCTAAACTTTGGATGCGCTATTCTATTTTTATTTCTAGTATTTATATTATGTATATCAGATTTCTTCGGAAATAGCATTATGGCTATCCCTTGGCTAAGCAGACTTTTCTTCGTTTTCAGTAGTTACCCATACAGTAATCGATCGAAGACGGATGTCAATACAAATCTATCATCTATCCATGCGCGACCACGTCTCATGACAACTGAGTCGTAACGTCGGGCAAGAAAGGTAGATCAATTATTATTGTACTTGTTTTACCTAAATTATATCGTGATTAGACCCGCTAAACCAGTTATAAAATGTGTGAAAATTAAGACCCGCTTAACCAGTTATAAAATGTGTGGAAATCGCAATTTTTTTTTTGTCTATAATTAAACAAAAAAGGAAGCAGTTGTATGTCTATTTGGTTATAGATGCATCGCATTAGTCAAGGTCACGGCTTGACCGTGTAATATTTGTGAAAGGAAACTCACCTCTCAATAACATTGGCGTAGAGCCCAATGTAGAGGAACACGTTTTCGGGCGTAACCAGAACGAACGCGTCGCCGCGGTTCACGCTCGACGCCACTGGCTCCACCAGCCGCGTCTGGAATATCACACAAAATATTATGTGAATCTGTAGTTCGTTTTGACAAACGTATTACCCAGAAAAAACACAAATACCTATCTATACAACTCGGAAATGTATCGAGCTATAAAAGGTGTGAAGAAATGGTTGAATACAATTTTTGTTAGGGTGCTATGAACATTGTTTGTATGTTCCTACGAGTCACTGCAAATAAAATTAATATTTAACTTCTAGATTTTCTTGATTCGCTGTACTCAAATTTCACGACCCTTTTGATGTAATATTTGTTCATTGTCCCGTTTGTTTTAGCAATTATTTTAAGGATTAGGGTTACTCGAGGCATTAGCTATATTTTTGTAACTAAGTCTACTTAATTACTTTTCAAAAAAGGTTTAGGTTTTAGCTTCCTGTCTAAGTACGGTAAGGTGATCGCTGTCCCAGTGCGTAGAATCATAAGCATTCTCACGTTTATAAACGTAAATCCATTTTTTTCTAACCTGCACTCGCCGTCTCCCTTTAAACAGCAGCATCAGTGACTTGGTTCCCTGGCTAGGCACAGAGGTCACTGACGCACTGCGGAGCGTCTACCTAACTCTATAGCTATAAATATATATCGGTCTCTTTCTAACCTGCTTTCGCCATCTCCATTTAACCTGCATTAGAAACTTGGTTCCCTGGCTGGGAACAGAGGTCGCTGACGCGCTGCGAAGCGTCTTCCTAACTCTATCGCTATAAATGTATATTGGTCTCTTTCTAACCTGCATTCGCCATCTCTATTTAACCTGCATTAGAGACTTGGTTCCCTGGCTGGGAACAGAGGTCGCTGACGCGCTGCGAAGCGTCTTCCTACCTCTATCGCTATAAATGTATATTGGTCTCTTTCTAACCTACATTCGCCATCTCTATTTAACCTGCATTAGAGACTTGGTTCCCTGGCTGGGAACAGAGGTCGCTGACGCGCTGCGAAGCGTCTTCTTAACTCTATCATTATAAATGTATATTGGTCTCTTTCTAACCTGCACTCGCCGTCTCCCTTTAACTTGCAGTAGCATCAGTGATTTAGTTCCGTGACTGGGCACAGTGGTCGCTGACGCACTACGAAGTGCCACATTGGCGAAGTCTTCCTTACTGGCTAAGGCAGCTAGTGCTTCTGCTGCTAGACCACAGTTGGCTGTTGCTGTAAGACAAGTGTGATTTGAAGGTTAGTCGAGAATAATTAGATTATTTATTCTTTCTTGGTTTAGTTAACATTACAATTGTAATGGTTCAACTTTTAAAGTATACTTACTTAAGTAGGGACACAAAAGGGAAATTAAGTGCGCAAATAATAGATCTGTTTAGGTAGACGGTATGTATTTGTAGTGCAAAAACAGATTTTTTTGTCGACTGCACAAATCTGCAATCTTGCAATTAGAAACAATAGGGAATATGCATAAAAAAATATTATATTTTTTCATAGTTCATCTGAAAGTATACAAAAACAGAATACTGACAGATCGAAAAACAAACTAGATTATTAAACAAACATATCTGTCCCTCTTTTCATCATCAACGAAAACAAAATTTTCTATGGCGGATGTATGGCCCACGTGACCAATGACGTCAATGGTCATGTCGGACCTCTCTGTCTAATTATCAACTTTGAAGCCTTATAACTTTGTTTCTGAGCAAGTTATTTGAAAAAATATTTTTTATGTGTTTATCTGGAACTTAAAATATTTTGATTAATGAATTTAAAAAAAAATGTGCATATTCCCTATTGTGAACTTTGAAAGAAATCTTTATGTCAACATACGGATCCGGAAAAAAGGGTCCTCAAATTCTTACCAGTTTTCAGGCGTTTTACGTTACGTTTAGTGATCCCAAAAAGACCTCTTCCCTTTACATACGCGAGTTGATTCCAATACGCAAACTCGAACTCGAACTTTAGTGATGCAAAAAACGTCTTGTGCACCCTTATTACAGAAAATAAAATAGAAAGATGAAGAGCTTACCCTTCTCCTTAATGAGCTGGTCCCTGATAGTGAGAGGCAGCGCGACGTATTCTTCCTTGAGATCAGTTCTGGCGGCCAACGCCTTGAGGGGGTTGCGGGAAGCCACGTGGCGACGCTCGCGTTTGGCTCGCCGCGTCCAGTCGCTCGCTAGCCTGGAAGAAGCAAACAGCTTGTAGAAAGTGCCAAATAAACTATTTGTGAGATGGGTTATTGTAAATCTTTAGACGGATAAATTTTATGGTGTTGCAAAACATCGCCTAGGAAGAAACTCAGTCTGTGAAGTCGACCAATCTACGCTGGTCTCCCACCTCGCGTAGTAGACTAGGACTTATTCTTATGGCTCTATAGCCCGTCACATCTGAAAAATGTTTTCATAGCAAAGCATTAGACTTTTCTTCACCTATAATGTGTATGCAAATGCATTTTGTTCGAGGACTCAAATCTGGTGATTTGTATAAAAATGTAGGAGATAAGAGGTCCACGACGGGCTTCTCTTGTTCTTATTTTACATACCTCTTATAAACCTAGACTATCTCAGTCCAAAAATTGGCCAAAAGAATTGCGCTGTCAGTAGCGTTAATTAAATCCTCCCACCGTGCAGCTGCCTGGGGCACGCACTACGTGAAGGGCTAAAATCATCTGATGAAGAATGGTGATCTACTTACAATTGCCTAGAGCCGCTGTCAATAGCGTCCAGGTCTACGTCCACCGCAGCCGACTTCTCCTGCTGGGCGAGAGGCGCGAAGAATGCTTGGAAATCTTCATCGTCAGCTCGCGGCACTCGGACTGCGCAGCCCGTCCTCTCCTGGCCTGGTGATAGCTCCTCTTCTGGAAGATGTATAGATAAGTTAGAAATTTCAAATACATCATCGCTTAGAGTACCAACTCACTGCTGGAAAAAGGCGTGCTTAAAAGCCTTCTGCCCGAAACTAGTCGTATCTCGGCCCCGTATTTCCAAACATTGTGTCTCATAGTTTAAAAACGTTATCTTACTTTAATACTTCTGCGTCAATAGTAAAAAAGAGAATAGACAAAAAAAACAAGACTAGAAATAAATTTATCCGTACTTTGTTTCTTATAGGAAATTCCCACTTTAGAACTTGCTTGCTTATCCTGAACTTCGGAATCTTCCATCCAACAGCTGCCAGGTATGATCCAGTCATTCCAAACCGGTTCCTTCACATCCAGCGGTTTAAATCTAGTACCTATTCTTCTCTCTGACGACTATTAGAGACATCTAGAATGTTCTAAAACATATAACATGTTTACTCACTCTCATCCAACCGGCTGATGCTTTCGCTGACCGAATGGCTGCGTTTGAAAGACTCGCGATCGATCCTAACTGGTTCCTTGGGTTTGGGTTCAGCCACCGCTGCGCTGACCACAGCACATGAAGCTGACCTTTGAGGACCTGACGCGAAACCGTTGGTCGGAGAGGTCTGTTTGCGAGATCTGTAAAGATAGGCAAAGTTAGGTACTAAATTTGTTTTTGTAACGTCCTATACATAGATGCCGATTTTATGGATACATCAAAAGTGATGCAAATTCAACAGACAAATAGGCACAGGACTGTGAGTGCGAGGTAAAAAAGAAACTTAACCGACCAACTTTACCTATTATATCCACTTTGCAAAGCGTGATTTCAGTGGATACCTTAAATTCAATTGAAAAGCTTTACGTCCTCCCTGGATCAAACGTTCAATAAGATAATGCTAATGTTTTGAACTTGATTTACTAAGATAATCATATTCTAAGTTTTTACAGAAACGAGATTTCGTTGTTCTGTCATTGAAGCGAAGCATCTTCTGCAGATTTAAAGAGTTATAAATTCTCGTTCATTTTATGCCACTCTGAAAGTTTACCTGAATTTGTTTAAAGCGGGTATCCCGGGCGTGGTGGGCGTGCCAGGCGTGGCCGCCAGGGGGGTGGAGGGCGCGGGCGCAGGCGGAGGAGTGAGCGGTGGCGTGATATTCACTTTGTCCCGCTCTAGCCGACCGGCCACTGTGAAGAGGTTCGCGTCGTTCTGGGGCACGCGTTTGCGCCATCCCTGTAACAAAACAATATAATCTTGATGACTTTATGTACGACTAATTCAAATGTTTTTTCCCATAGCTGGTATTTTTAACAACAGTTGAAGGATTGGAAGGCTCAGGTTTATAAAAATTTGCCTCAAGTTGAGTGCCCTGCTTTACAACTTGACCGGTCCATTGACCATAGTCAATGGACCGATCGCAAGTATAGAAAACAAAATAATAATTTGAAAAAATTGGGTGTCCTTAGCTCGAAGTAAAAAGGGACCTACAGATTGCTAGAAAGAAAAGTGATAGGAGAAAAACAGTCAGTTGGAGACTTCGGATAAGTTTCAATTGATAACTGCCTATGGTAGTAGTTTATATTTTATTGTAAGTGCCTTAACTTGCCTTACGAAGCACGTTATAATGTCGACAAGTACTAAATGAGTAAATTCAATAATAAATTATTCATAATGTGGTCTAATTAATGTTATGTAATAATTCGATGCGTCTTCCTATTCCAAAGGCAGCCAATGTTTTCAGAGAGGAAAATTACATAATTATTAACAAATTGAATGCTCAGGAAAATACCTATTTAATATAATGTAAACGAACAGTTAGTTGATATTAGATACCTAGTTGGCACCATAATGGTCAATGAATCAGCCCAGTGGTTTGCACCAGCACTTAATCACAGTACTGAGAAATTCCTGCCAGTTGCAATGTCGACATAAAATACAACATTTGTTCAGGAAGTCTCAGCCATGTGGTGACGGCAGAGTAGAATACATTTGTCACCAACCCCTACTCTTCCCGTGGGTGTCGTAAGAGGCGACTTATATAGGGACTACACATTGAACAGGGAACGGGCAGCAGCGCTCTCTGATACAGTAACCTTTTAATCTGCGATCTCCAACCCGCCTGCCAAGCGTGGAGATTATGGCAAAACCCTCCACTTAGGTGGAGGAGGCTCGTAATCCAGCAGTGGACTGTAACGGGCCGTTGATGTTTAGGAAGTCTATTGTCATCGGAAGTGACTACTGGGCTTGAGATTTATAAATCGCAAATACACCGTGAAATTTACATCGTTTTGTTCCCGCCGTATAGTGATAGTACTCATAAAACTGAACCACTTTCCGCGAAAAAATAAATCGTGCAACAAAAAAATTTTTGATCTCTTCATACAAAATGAGACTTTCGACCGACCCATTTTGTATGGAGAGCACAAAAATTTTTTTGCCGCAGGAATTTGTTTTTTCGTGAAAAGTTGTTCAGTTTGACGGGTACTATCACTAATCGGCGGGATGTAAATTTCATGCTGTATAGTAAAGACTTATGACCGCTGGTTAATATTTACTCATTGTCAGAGTGGACACTGCCTACAGCTGGTCTTCAAATTACGTTTTAAGTAATAATGAATGAGAAGCACTTAGTATTTAAACTTGATGTTAAATTCTCATTTATATATTGTAATTTTACAGCTAGGTATTTATTTGTAAAGTGTAATGTTCCTAATAAGATTTGTTAAGTTTTTATATAAATGAGTAGGTATCTTTTATTATTCATGCATTACCAACATAACGAACGTGCCTTTAAAAGCATAAACAAAGCTCTAATCAGTTACTAGAAGTCGTGGTCACCCATTAAAGTGGCCAAAATTGACGGTGCTTCATTAAAACTTTCACACACACGAATAATAGGATAAAACAGTAACAACTAATATAGGTCGTCTATTAATATTTTTCAGCGACAACGACCCCTGTGTGTTACGAAACGTGTCGTCACCTTCTGATAATAAACACGACCTAGATCCGCTCAAATAGTTTTATGTCAATGAGTGTCTGTAAGAAAAGTTGCGAAAATACCGGAGTGAGTAAGTACTCGTAGAGCAAAATTGTTCAATTTCACGTTGGTCTTAGTTGTGCATAGGTGTACATGTAAATTGTTTATTTATGCGTAAGATCGAATTTATCTTTTGGTGGTTTAGATGTAAAGTGAATTTGTCATGGCGGCGATTGAGTGAAGTTGAAGCGTACTGGAGGCGCAGAAAGCCACGTTTAGTACGCCCTGAAGTTGAAGTGACAACTTGATCCAACAGCCAAAAATATTATATTCGTATTATATCTGTTCACACCCGTGGTTCATACATACGCATGCCTGTCTATACGTAATGTATATTACAACTACAAGTAACGTCTAGTCTGTCCGCTATCGCGAGATAAAATGTCTATATTGTAATGGTCACCGAGCAACCATTTCTCTTTGTTATAAACTATTTTCATGAATATGATTTAGTCAAACAATTCCGAAGTAGGAGTAAGAAAAATAACCTCATCATAAGGTCAGTTTCGTGACCCTTCACATTATTTGTTGTTTCCATACCCAATTATATTATAAAATACAATCCAAAATCAAGACATAGTAACAAGACACAAGACAAAGTAAACGGCCAACGTTTTTGTAGCATATAATTAGGACTACAAGCAACTCCCTTGAACTTTCCAAATTGTACGAATTGGCTATAAGGATACATTTATTCACACAATTAAAACCTTAAAATTGTTTAACCAACCAAACAGAACAAAAGAGGGTCAGCAAGCGAATGAGTTAAGTGACATTACAACAACTTGTCGGTTTAAAAGCACGTCTTATGCAATGGTAGGCTTGTCGTGAACTTTAGCATTTTACGCTAAAAGCTTTGTTCTTGAGATAAAATAAATAAGATCTGTAGGCGATTGTACAAGATTAATGAGGTGTGATTCAAAAAAGGTGCGCTTTGTTATTAAGTTTCAGTGATTCTGGTACCTACGTAAACAACAACTATTTAACGAAATCCTTTGTTTCGCAAGCTCCATATTCCAAAATAGAGTGATAAAATATTTCAGTCACAGATTATTGAACCACGGCCAAGTTACCTTTAATGTACATACTATACCTACCTACGTCCTACATGAACTAAAAACAGAACAACAAAAAATGTTGATTGCACACAAGCTTCCTCGTACGCTATTATTCTGTGCTTGAACATACATTAGTATCCAAATGATCACCTTATTCGACTCTTTAGTTTAGTTGAACTTTTCGTAAAGAAAGACTAGTTTACAATTCTCGGAATCAATTTAAATAATAATAAGATTAAGCTAAATTTATGTAATATATTTGAACAGTCAGTGTAAGAATTACTTAGTTCCTCCTCTTGCTTGAATCCGAACATAAATAAACCTATCATTTCCTCTTGGAAATTAAAATAAAATAAATCGTTTCTTTTGGATATGACTTGAACGATACACAATCCCCTCTGGCCTAAGCAAGCGCTTTTCTGATTAAGACACCAAGATACATTAAATTTTCCTCATTGCTTCGGTTCTTGGTTCTCTCGAAAACCCTGAAAAAATACATTCAACAGCTTGTTTAAAATAACTGGTCTTACCTGTGCAGCAGTTTCTAGCTTGTTTCGCCTGTCGGCAAGGATGTTAGGGCCAAGTTCGTTTTCGTCTATAGGCACCTTTTTCTTATCATCCACTTGACACACGTTTAACGTTTCCTGTAACAATGAGAAATAAACGTCAAAATTTAAGGTTTTTTAAGAACGTAGCAAATAAATTAAGGTTTTGATTCTTTCTTTAAAGGGAGCTGAGATGGTGACAATTGTTTCTGCTATGATGCCAAAAATACGGCAACGAACTTTGAAAGATAAACAAATCGTTACACATGATAATTTTATTCTAGTCTAATAATATTTCAAAGAGCTATAAATAAGTCAAATTTAGTTGCAGATTCTTTGCTCGATCTTAATCAAGATAGTATTTTGTATAATGTGACGACTAAAGAAACAAGTAATACAAATGATACCAAATTAAGATGGCTATCTTTTGCAAACCACCATGTCGGCGTTAGATACTCTCTAATTACTCCTAGTTAATCTGATAGTGGTAACCATTTGCGTAATATCGTTAGTGATACAGCTATGTGTGAAAGATTACCAGATTCTACTCTTCCTTATAAGGGGCTTATAAAAAACTTATTGTTACGTATATTTGATCTAGATTAAGCTAGCCTAGAAAACTGTCACGCATCATACTATTGCATAACGAATCGCATATAAATGATCTGTCTCTATAGATTTATGTAATAAACAAGCACAATGAATTTAAATGTAAGTAATAAAAATGTATATTAAATATCAAGTGAGTGGCAAAGATATAAAATTTCCAGAAAGAGAGGAAGCGAGCCGCAACGCTGCAATTAAAAATATAGTGCAATTTTATACGCATCGACATGATACATTTCCTGTGGCATTGTGTTAAATGTTTAATATTCATATTGAAGGTTTTTCAACGTGCCTGAATTTCGTCCGAAGAATCCACAGAGTCCTCTGATTCAAATTTCTTGAATACTGGCTTCTGTCCACCGTTCCTTGTTTTGTTTTTCAATTCTCCAATTAGTGATCCGAAATTTAGACTCAAAGGTAAACCTGCCTGTTTTTGTATACGTTTTAGTAAAGGTTTATCTTCAACGAGGCCATCGCATTCTACATCTTCTCGCTTTATAGAAGATTCGTCTGTAGGTTTAAATGGCCCAGCTTCTAGTGAGACAATTTCTCTTTTAGGACTTATACGCGTCACACCGTTGTGAAAGCCGTTAGAATTGTCAAAACTTTTTATTCTAGCAGTCTGATCTATGGACTGTTGAAGTTTTGCAGCTCTTTCACTAATTGTACCTTTAATTTCAGGTTCTAAATCCTTAGCCACAATATTTCTTGTAGAATAGTTTTTTTGATGTACTGGTGCTGGCGTCGAAACCGTCTCCGTTTTATCTAGAGACAGGTTATGTATAATAGATTGTATTTTGTCATCGCTCAAAATAGTTTTCTCTAGGAACTCCGCAAGTCGCTCTTTTGGCGGGCTTTCACGCTTGCTAATTTTATCAGCTACTTTTTCTTGTTGTTGTTTTAAAAGAAAGCTCGGAGAAATAATATTATCGTTCGTAAAAACATCAGAAAAGCTACCTAATATTTCTTGAGGGTTATCAGTTTTATTATCATTTAAATCTTCTGTATTGTTTGTGACATAATTACTAATTATTGCGTAGTCCTCGAGAGCCGGAACTTCAACAGACTTTTTTCTTCTTTTTATTTCATCACTTATGTCCTTGGTTTTTAAAATGCTAATGCGAGGTTCCGAAGATACATTTTTACTTATTCTGACGAGATCGGTTTCATTTTGATTTTCATTAATTTCAGGTTTTATCAAAGGCGGAAGTTTTGTATGTTTAATTTCTGTATCTTTATTGAGTTCATTTGCAAAGTATTTTATTCTAATAAATTCATTATTGATTTGGTTTTCTTTTCCTTCAGGTTTTATTACGGCTGAAACTTTTGTATTTTTCACCGGCAGCTCTTTTAATTCACTTCCAAAGTATTTCAGCACATTAACTTCCTTTACGTCTTGTTTAATGGAAGGTTTAAAAATTTCCCGTTTTTCTTTAATGGTTTTGAGCGATGGATCGTTTGATTCGTGAGTTTCTGTAAGTGGAGTTGAGTCAACGGACTCTAATATCGATTTTTTCTGTTGATGTTTAGGTTTTTTCAATGTGGCTGTCAATGAATCATCTTTAATTAAAGGTTCTTTTGACTCACAATCTAAGCTCTTCTCAACAGCTAAATTTGTTTCAGCTATCCCATCACTCTGAAGTTTGCTTTCCTTTTTAGCAGAAAGCAGGTACTTCCACACCAAAAACAATAGCACACCAAATCCAATTAAAAGTTCGTAAAACATTGTAGCAATATAGACGTCTAAATACAATCACATCACTGACTAGAGTTAATTTTGTTTTGATATCACTCACAAATTGCAATCCTTGGCGTTTCGCTCTATTTATTTACACTTCTAATGTTGAAACTTTTTGCACTTGTTAGAGTCACACATTGCTACAGGGCGGGTGTTTAACGAACTGTGAATTATGATGAAGTGGTAATAAATGATCGTTTAGATAATAAACAATGTATAGAAGGAATAATGAGTTGCGACAGACAAAGCGAGCGTGAGGTCAAGTTGGCTGAGGCACACTGGTCGTGTATACGCCATATCATCTGGCAGAGGCAAGCGGCAGTGGTCACGGAGAGTGACTCACGACGACGATGTAAACAGTATCGACGTGACGCATCTACATGGAGATGATATTAAAGGAGTGCCGGTAGAGCAGACAGGTAGGATCGCCTCCGGCCTTCACGTAAGAAAACATACCACACCCAAATACAGAATGACCTTCAAACACATCGATGATGCTTTATTGATGTCGTCTTTGTAAAATAAATAGTAGTAACGAACATGTGTAGCTCAAAATATAATCAGGCGCAATTTTAAACGAAACGTAAAATCCTTAACAATCAAAGGTATACTTTTTTTAAAACGAATTGATATAGGGACTAGTTAGTTTAGGTTATAATGATATACCAGACAGTAAGTCACTATAAATATGTACATAATTAAGGTAATGAAATAGTAAACTTTACAAGGAAAATCAGAACTAGTTTTCTTCGACACAGACAGACCTACATTTAAACCGTTTTGTGTGCAATAATTTTGAGAGACGACCACCGTACCCCAAATATGTAAACTGGTCATAACCTAAAATGGAAACGAGCAAAATTGTAGCCACTAATTGAAATTATTCAAATAGCCGCTACACCGCTTTTAGGACGTGCCGACCATTACGGGCACTTTAATAAAGACAATGCATGATATAACACTCATTATTAACTGTTTAAAATTTACGATTACGAAATAATCTGAAAAAAGTATGCAGTAGACAGTTTATCGATAGGAAGCTGTTATCCGTTCGAACATTATAAATGAACTAATTTATCATGAAGGGCAGTACAATTAAGTGAAAAGTAAAGATTACAAATTACAGATAACTATAAGATATACGATGCTACCAACCAAAGGTCTTATTCTGTAGCTCCTCCAACCAATAAACATCAATAAGAATGTTACGATATAGGACGAATCCATTACGATATATCAACACTTGACATACAAACACATGCTCACGTACCTACACTAGAACTTTGATTGAATACAAATCAAGACATTAGAAACTGTCCTGACCTGAATGCTTAAGGAACTTAAAATACTATGTAGTAGTGCCGAAGAACAAACTTGGATATGAACGTGAAAATGTGAGAAAGTGAATTTATAAACTAACGTGGAAGATGATGATGTCAAGGAGACCAATCGAAGCAAAACTAATCCGATACATCTGCTTAAAGAGATTCTAGCTAAATGAAAGCATGAAGTATTTTAATTTATAGTAGCTGAAGATACCGGCTGAAGTTGAGTATGACACCAAGGCCAACATTTAGATAACAAAGATAGAACGATAAAAACTGTAATCGAATATATATTGGAGTTAACTCCAATATATTGGAGTTTCCTACGGAATTTATTAAAACCAGCTAAATAAGCACGCTTTGTCATTAAAATCAATTGTGAAGAGGACCAACACAATCAAAGCAATTGTGTATATGTAATCAGACGTGTAAATAGACCATTATTGGGTCATTTTGATTGAAGACAGTTTCATCGATATTCATTAATGATTTGTTGATGTCTAAAATGACAATATTTTACAAAAGAAAGATCAAAATTACACAACACAACAGAATAGTAAAAAATAATTGAATAAAATACTTTCGAAATCGCACCGAATTAAAATTCACAGTTCGATAAGAGATCTGAGACACGATCTCGGCGAAAGCGATTTTTCGTATTTTACTCGTGAGTTCGCGAGTGGCAGCGCGGGCGCAGCGAGCGAATGCGCCAAAACAACTGACGGTGCCAGTGCGTCTCACGGGCGCGGGTCATTGTCGTGTGGTCAAAACAATGAAATGCCAAAAGGAAATTACGATATACTTAAGGTTGTAAATAATACAGGAAACAAACAGGTTGCCTTAAAACTTGCTAAATATCTTAATGATATATATATATTTAAATTTTAATTATCGGAAGCTGAAAGTTAAGTTATACAGCAAGTCCTGATAATTGAACCAAATTCGTTTATAATAAATATTTAATGGTCAAACATAAAAACATAACTAAATACACAGATCGAGAAGTAAATAATAAGAAAATGCAAATTTTGGCAACAAATCCGCTCGACAAGCAATTAAAATTCCAATTTGCACTTTAAATGTGAATGTGTGGACGAATGTTCTGAATATATTTTATAAATAAAGGAAGTTATGAGCAGGCTAATCATAAGAATGGAATTGAGTTTCATGAGAAACATTTCTGTTTTGATGGAGGACTGTTGAATGTTTCCAAAACTTTCGGCGTGAATTTTTGTTCCACAGATATTTCAGTTCAGATAAACTGTTTATTTTCCGCATGATTATGAAAGTATTAGACCATTATTTACAGTAATTCTAGTAGCACCGATTCAGTAAACTTTATAAATGTGTTTAATAAATTATTCTAGCTCTCGACTTCAAAAATAAACTATTGTTGATGTTTCGTTTTCAAATTCCCACGAATCTCCAGCACATGTTCAGTATGCAGTGTCCAAAATTTATAATTAGCTTTCGCATAGCATGCTCACCTAACGCCAAATTTTATCTGGGACACTTTCATAACAGTTGCTGGCAGCTTTGACTGATGCGATAATTATAAGCATATGACACTGAACACAAACTGATAAAATTCGCAGAGCTGTTAAACATCACAACTTTTGCGATGTTACGTAGGTCTAAAATTTTAAATAATGTTACAGAGGCGGTGAGAAAACATAGTTAGTTCTATGATGATAATTTTGTGACTGGCAAATTAGAAACAAACTTAGAAAAATACTCTGTGGCATATTGTTGGCAGGATTCATTTGCCAATCGTCATGTATCAAGTTCGACTTTTATTAAGGGCCGAGGTTAATTTTAAAAATAGACAATTGTATGAACAATGGACTATTATTGCCTTTGTAAGTTAAAGAAGATGCTGTGCACAAGTCTATATAATAAATAAGTTTATGCGTTCTCCTGTTATACATGACGAATGTTAAGAATCATCAATATTTATATAGAATGATTTAAACATGGTATAAATCAGCTATATCTAAAGGGGTAAGAGAAAGAGTCGAAAAAAATATGAAATTATCGGCTTTAAGCTTAACAAAATCAAAACATGTGAAAGATGATGGTTTATCAATCATAATTGATATACTGAATTGAACCTAACTTCATTTCAATATTTCTCAAATGGCTAGGTACCTACTAAAGATGCACTACGCTCTGGCAGATCAGATACCATTACGTCACAAGGCCCGACGCAAACCAGTTCAGTGCAGGCTCAAGTTACATGCCTGCACTTTACTTATTGCATTGCTCGGATTATAGGGCACAGCAATGAGCGCCTTATGCAGGGATTCGAGAATTTAGGCCACTGACCGGTTGGATATACCTATACTTCTAGGTGCGGTGCTAGAAAGAAAGTATTGTAAGTCGTTCTATAAGTTTAAACGGTATGAGAAATTTTGCCTGACTAGCTCTGTTTGAAAACTCAGATTAGACAAAATCGTGTTTAAGGGTCAAAAAGATAGCAATCGATGACCTTGAAATGGCTGCAATATCTACACATAATGCCAATATTGGAGTAAATTTATAGGAATTACTTCTAAAAATACGTCTTTTGATTTCGTTTATGATTGATAGAGTCACTGATTAAATATTTTTATTATTAGCTTCCTTTTCTTGGCGTACAACCAAAATTTCTTTTGCCTTACTCATCGGGCGAGTGCCTAAATCAAATTTAAAATTTCAATCATCGGCTTACGCCTACATCATCACTTGCATGCAGGTGCATCAATCAAAAGGTAGTAAAGCAGTATGCGAAAGAAATCTTTCTTTATGTTTTTCAGTGGATGTGGACAAAGGTATCGTTCACTTTCCCTTTCACTTCGTTCACTCACTCACTCGATAAGTTCACTATTACTTCACTCACTCGCCAATCTGACGTTTTGTTTACGAACAAGGCTGCTATTTATGTATCCGGAATAACAAAAAAATAACAAACATCTATAACCAAATATACTTTTATTGCTTTTCAAAATATTTCCCGTGATGATAGATGCATTTTTTCATACGTTGAAACCAACTTTCATAGCATTTTTTCCATTCTGTATCGGGTATCTCCAAAAGGTGCATTTTGAAAGCATCAACGGATCAAAAATCGGTGTCCACGTAATTTGTTCTTCACGCTTGGGAATAAATAAAAGTCGTTGGGTGCCAAGTCGGGACTGTACGGCGGCGTATGACCCGTCAATTCGATCATTTGACTATTTAAATACTCCGTTGTTGCGGCCGAGGTGTGACAGCTGGCGTTATCGTGGTGAAGGATTATTCTTCGTTGTCGATTGTTCTTGCGTATTTCTCCAAAGACTTCTGGCAAGGAAATGGTGGTGTACCATTCAGAATTAACCGTTTTACGATTCTCTAGTGGTACTGTAGTCACATGTCCACTAATACCAAAAAAGCAGGCAACCATTTGCTTCAAAGTGCTTTTTGCACGAACAACTTTAGTTGGGTTTGGCTCATTTTGGAACACCCAAACCGTTGACTGCTGTTTAGTTTCGGGATCATAAGCATATATCCAAGATTCGTCTCCTGTGTAGATATTATGAACAGCTTTTGATGTACCACATTTGTATTTTTCTATCATTTTATTGCACCAATCAACACGAGCCTGTTTTTGTTCAACTGTTAAGTTGTGCGGGATCCAACGAGAACAATTTTTTTTTACAGCCAAATGTTCGTGTAATATTTTATAAATACTCGTCATACTAATGCCCAGAAATGCCTCTATCTCGCGATATGTAACATGACGGTCTTGCATTATTAGTTCGCGCACAGCATCAATATTTTGTGGTACAACAGCCGATTTAGGGCGACCTTCTTTAAAATCGTCCGCAAGCATACGACGACCACGATTAAACTCACTGAACCAGTGATACACAGTGGTTTTCGATGGAGCTTCCTCCCCAAAAGTCGACAAAAGTTGATCCATGCACTGTTTTTGAGTTAATCCACAGCGAAAGTCGTAATAAATCATAGCACGAAAATTTTCACGAGTCAAATCCATGGTGATGATAGACAATGAATTTTTAAAATCGCGCCACAATGTAAAACAATTGACAGATGAATGAAACAAACTTTATTTTACAGCCAAAGAGTTCTATTTTTAAATGTTATAATTTCTTTTTAAATATTGTTTATGTAAGTGGCCAGTTCCGGATACATAAATAGCAGCCTATGTATTGGGGTTTATTGTCATTAGGCGACAACTTGCGCGGCGTACCTTCGTTTAATTGCAAATATATTGAATTTTAATCCAACACTATTGGTTGATGCTATCTGGCATTCCTTGGTGGTGCTCCTTGGGCGCGTGGTTTTATGTATGCTATATTATTATATTAGTAACAAGGTATAGTAATGTTTGTATGTATGTAATTTAGTGCACAGGTAAAAAGGCTACCCAGCCAGCCTATAACTCAAAAATTTTCATGTCTGTTTTATCATTTATTGCACACAAGAAAATTACAAAAAAAACTTAATTAAGAAAGACAATACACACAGTATGTACCTATAGATATGTATCCAGTCCAGGGTGACTTTACACCGATTAACGCTTTTATAAGAGATTTTGTATTATTGTACGGACAAGTTAGTAAAAAGTAAAAAAAAAATGTTGAAAAAGCATCATCTATTTCGAAAGGGATGGATTCATATATTTGCCTACCACATCTATTCTTTTTTACAGATTTACTTTAATCTTTTGACTTAAAGCGTGCACTTAAAAAGGTCAAAATCCCTACAAATCTTCGACTTTTGTCTACTTAACCTCCGCTCCGAATGAAATGGACAAGTCGCTAATCCGATTATATTCACCAAGAAAAGTAATGGGATGTATTCAGGTAATTTTGCGCACCTTTTCAGGCCATAAATTGCGTTTCCAATTTTGTTTGTACTCGGAGTTATAGAGCAAAACAAACAAATTCGTGTGTTAGATAAATAATATTATCGGTAATGAAATCAAACGGAAATATCTTTTTTACTTAATTAAGTGAAAAAAAGTATATTCCATTCTATTCTAGTAATTGCATAGCGATTTTTGCGATAATAAAGTAAGTAACCATTTTATATGATTAAGATATTGCACCCGTTGTGTAAAATATAATTCAAACAGTAAATTGCAAAATGTTTAAGATAAGTAAATAACGCATTAAAGTGTTTGTAAAACCAGCATGCGTTAACTATTGCGTAATAACAATTGACTAGCATTACTTGCTGTCTACTAAATAATAATTAAAGTAAATTTCAATATGAAGACATCATTTATTAACGTTAAACTGACAAAAAAATGTGCAATCTGTAATTTTACAGAAAATTATCCATTTGGCTCAACCTTATTTACTCCTTTTTCATATTTACTTTAGACTAGAAGAGTATAAGCGGATTAATATAGGAGAAACGGATTAATATAAAATTTTGTGCTGCAAAGCTTAACAGTCGGAACTATATTTTCGTTCTTTTATTTTACTTTCTAAACCCTTTGAAAATGAACAAGTCCTATTGAATTTATTCCATGAAAAAAAAAAAAACTTGACCCTTAAAGTCTAAATACAGTAGCCTTCCTCCGGCTCTGTTTCCGACGTGTGTTCCGACCTTTCCGCTTAGCCACAAAAGGCAAGGGTTATCGTGGCGTTGCGGCGCCTTGTACGGAGTGGCCGAGATATGCAGGTACCCTCAATTATACTATTTTATACTCAAGCGCAAGCCAGCCGGCCAGTATGTTAATAGTTTGTTCTATGATAATAGGGCGTAGAGTCGAGAAAATATCACCTGTTTATTGTTGGGCGTGAGGAGTTATTGCGCGACAAAATGTACTCGTACGTGAGTACTATGTGTTTATCAGTGCATTCTAGTTCTTTAAAGGTGTTGTTTTACGGCTATTGTGCAACTAGTAAATATGTAACCACAGTCATACTGTTATTACAGTTGTTATAAACACAACAAAATTTATACCCGCGATCACATATCCAGTTTTTATATTCTCTTTCTACTTAGCAACTTAATAAATACAAATACAAACTAACACTACAGTAACCCAATTTTCCAAACTAAAAAGAAGTTGTTATAAATCTTTTAACCGACAAGAACCCTTCGTTTTATTTAATCTTCTACATGTGTATCTTGCCTGTCTTACCCTACTCTATATTTTAACATATAGAACATCCTATAGATTACATGTGTACCGAAGGAGCATCTATGCGTGACAATATATTATGTACGCGCAGCTGTTGCAAAATAACAGTGATTTAATATGTCTGATTATTTATATAGAAAATAAATTGAATGATATCTATATTAAACTGATGTTGATAAAAGATGTTGAAGTCATGTTCAGCTGAAAACTCCAGCTACCTAAGGTAAACGCTTTTAGGTATTTTAAACGTATTATCTTTCTAAGCCACAGGACGGGACGGGACGGAACAGGGGGACGGGGGGTTTCTTAGTATTTAGTACTTTTATATTATATATTAAACGCTTACAAAAAAGGATGTACAGACAAAAAAACTAGGAGAAGGATCTTTTGCGTTTCGTTCGGTCTTTTAGGACAGTCTAAAAGTCTTTAATAAGAAATAGAAATAATACAAATGAGACATCAATAACTAAAAGATGGCTATAACTCAGTTTTAAGATGATTGTATCGCTTCACGAATCTATTTCACCTGAATTTCAACATCAAAGGATACAAGTAACCTTTTGGCTTTTCCATAGCTCAACTTTTCAGTGCTTACACTAACTGAAAGTTCAGTCTATTTCTATACAATGATGGTGCTATTCTATTAATAGCTAAATGTCAGTCGTTTGCCATTTCATGGGCTTTTGTTTTAGTTAATAGGCTTTCATATTAATAGGTGAGGCTTCGATAAAGAGCGGCTAAATATAGAGGGGAGGCGTTAGAATAGTTAAAACAGACATTAGAACGGTTGTAGTTTGAATTTTAGAACTTTAGTCAAATACGCAGGCCCATTACAAGACGTAAACAGATTCCCTCGCGATGATTTTGATTAAATTTAAAAATCGTAACGTTACATTTTATTTTATTTTCCATTTCGTATGTAACAGAACGATATTACCCAATTTCATTTACATCTACGTGTTCAAATTGAATATTACGTTCTATATCCCCTTGGTAAAAAACGAAAATTAAGTTTTGTGTGAGCGCCATCTGTGTTTGGATGCGGAAATTAAATAGAAGCCTGCGAGCGCTGCGGTCGTACGCGCAGATTCAGTTATCGGAAAAATCATTTTGACAAAATAGATAATGTTTGTGATTTGTACAGATTTCCGGATAGGCACTCTTTAGAAATTATTTCATATGCTGAACTACACTTACAATTCATTCTTTGAAAATTAATAACTTCAGATAAGACCACATAAAACAAAAACATGCCACAAAAACTGATCAGCGACAGCTGTGATTGATAGTAGGTAAATAATATTTTATTCTTAGAAATTTTGAAAAGATCTGTAAATGTTGGTCAGTGTCATGGGCTGAACTACGAGGTTTACGAACCGAGAGGTTTTACGTTATTTAATTAATATGTAGTACACTAACTCTTTTAATAAATTGGATCAGTATCAACATCAACCTTCAGCGTTAAAAGCACCGATGAAAACAATCCTGGAAAATTTCTTACCTTACTTATTTTCATCGACATAGTTTTGTTTTCCTAGAGTCTGATCACCATAAAAGGCCAGTAGGACACTCAACATAGGTATTAGTACATCGTTACTTTTGCCATGTCATATCGAGGTCACCTTCACGGCAATTTTCCCTCAATAAAATACCATAAGGGTTCTTCAGAGAGGCTGTAGCTCTTATTACCTGTCCCCTATTTCCTCATATCGTAAATGCAACTAAGCAGAAAATGGTACAGTGCTCGTGACGTTGCGAACTACCCTCTTATGATGAAACAGCAAAAGTAAGGGACTGGGATGTTGGGTTACTATGGCTAAATGTTCGATGTATTTTCAAATTTGTTTTTGAATGAACGTGTCGAAAGGATTTCTACACCAACCAGACCATAGAATAAATAATAGTCCGGACATCAAAAATATAAAAAAAAGGAAAGAAAATCTAAACAAAAGAAAATGGAACGAAAAATCGAAAATTGTTAATTTAAAAGTAATGGATACTTTATAAAAAACATTCAGCACATTACAATAATATTGCTTTTAATTTCAGGTAGGCGTAAGTTTTTCTTTTTAATTTAGTACGGAACTTTATTCGCGTAAAATTCAACTACTTGGCGGAGATCGAACAAATATTGACACAGGATATGCAAAGTAAGCAATACCTTGCCAGCAAACGGTGGGATTTCCCTCTTATTCACTGAGAATTGGAGCACTCAAAGGCAACGCACTTCAAAACGATTCGAAATATTCACGGAAGTTGAATCATAAAATATTTCTTTAGATAAAATTTTCCACCGTCATTTTCCAGAAATTTCTGAAATGCTAAGTCATGATCTCACAAATAGCGGTTCTGGGAACATTCTGTAGAACTGAAAAGTATTTCAAAAATTTTCTTACGCGAAACCTAAATACGGAAATTACTCAAATGTCTGAAATGAAATTACCGGTATAAGCTGATATTCCAACGTAGATAACTTGAACAATTTTGACAAGCTTTTGGAAGAATTAATGGCTAGTAAATTTGAGGAGACCAGGCGCCGAGTTCCTGTCCTAAACCTACAATAGAATCCGATTGATGTTGACGGATCGCAATTAAAGCATCGAGCGTAGAAGGCCCTAATCACTGTAGGCTGAAGTTAAATAATAAGTATGAAAAGGGCAAATTAAGTTGAAATAAGATGTACGTTATAGGTCTTTCATTGATTTTGTGCTTAGTATGGATGAAACTTAATTATTAGTTTTGAGGCAGTAATAGGAGACCGGACTACTTTTTTAAAATTTTATAAATCCAAACTTCTTAGTTTCTGCTATCGAACACTAAAATAAATTCTAAAAAATTAAACACTAAAATAAAATCTTTAAAATTTACCGAGTTATAAAGGTTTGAAATTCATGATTAGACAGAGAGGCACATACCCACTTGTGACGTCATTTGTTAGTAACGCCATATAATCTCCATATAAAAAATCGTTTTTGAAAGAGACAGACATATTGAAACTTTAAAAAATCACTGTAAAATCGTTTTTCAATCGATTCTGTTTTTTTCTTCGCGAATTCTCTGCTACTAATCTATATTTTAAAAATAATTCATAAAGTATGGTAAAATCATAAAATATGGTGAACAGTCCGATCCCCTATTGGGTTATCTCGAAATAGTTCATGAGGTCGGCAAGTAAACTAAGCCAACGTCTATAAAAAGTACGTTCCTACCGTGGAAAATATAAGTTTTCAGAGTTTTTGCTTAGGGAAAAAGGAATACGTGCGTAATGTACATCCTTTGTAACATCCTAAACCCAAAAAGCCGGATTAAACTGGTCCGTGACCTGTCAACATAACCTATTCTTATCGACAACTTTACCATTAGCTCTAATGTTCCCAAACCTTTCTCTCCTAATCTTTCCCACAAGGGAATAAGGGTTAATTTAGAAGAAAGCTTAACTTTCGCGTGCAAACTTCGGTTGTTATTTTGGGCGGGCGGCACGCAATTTCGTAGCGCGCTATTTTAATTCGCGATGTGAGGCGTGGTCGGCAATTATGTGGGTTTATTCAACTGTATTCCTAGTAGATAATTTAGGATATCGTAAAGGAATAATTTAATCAAAACCCGATTTATTTAGTCTTGAGGCTTTGAAAGTTGCTAACAGTCCACTTTTCTAATGATAGAGTTGGTTACGACATTTTTGTAGGCGTTTCGATAAGCATAAAATTTCGGCACTGACCAACTAAAAAAATTTTAGTATTAAAAAATTCCACCGAAATTTACCAAATACTTTGTGCGAGGTTTCTTTTACTTTCTATTTAAACAGGAGTGTAAAACTAACAGCAAATATATTATAGTCAAACTTTCGGGACTTATTATTTAAATAGGAAATTATTCAGTATATATCATAAATAGTTCAGTACAACTCTGACCTTGCAAGTAGACACGCCAAAACATTTTTCCTTGACAAACACAAATGAGATCTGGATTTATTGCAATAGTCACGACACTAGATTGACTACATCAACGCCGTTATTAAAGTTTCATGGTCAAAACAAATATATGAACATTAATCTTTCCTATTACTCGTAAAACTTTCAAAGATATGAACTTGGAAAACTTACAAAATTATAACAACGAATCATGTCAAAATAAAGTTTGACTATGACTAAACTTAAGTGGGCGGGGCACATAGCGCGGCGGGATGACGGAAGGTGGACCAAAGCAGTGACAGAGTGGCGGCCCAGACTTGGAAAACGCTCGGTAGGCAGACCACCAGCCCGATGGTCAGATGATATAGTGACAGTGGAAGGGAAGTACTGGATGAGAACTGCACAGGACCGCGAAAAATGGCGCAATAAAGAAGAGGCCTATACTCAGCAGTGGGTGGATGTGGGCTAGATAGATAGATGATTAAAGACAGATACGCTTCAAACTTAACAGAGTCAACAGAGTCGTCCTGTTAATAAATAATTATAGCAACAGAGCTGAGTCGTGTCAATATTATAATAATAAACCGGACGCCTGTTACCTTTTTACGACTCAACAGTACTTGAATCAATTTGATCTACTCTTGGAATAGGAGAAGGACATATGGATGATAAAAAAACTACATAATTTGAAAAAGCACACACATAAAGTCACGTCTTGATCGCAGAGTCCACTTACCAGACATACTTTTTGCTTCATTCACATTCATCATTCATCAATCTTTTCATACTTGCAAAGCCGGTCCCGCTCGGTCGGTTTAGGGGACTTCCGAGCTAACCTTTTTTCGGAACATCTCCGATTTGCTAGTGAAACACACGCTTATCTATAACTTATTATTACACCATATGGGCGACTTACTGCGTGTTAAGTTCGAATTTTCCCAAAAGTAGTTCAGTGAATACTATCAAATGTAGAGTACAACAACAGCCAGTATTAGCGCGTGACACGTAATTTTCAGCGGAAACCATTTAAAAAATTAGCGGTTTGAGTCTGACCCACAATTCACACAGCAGGAGGTCGACAATTAAGATTACGCATTTCATTGACTCATAATTCACAGTAAGGGCATAGTGTTTATGTTTTAGGTTATAGGAACACGAAATAATTTCTATTGATATTTTTCGGAAACAGAACATAAACAATATCCATCAGTATAGTAATCGCATCGTAAGAATGCCGTCCTGACAGCTGTCATACACGTACATTTTTTTTCTGTCTCTTTTGCACCCATTTGGTTTCATATTTCCTGCCTGCTGTCAGGACGGCATTCTTACGATGCGACAGGTATAGCAAGTACAACAGCGAAGACGGTTCTTGCTTACGGGTATCAGTGCAATTAAACTGATTTTATTTAGTAGAAAAAGAAAATATTTTAAAAGGTAATAAAGATAGGTTTATCTTAATAAAAGGTTTGTCGCTAGTCACTTCATATTTAATTAAAATAGTTATATATTCAATCTAAATTATTAGTTAAAGAGAAAGCTATAAGTATTCGTAAAGAAGTTTGATTAAAAAGAGAGTAAAAATTAATTTTTGAACTTATCCAATAATATTCAAGTTAATACCTAATTGCATTTTAAACACTTTTAGAAACTTTTTTAACCCGGTAGATTTGTGTGTTATGTTATTAATTGCATTTTTTTCCAAACGGTAAGTTTAGAATTCTTAATTCGAATAAAAAAATTTTACTTTGACTTTGACTTTAGAATGTCGAACAAATCTGTAGTGACTTGAATACAAACTTTAATGTTAGTGAATTTCCCGCTAAAGTAATATCGATGTTTTCGAGGAGACATCACCGCCTGGCACATCGACTCTTGCCCTTGACAACGAGTGACATAAACTGATAGATTGCTATCAAAAACGTAGCCTTATGGTAGCCGGGAAATATCTAAAAGTTAATTCAAAGGTTGGTTAGGAAGCAGATTTAACTAACAACTCTCTACTATTGTTTAAAAAAAAAATAACCAGATTCTGTCATAGTGTGATGGCAAAGAATGTTACTTAGGGATTTCAAGTTACGAAGAATATTGGCACAATGGATTCTTTGGTTAAGGGGTACGAGCCTTCTGCTCCCCCGCAAGTCCGCGCCCACTATATTACCACTCTGGTATAAATAGTGATTAGGTCCGTCAAAAAAAAAAAAAGGATTCTTTGGTAATGTTATTTAATAATATATTGTGAAAATACAACAAAAATAACAAAAGCTTTCTTTCCAGAATCAAGTACTTAGTAACTGGAATTTGTCGAGGTACTAGCAAGGTCGGCAGCTTGAGGAGCACTTGGTCGAGTCCTCTACTAGTAAGGGACGCCAGTAGTGTAACCACAGGACTAACAAGTAGCTATGAAGTAAGAGCGTCGGTGGTGCATTGGCTACGGCCGCTGCTTCCCGTCCGGGAGACGCGAGTTCGATACCCATCACGTACCAACGTATTTTTTAATTTCGAATCCGTATGAACGTTTATTCGACGCTCTTACAGTGAAGGATAACATCCTGAGGAAACCTGCACACTCCTACGAAGAAATTCGAAGAGTCAACTAAGTTAAGACAGCAAAAAAGGCACTTTTTTGTGCGAGATGAGATTCGAACCGTGATCTTCTGTTTGGAAGGCAGCGACAATAGCCGTTATACATAACACTTTACAATTCTGTAATACTAGATTGGTTTGTATGTGTCCTAGGAAGATTTGATAATTCGAATTTTCACCTAGGGATATTGCGAAAACACGGATGATTAGACAAAGGTGAAAAAAATTCTCAATCTTACTGAAAAAAAGATAGGGTTTTTGCAATAACACTAGTCGCTGTAGTAACATTAAATATCTTTAACTCTGATTGGCTAGATTTTTGTTTACTGACTAAATCTTATACTGATTGGTTCCTAGTTCCCTGTCCAGCGTTTAAACGTGCCCTCATCCAGCAGTAATGTACTCTTTTAGTCCGTGGAGTGGTGCCACGAGTTGTAAACTCTATTCTACCAGCCAGTGGATATAGGCATAGTAGGGTTGTCAGAGGAAAGCTTCCAGTAAGATCAGCAGTCTGCAAGTGCACTTGAAAGCTAGGGGTGAGGCGTAGATCACTTGATTAAGCGATGAAAAAGGTTAAAATTTCACTGTAGTAATTTTGCAAATGTAATGTATGAGTTTGGTTCTGGCTTATAAGTTAGTTTTTTGTTAGGTACAATATTTGATCTGTTTGAATTTTAGGTAAATACCTATAATGAAGCATGTATATAGATAGCAGTGAGATAAGTGGTGTTAAATTACGTAATCTTATCCTTTTAATGATATATCCCTTTAAGAAAAAATAAACCGTTTGTCGTACAATTCCGTAGAATAAAATAGAATAGAATTAAAAAAAAATCGAATCAAAAAACCGAAACCGAAATCGATTTTTTTTTCAATTTTTTTTTTTCATTTCATTTTGTCGTACACTTACATTACAGCAAAGACCAAGAAAAATAATACTTTTATAAGTGAACGTGATGTAACGCCACTTATGAACATGACTTATAAGCATGATAGGATTAACCTATAAGCGACTTGGCAATTTAGAGCCTATAAAAATCGCATCAACACGTGGTACAAAGAAAATATGAGCGTCGCTTTGCTGCTTTTGAACGTGTTGATAAACATGCAAGCTTTTGATGTTTTAGATAATCACAATTTAGAAAAATAAAAGTGATTGTAGTATTGATCACTTTTTTTTCTAAATTTCTTGGAAGTAAGAGTAAGATGTCTGCTGACTCAACGACAATGCAAATTGTACAGCCTGAACTGGAAATATCACTTTGGATTCGATTTTTGGAAATTATACCAAAAGAAATAAAATTGGGTGGACTTCTTTTTTCTCGAGCACCGGCCATTAACTTTGAAACTCTTTCTAGAGTCAAAAAACTGTCACCGAAAAAAAAAAACTTGCGAGCTAATTCATACGCACTCACAACGTAACACGTGTTACTACAGCAATTTCTTTCAGCGGGTCATAGCATCGTAACGCGAGTAGAACACGAAACAATCTCATTTAATGGTTAAATAATCATTCCAAAAGTTTGGGAACCGACCTATGTTATAAGTTAGGGAGTGATCGGCAGTAACTATTAAGGAAAACTGTAAGGTGTTTTGTTTAAATATAGGGTAAATAAATGCTTTGGTACAAATATTGTTGTAAGGCACGTGAGTAAAAACGTAAAGAAATTAATGTTTAAATCAACAATATATTTATCATCAAACTGCATTGAAAAATATATAAATATTACGTCGATTTAAAATATAAGTTTGGAAAACCCATACTCGAGTAATTTACAGTTTAGAAACTATTCAGATTAACGCCATCTATCGAATACCTAGTGAAGTACCTACTAAATATGCGATTTGTAATCCACTTTTCTATAAAATGAGTAGGTGTCTTAAGTAGGTATAGTAAGTGGCAGTACTTATTAATGTACCTCTACCAGCTTCATCTTTTTCAAGATTCAAAGTATTCATCATCATCATCATCGTGTGGGTTGTAGGTCGACAACCAACCTAACAAACTCTGGCGTCGTCAGTGTTTAAGAGCCGCCAAAGGCCACTGACTTGGCTCGTGTAACGACTAGATGTAGCCGGGACGGGACCAACGGCTTAACGTGCCTTCTGAAGCACGGAATCATCTTTCTTTTCGGACAATCAGGTGATTCATCTTGCAATGTCCTAACCAAACTGGGGAAATTCTCACAAGAGATTTTTGCTTGACAGTGTCCCCACCGGGAATCGAATCCAGAACCTCCGGAATCCACGAAGGCTGTCGGATTCAAAGTCTTGGTATTCTGTTTATGTAAGTACGGGTCAAGTGTGCAACCATCCACTTTGTACCCACCTCCGGTTCTGGGGCACACACTTTGCTTCTAAAAGAAAACTCATGACCAGAAGACTTGTATAGTCAAAATTGTACTTAATGAGTAGTACTTACATTGATTTTGTTCTTGACGCGCTCAATAGCCTTCGAGTCTTCCTTCTCGGGGCTAAGGCGGCAGACCCTCGCTCGCCAGTCGTTCGCGCCGGCTGCCTGGAGAGCTGCCAGCCTGGAATTAAAAACAAAATATTGTTTAAAAATGGAATTTATTATTTTAATATTTATGTAGCCAGTATTAAGAAGATAAAACTTATCAAATAAAACTTCGCCATGTTGCGGAAAATCAATGCAAATACATAATTAACTAATTTCTACAGCAAAGAATAAAAAGTGCACGCGGAAATTTGGTATCCACTTTGATCATAATGAATGAATGAATTAATGAATGAATGAATATACTTAATGAATGTAATATATGGTATCCGTAAAGTTGTTTTTTTTTCTGGTCATCCTTTACATAGTTTTCTAAAATGTAGAGAGAAAACAACATCTACTTTGTCAGTTGATATGATATTATAGGAGAGTGTCGGTGGTCTAGTGGCTAGGGCCGCTGCCTCCCGTCCGGGAGACGCGGCGCGGGCTCGAATCCCACCACATACCAATGTGTTTTCGAATTTCGAATTCATATGTACGTTTATTCGACGCTCTTACGGTGAAGGAAAACATCGTGATGAAACCTGCACTGCACACTCCGGCGAAGAAATTCAAAGGTTACACAACCTTTGAATTGATCAGCACTGGGCCAGCGTGGTCGACTAAGGCCTAATCGCCCTAATTCAGGGTAGGCACGAGCCCTTCGATGGGGACGTATAATGACCTGTTGATGATTTTAGGTAGATTTTATTGCCGTTGTTGATAATTCTCAGCTATTACTCGTATCTTTGGAAATTATCATTACAGGAACCATGTTACAGGTCTACTTACACTAGGGATTGTTATCTTATTCGATGTGATGATAATAAATGACGGTCTGAAGTGTGAGAAACTATTGCATCTCTCTAATAGAGCAATCGGTAGGTGTTTAAAGTATCAAAACTTCCTTTTTACATAACTATTACAGTAACAACCGAACCAAATCACAATACAAAAGGTGTCAATCAAAATACAATGGACATGTAGTCCTCTTGTCCTATAAGGGGCGATGATAGCTACCAGCCAAAAGAAGAGGTACTATACAGCACAACGAGTGTTTTAAGAGTTTTATGATCAGCATGTCTAATAGGGGACGCCTGCGACAGAGCGCAGACGGTGACCTGCTCTGTTTGAAGAACTATTTCACCCCTTTATGATTAGCATCAATAGCAAGTAGATTCAATCCAAACTTAACGAAAATCTATATACATCCAAAATATAGTAAAACTTGTTCCCCCGTTAGTGGAAAAATTAAAAATATAACTTTTATAAACATCGATAGTTTATATTATCACTTGTGATTTTCCTTGGGAATGTTTGATATAGTTTTTACCACGCTAGTTTTAAAATAATAAAACGTGCCATGTATATATACCTAAATATAAAATAAATTTTAATTTCTCTTGAAATCTAACTAAAAATTTCCCCACGAGGAACTGGCCATTATATTATCACCTCACTACATTAGCAAGTTAAAAATAAACCAAAGCAGGTTAAATGTAAATAACAATGCGTTGCGTTGTTTCTATTTTTGGCTTACTACTTGAATAGTCTCTAAAGTTATGCAGACAACGTTATTACGGAATTACGAGTACCATATAAAATACATAAAGATTTTTTTTAAATAATACGAATAATGAGGAATAATACGAGGTCAGTAACCCAATGACATAAGTGGAGGAGGCTCATAGTCCAGCAGTGGACTGTAACGGTCTGTTGATATTGATGTTGACCCAATAAATTCACTATCGCAACTTTGAATAACTTGTGGTTTGTATGATTCAGGATTAAACCAACAAATAGTTCTGAATAAGAAAATGTAAAATTTTGAAACCGTGCAGTATTTTAATATTGTGTTTGATTATTTAATTATGAAGTTTAGGGTATGTCCATCTAGAACAAGAATAATAATAGCGAAGCGTAGCGTGTGGTGACGGCAGAGTAGAATACATTTATCACCAACCCCTACTCTTCCCGTGGGTGTTGTAGGAGGCGACTTAGGGACTACACATTGAACAGGGAACGGGCAGCAGCGCTCTCTGATACAGTAACCTTTAAATCTGCGATCTCCAACCCGCCTGCCAAGCGTGGAGATAATGGCAAAACCCTCCACTTAAGTGGAGAAGGCTCGTAAGTCCAGCAGTGGACTGTAAAGGGCCGTTGATGATTGATTGATGAAGCGTAGTTATATAATTATAGAACATTATCCTTCCAGTACAGAAAATAAAATAAATTTTGTGCAGAAATCAGAATCTATAGCTACACCCACACATAGTCACATACATAAAAAAAAAAACAATATTTAATAAAATTGATTTCAATGTGACGATTTAATTAAAATAGCTCCTATCCTCTATTGATGGAAAAATTCTACAATTTTATGTCATGTTTCCTGTCTAATTTCCTGAATCGATATCCTATAGTTCAGTACACAAAGTACTTATACTTAATAATAAACATTATTGTCTTGTTTTCCAAACGTTGTGGTATGCCAATTTAGTTCAGTGTGTGGTTGGTATATTATTTAAATGTAAACAAGACAAGGAAAAATTAAGAAGTACCTAAGGTCAAAGTGTTTAGCCGTGGTGCTGGCTAATGTACTTGCAAATATAGCCTGCATTCCGAGACGCGCTGTAATCGATTTCAGCACCCGTAATCGCGTACCAAATTACTGTCAACGGGCGAAGGAACCCATACATTTTTTTGCTTTTCTGATCGCAGACGGCGCTGAAAGTCTGATTCGGAATGCGCCTAAACAGAAAATTGATGGAAGCAGAGGTGAATGCTAGTATGAAAATCATCCTATTGATTAATTTGTTGCGATGGGTAAAATCCTTTATGTACTTTTTTTAAAATCGGGGCTGATTACTTAAAAAAAAAAAAAAAAAAATGCTACTTAGCTGGTCTTTGAAGGGCTTAATTTAATTTCGATGACACGACACGACACGATAGTGCTTTTTACTGCTTTTATAACCTACTATCTCATCGTCATTCTCTTGTTTGGTTTGCGGAGTATGTTTTCTTATTTCATACATCCTTATAACCGTCATCTTAACACTCACATACAGTATATGTTTCACGCGTAATACCTTACATTTACTTCCATCACTTTTCTTTTTATTTGTAGGTACAGTACCAACACATGCGGCTGAACACTTTGACCTTAAGAACACCCTTATTCCGTAGAAGAAGATAATGCGAGTGTATAACTGCATGTGCTGTATATTGTACATTTCAGTTGTACACAAATAAATTGTGTCGTGACTTCACCCTTTAGACGGAAACACAATATTTTATCTACAATTGTCCCCTTTCCCTATTTACTCTTTCCCAATCCCAACAAGTCTGTAAATATCGTCCCTCCGAATTAGTTACGCTAGGGACCACAATAGAGGGCATTTTTATGTGTTTGCTATGCAAATTCAGCGCTCAAACAAATAGAACACAAATAGAGAGGCACCTAGAAAAACTGGGATTTCGGAATGCACAATAAAGCAAAGCTTGACAAAAGTGTGACCAAAATCATTGTTCAGTATGCCAAGAATTAAATTTATTTTAATATAAAAATGTGTTCTTAGTAGTTCAATGAACAATTCAATTGATTGAACTAGTGAAACTTTATAGTATCAGTAAAGGGACGACGGGATTTTCTTGGAACTTTTTTCGCAGTTATATTTGATACATCCGACTTTTACTGATGATTTTGTAACACTGTATCCTACGTATTTCTTGCACCTACAAAAGTTAAGCTCGGTGTATTAGGCGCGATAGTCAACTCGAGTAGCTCTAGAAGCCCAGAAGTACAGCTTAAAGAGAGAAAGGACTTCATAATAATCATGGTCATCTTGATCGTCATAAACAGCTATACGTCCCCACCAAGGGGCTTGTCATAAAGAATGTTAATTACCTTTCGGCGATGGTGCCTCCTCGGTGCGGCATGTCGGCATGTGTCGCGCTGCGTTGCACACCTCCGCCGAATCTGGAAATAAAATAAAAGTCATGTCAGGGACTTCAAAAAATAAACAAGATAAAAAAAGTAAAACAAATTAAAAACTAAAAACTAAAATACACGAAAGATATGCTCGACAGATTTACATCACTAAGAAACGCACTTACTAAACATCTTTATTGATCCACCCGTGTCGTGAACGTATAACAACTATATTTTTCAACGGTGTAGTTAATAGTTAAAATAGTGGCTAAACAAAGACACCAATTTCTAGTCAAAAATAAAGGCATCTTTAGAAAAGCAAAAGGCAACAAATACTTCAAAAATGACATAAGGCAGCTTAGGTATTTTGAGAATACCACATATACAGGAAAACAAACTTATAATCAGGACATTATTTATTTATAAACTCAACAACATAAAAACAAGGATAAGTATAATTATACTCTGTCATTTTCTTATAAGCTGTCTCTACCGAAGGGCTTAAGCTTATCATTTATTTGGGCGATATACTACTAAGGACCTATACAGCGAATTCCTACAGTAAATCTAGTTCAAATACAATCAATCTTCGCTAATAAGTGCCAGGATTCCTTACAATAAAATACACCATACAAACGCACATTATGCTATCAAAATATAAAAAGCTTAATATGAATTCAATATTGAGCAGCTTCCATTTCAAAGGCAACATTTCTGTTTTTGTCTGTTATAATCTATAAGATCCGATTAACATTGATTAAATCTTTAGCAAAGAGGCAAGTCACGTTGAAATCTCTTTTAACAGTCTCTGTACTTATAAATTAAACTTGCTACTTGCTAAAGAATTGACCAATGTAAAGCAGACCTAAGTTCACCTACCCCCTTTTTCTATCTAATTAGTATAAAAGTAGTACTTGGAGATATTTATAGGTCAAAAGTTAAGTATGTGGCCTATAAAAAAGTTTCACGGTAACCTTAGACAAAGTTTTAAGGCTCCAGACAGACCTAAACTCTAGGCATAAAGCGCTATCATTACCTTGGCTTCTCAAATCTCTCCTTGAGAGTCTTGAAGTTGAACAGCCTCTCATTTAGAGGTCTCATCGATAACATCTCCATTTTCTTCACCAAAGTTCAAACTCGAGTTCAAACTTTATAGGTACACTAACACAATAACATTTGAACTAATTCTCCGAAAGCCTCTCTAAAAATTAACACTGTTGCATTCACTGAGCGTAATTTTCGTCTATAAGTTAATAAAATAATGCTAAATTATTCTAAAAACTAAAATACGTGTTGTCTGCAGCAGACAAGTGACAGAATGTCAGCTATCCTGTCATTTGTGACGTGTTGACAAGTTCACTCGGGCGCGTTCAGGCAACGACTGATTCATAATCATAATATACCATGAACAATACAATACAACAGTAGGATGCATTATCGTTACCCGGTTGCAGCGGGGCCAAAGGAAGGTCATATTTTTGATCGGTATATTAAATATGTGTATCTATTTGTAAGTTAAGTGACTGGTAAATGTTTATACCTCAGTATTGTAGCGTTTTTAGAAATTGTAGTGTATGAATATGATGACACTGAGAATGATTATGATTAAAGTGGATATAGTGAAAATTACAGATTGATTGGCAAAAATTCGCGACAGGCAAAAGCTTAAAGTGGCGATCTATAAAAAGCAAATCGTATTAAGTACATGTGAAATAAAATGAATTATTTTCAGAAGTAATATTCTATTCGAAAATTTTTATTTATCATTTATGGATGTATTTTGCAACTGAAAAGAAAGTGCGCAACCATAAAGGTAATGTCAAAACATTTAACAACTAAATTTTAATTCGTGCATTTTTTTAAATAAAAGCATGACCATCTTTAGCACAACTGCAGTCGGGTTTTTATTAATGTTATTTAGTATTCTTGTTATTTATTGATAAGGACAGAAGTGCTGTAGGGTAGCAAGGGTTTAATTATTATGTAGGTATAAATGTTTACTCAGTTAAATGTAAATGTTTAATGTTTAGCTCGTGAAGTAGCAACGGGAAGTTCTTTGTCAATATCGATCGAACAGTAATACCTATAATAACCATTTTATGTAAGTTTTGCTTCGTGGTATCATTAACAATATTATGTTTAAGTGTTTAAGCTAAACTCGACACAAGAGTAGAAATAAAATAAACGTTGGAACGCAGTACATTATAAAATAATGACAACACTACATAGACAGGCCCTCCGGCTACATGTCACTCAGCGAGCTATGGAAAGATCTATGCTTGGTATTTCGCTACGGGATAAAATCCGAAACGACATCATCCGGCAGAGGACCAAGGTGGTGGATATTGTCCAGAAGTGTAGCAAGCTGAAGTGGCAGTGGGCTGGCCACGTCTGTCGCAGAACCGATGAGCGTTGGAGCAGACGGGTTCTCGAATGGAGACCGCGTCTCGGGAAACGTAGTGTGGGACGCCCCCCTGCCAGGTGGACTGATGACCTGAAGAAGGTCGCTGGTGGTGGCTGGATGAGGAAAGCGGGTGGTCGTGCGCTTCGGCGTACCCTTGGGGAGGCCTACGTCCAGCAGTGGACTGCAATAGGCTGATTGATTGATTGATTGACATAGACAGGCTAAATGGTTATAATAAATAACCTGAATAAGTGGCAATGATTGGTTGAAAATTCAACAGTTTTTTATTTATTTATTTGTATTTGGACGGCTCCGTAGCCCAGGTGGTAGTGTATCTGCCACCGACGTACAGGGTCGCGGTTTCGAATCCCGCCCAGGGCAAACATTCGTGTGATAAGCACTTGTGCTTGCCTTGTGTCTGGTTGTTGTTTATCTATATATAAGTATGTATTTATCTATTTATGTAATGTATATCAGTTGTCTGGTACCCATAGTACAAGCTTTTCTTAGTTTGGGATCAGACGGCCGTGTGTGAAGATGTCCTCACATATTGATTTACTAATTAATGTCTATTTTTTACCTGATTTTTCCAGATTTGTCTGAAATCGAAATGTTGAGATAGTTTTGTTTTGATTTCGTTTTTTTTTTGTGCCAATACCATATCAAAACATAGGTACGAAATAAGAAATTAAATAATTCACATACGTCCAACGAAAAAGAAGCGAGCGTCGTGCGAGTATGTGTGTTAATGTCAGTGTTGATAACAGAACAGTTAGCTCAGCCAACCAATTAACTGGGTCGGAAAAATGTAGGAAGGAATGCTTCCTACCGATAACGTTATTCAGTTGTCAACGAACTTATTATCCTAATGCGTACAGAAAGTATAATAAAACTAGCTACCGTTTTTCAAATCAAATCAAATATCCTTTATTGCACATAAAAATACTCATACAAACACAGACGATACAGAAGAAGGCAATTGGCGGCCTTATCGCTTTAAGCGATTTCTTCCAGGCAACCACTGGGCGAAAAAGAACAACAAAAGGATGAATAGGCGGGTGTGCAGAAATAGTACCTACTGTACAAAATAAAATAAAAAATACTATACAGTTCTAACATATAATATATTATATATGTATATATATATAATATATACAGAATAATATACATAATATAATAAAAATAACATACATAACACAAAATACACTACATACTAATATAACAGTAATATGCACAAAATCTATCTGGCTATAATACGCACGATTTCAATTTATTCTATGTGAATAAGATATTTTTTCAGCTGTAAAAATAAGCGTGACTATCGTGTCTAGTTTTCTAACCGTCTCAATGTAAAATGATTATACTTAGATCAATTAAGCCATTAAGAGGAAAGAAAGAAGGACTAAACAAAGCTGCCGTCTTTACACAAATAGTCGTTAGGTATAGACAAAAATCCAAGTTTGTATTAAAGCCAAGTAAATTTCTATTCATCCATTTGGTGATCATAATTACCTCCATAGGTACATACGTATATAGGTAGTCGATCAATAAATTGGTTTATCACCCTAAGGTTGAATGTCAGTTGCCAATTATAGAACAACAAAGATTATTTTCGTTTGCAGAACGATCTGTCAGATACCGAGTATAAACCTTATTGAAATTTTCGATAACCAGGAAATTTAATTAAAAATTGTTAACCACTTTCTTGCTCAACCTTACGTACTCAACTTGTATGTAAACGAAGCCAAACTACCCAAACAATAATTCTCTTTTATTGATAAAAGCATTTTAAGTACGGACGGAAGAAACGCACTATGCTTACGGTTCTCATCAACATTTAACCATTAATAGTAAATTGTTTTTATAGCTTTGTAAATAAACCTTGTAATCATACTTAAAAAAAAACACGATATCAAATGAATGAAGTGAAGGGCCCCAAAAACCCGATAATAAAGGAAGGACGTACATATTCGTCACCCTATTTATCATTAGTATTTAAGGGCAATGCGTGGTATTTTGTGAATAGTGATTAGTGTGAGAAAGGTGCGATAAAGGTATAGTGATAAGGAATTTGAATAATAAAACTATAGGTAAATTCCTTCCTCGAAAAAACAGATGACTAATACGAGTGGTTGCAACAAAGACAATTTTGAGAAAAGCCTACAATATAATGTGTAATATACAAAAATATTTAAGTGCGATAGTATAAAAATCAAGACACAATTTGTAAAAAAAATTTAAAAAAGTCGCAATAAATAACCACCAAATAACTACCTATATTAATAAATATTTACTAATATAATATTGCAAAATTATTTGAAATATTAAATTTAGTTATCAGCCGAAACAAAAAAATAAACATAATTTTCATAAGAAAGGTGATATGAAAACTGCACGAAAGGATGACAAAGTCTATCAATTTAAAAAGTGACTCAAAAAGACAAAACCTAATCACTGAAAAAAGGTCTAAGAAACAAAGCAGCAACAAAACCTAAGAACAATTACTACGCAAAACGTAGCAAACAGCTACGTAGTTACTCACGCACCGTAGCAGTTTCCAAACAAAGGCTACGCGAGACGCGGCTACGACGAGGCTACACGCGCGCCGCGCAGTCGACGAGCGAAGCAACACTGAGGGCGGGCGGGCCTTGCACTGAGCGGGCGGCCTACGTGAGGCTTTCACGAGCTTTTTATACAACACTTATAACGTGCAACAAGAATGCTATTGATGGCTTTTCCAGGGAAAAAATGGTGTGGCCATTATTATTATTATGTTTTCGGTGGTTTTCATATTCAGTAATTAAATCTAATATGTCTAATATGAATATAACAGATTTTAATTTTCTAAATTGATTTAAAGCACAAGCAAGTATATACCTATACTTGAACTTTTTATACTAACTTCAAAATAAAGAGTAAATAAAGAAGAACATTATTGACACCAGTTTTAAATATTGCTAATCTAATATTTATGAAACGAAATATGAAAAATGTTGTTGAACCATATTATATATTTGTAACAGACGTAATCTATATAAATAATACTCTATTGTTAAATCTTTTGTGAGATAATTTACTTAATCTTAAGTCGAAGTTTATTTATTCCAGGGAACAGTTTATTTTAGGATAATATGAGACACGTAGAAAAACTCAAATTTTCATTCAATGTTACTTTTCTTTTGAGAGAAAGACGTGAGATCAAAGTGGAATACATAATACGCTTAGCCGCAGAAGGCGCCCATTCACACTACCTTAGAAGGCACCAAATACCATTTATCAAAACTCGAATCTACAAATCCCACCTGCCTCGGTCCGTGGTAGCACAGCACAGAAAGCAATACTTTACCGACTCGCAGCTTTACTCGAAGTACTAACAGAGCAGAGTTGCATTACTGCAAGTGCAATTAATTGCAATTTACACCGCATCGGCGGTAATAGCTGTTTCCGTTCGAGTAAACACCGGAAACCGTTTATAATTCCAGTCTGGCTTTTTGAATTAATAATTACGAACAAAGACAGTTTATTTAATGTAAATTCTAACAAAGAAGTGAATGTAATAAATATCGTCTAAACATTGTCAGACTACTGGCCAACACAACACAATCCTTTTTGCCATAGTTTTTATGCTTAAAATTTCGTAGCGCCTGACTTGGCAAACATAAGTGGATAGGAGCAACAAAGTTTCGTCGGCTTGACATGCCTTCCGAAGCAAGGAAAACGCTCTTATTAATATACCGCTAGTCGCCCACCATGGCTTGGCTATACTTGTTGCTTAACTTTTGTGGTGGTGGTGGTGGTGGTTAGAAGTTAGCAGTCGCTATCAGACCACAAAAACTTTAATATGAAACAATCGTTTTGATTCTTTTTTGTACGATATCAAAACATACAATCCAATATTCAAATATTGGATTCACAACTATCGTAATAATAGCAGAAGTGTGAAAACTGTGCTAAGTTCAAATTGAATAAAAAAAATTATAAGATCAAATATTTAATGGTGATACAGCTTAAAGCAATTTACTGGACAATTTGTAATTTTAGGCAGAACATAAAATGCAGACATTTTGCGCTGGAGATAAAGCAGCAGCAAAAGCTGAATATTAACCACCTTTATATTAGCTTAGCTTGCTTGTTCGGAATATTTTTGGTCAAAGCGGGCTGTATTTCCACATTGAAAGCATTGCAAGAACTTAATACCCTTCACTACGACTACAACTGCTAACAAACTGCATAAGTGTAGGTAGCCCATTCACGGCCCAGCTGCGCGGCGCTTTGCCGTCGCAACTCACAAGCAACGGTGTTTACAGCAGGCTGTATTGTGTCCACAAAGGCAGACCTGCATTTGCATTACACTGCATTATACAGCACTATCGTAACCACAGTGCTTACTATGTAATCTAGGCCTTAAACGCTGTTTTACTCTCAATTCGTGTCGAATCAAGTAATGTTCAATAATTATACCTATACTTACTTAAAAGTTTGTTTGTTCGTATACAATAATAATTATTTTATATATTACTTATGTCTAAGAAAGCTCCGAAAAAACCAGCGTAGGAAAAGAAAGAATTAGCCAGCGAAAGGAACAAAGCTAAGAGAAAGGAATGTAGTAGAAATTTATAGTCATTAAAATTTGGAATTTGCGTGCCTAAAAAATATTATAAAAAGAAAAAGATAAGAAATGCAAAAGGTCATTTTCAATCACACAAGGTTAGTAAGCTGATTGATAAAGTATGAACAACTTTGAGCGCCTAAAACAACAAAGCTATTACATACAAGGGCTATTCACGCCCCAACTTTGCCGTGTAGCGTGTACACTGCAGACTGCATTGTGCACACAACGGGAGATGCTCATTAACAAAACTCTGCGTTGTAGCTCAAAGGCTACTTGTAGAGACTTTTAGCAAGCGCTGCTATGATTTTATTCTACTTAATCTGTGGTTGGGGACAAAATATTATCGATTTTAAATAAACAAAGAAACTGATCAAGGCTAACAAAGTTAAAAGGAACGAAATAGCAAGGTAAAAAGAGTTAAATCTAATATTGAATTCTAATGGACATGTCAGTCATAAACACAAACAAGAGGACCTGACAAAGAGAAGCTCCTTGAGTGACAACTAAATTTTTACCGCTTCTAAATAGTATACTGCAATAAAGCTAGAAATAAAAATGAAAGAAAAATCTCTCCCAACAGAAGTATCTACACCAGATAGTACCACCAACAAAATCAATATAGACAGCTACATATAAAACGAGCTAGATTAGAAACGTAATGTAAACACGGACACGGGCAGGTGAGCTATCAATTTCCTGCGACTAGCGCCCATCGATTGCACACCAACATCGCCACGGGTAAACCCTGAAACCATGGATACGCTCACTTCACACACAGACGTTGGTAAACTGCAAACATCGTTAATACAGGATATCCCATTGGACAGAGAAATTGATTTTATTGAACATTCAGTAATAAATAAAACACAATGTCTATGAATATAAAATTGAAAGAGAATGCAGATTTATTGTAGGGTTATGCTAAACAGCAATTTATTTCAGTATTAATATTTCTATTATTGCAGCCTCTTATTTATACGAAGTACTGGTTAAACATAATACTTGTTGAAAAAGCTAACTAAATAGTAGAAACATAAAAAAGTTTGAAAGCATGACTTGCATGACATTGCATATTTTAAACAGGTCTAATCAGTATAAGAAAAAGAGTAGTTTTTAAGAAATAATACACTTCAAACATGCAAGTCGACGTCTAAATATTTGCACCAACCATTTCCACTGAAGATTAACAATAAACGTTCCCAGAAAATGATGCAATAAGAATAAATACAAAGGGTAGACTGCACAGGAATGATAAGACCTTTAATGTTAACGATAATAGTGAGGTTCGCTACTCTTATGCCTTCTCATTAATGAGCTACTCTTAAAATAGTGTTGTGTAGTAGGGTAACACCCTTTGAGTAGAAAAGAAACTAAAACAAATCAGAAAGTTGAAACCCACAAAATAAAATTTTACAAAACTTACAGCGCCTGTAACAAAAATGTTCATGAAATTTTCAAACACACCAAAAATGCCTTTTCACTAAAACTATCTATACAAGTACAACCAAAATTCTAAAAGCTACCTATGTTCTATCGCCCAGAGGCGCATGAATTTTCATAACGCACACCACAATGGCGGTTGTCGTCACTCGTCTAGCCAACCCAGGGTGATACACACACACGTATATCACTGTATAGCCAGGAAATGTTAGATGGACATTTTGCATTTGGCATTTTGATATAGGAAACAGACAAACGTAAACCTCTAAAGTACATGAATATAAAAGCAACATAATATAACTTACTCAAGATATATGTATGAAAGAAAGGGATCCCACATCAAGTAAACCTACAAGGCAAAGTCCTCCATAAAAATACAAGTGACATAAAGTGTGGACCTAATGTCAACTTTACTCCGAACACGCCACTCGTAAAACCCCGGATTTCCATGGCTTTCTCTTAAAAGGTACTATTAGTGCACCCTCTAACTCCTGTAACACCTATAGTAAGGAGTCTGATATAGACGAATCTGTAGATAAAGCTGTCTGTATAGTTACTATCGATAAGGGAGAAATACCGTCGATCCATTCCGGCCTGTCGGAAAATGCCGGAACGTCGACCGGTAGCTCCATCTATTGATTTATATCCTTTGTGCATATTTTCGGTAAAAACAAAGGAATCTGTGCTATTGTTCAATAAGGCTCGATTATTCGTCTAATATTTAGGAGTCTCCTATGATTCTGTTCCAATAATTGGAGATTAATTGCGTCTTTTGTCATATCTTAAACAAAAACTACAAGCAAAAGTGCTTTGAAGCTTATTTCAGTAGTAGATAAGTCTTTTGCGCATTTATTAATCTGTACAAACTTATCCAGATAAAGACTCATTTTATACAACAATGTTACCAAGGGTCTAAATTGGGGCCGCTATTTTAAGTAATAATTGATAGTATTGACCTTAGGATCCACTGTCACTATCAACAACACTATCAACGTACTCTGTAAGTCCTACGGCTTATCACAATGACATTATGGTCGGGAATACCTCAACTTGTCCAGTCATCGTGCAGTAATTGAATCGAATCGCCGCTTGTGGGTGTCGTCGGATTCAATGATAAATTAGACAAGTGTCACTACCCAGTGTTACTAGACCCTTGAAACTGTATTGTTAAACAGGTGTTAAAGTCTTAATGAACATTTTCTTAGTACTGTAGTAACTACAACGGTCCAGGCAAAAATTTTAAAAAATAAGCTTGAATTTAATGTACTTAAAATCAATCAAATCAACGGCCCGTTACAGTCCACTGCTGGACTATGAACCTCCTCCACTTAAGTGGAGGGTTTCGCCATTATGATGTCACGCTCTAATCCTTAATTTAAGTTAGTCCGTCCTTTTTACCTTTTAAATACTGAAAAGGGACAGGAGATGGCCATCCTAATATTAGAGCTGTCAAACATCGAATTTGAACCTTATGACCGTGTCGACTGCACAATTTTAGAGAGCACTTAAAACATGCAACTTAAAAATCTCTTAAACTGACAGCTATGCCCTTATTTTAGGTTATCGTTCGTTCAAATGCATATCATTCGTTCATCACCTCTCTTGCATTGGTCATAAAAATGAAAAGGATAGCTGGATTTTAAAATTAGAATTAGAGCATGACATCCCGAATCGAGGCCACTGTATCAGAGAGCGCTGCTGCCCGTTCCCTGTTCAATGTGTAGTCCCTAGGTCGCCCACGGGAAGAGTAGGGGTTGGTGACAAATGTATTCTACTCTGCCGTCACCACACGGCGAAAGACTTAAAATACTTTTAACAAATACCTTAATATTGAAATTAAACACATAAAAAACAGACGTCGTTCCACAGATCTCTTACAACCAGCCAACAAGCAACATAGTAACAAATCAAGTAATGGAGATATTATGCACGCATCGGATACAAGCGTCGTTAATAACAATTTAAATGTTGATGAGACAGTGGGTTCAGTAAACTATGTGTTAGAGAACAGTATAATGCGTGTACACATTGAGATGTGTTGATGTCGTTATAATATATGATGCAACAGGTCAGGTGGGTTAAAGAAATATAAGGATCGCACTGTGGCTGTCAGCCTAAATTAATGATACATTTATATCACTTGGTCTACAATGAAATCATAACAATCCAGCAGATTCAAACACTTCACTGATTTTCACCTACGACTGTTCAATTAAAAATCCGGTGACATACTAAACTAAAAGAAATTGAAATATACAAATAATAGCGTATATTAGCAATGATATGATAAGATTAGACATTATCAATTTTGGCATAGTACGAGTAATTGCATTCAATTAATAGACAACGTTTAGTCGTTTATCGAGACCTGTACTAAACATTATACCTATATTATGTTGTTAATAATTTGCTCGGCATATTGAACGAGATTAAGAAAATTATCTATTTGTTTTTCAGACAGGTGCTGGCGTGTTTTATACAAAACTGCATGAGGATTCTGATAAGGCTGCTTTTACGTATAATTTAAAAAATATATTTATATACTGGTGAAACGATTAATGACCTTTTATGAGCTGATAATGAAAATGGTAATATTGATGCTAAAATGAAAAGTATTGCATTAGTATTAAATATATTCATGCTCAACAAGAGTTTATTACAATTTTTTTTTAATTCCCACGGTCTTCAGAATTTATTATTCAGCCAGGATAATTTTGGCAATAAAAAATTAAATATTTTTTATTTAATCGATAAAGAGAAAAGTATTTTATATTTTTTTATTTCAACAAATTGTATGTGATTGTATCAAAAATATTATCAGCCAGTAATATTTTAATTATAAAAATAAAATTATCTCGATTTAACAAATAATATTCGTAGAGGCTGAATGTCCGCCAGAGCCTTTTCTCCGTAATTATGCTTATAAAAAAGAAACATACTACTATCGTTTTGTAGTTGGCGCCAAGTTTGTAAAATTTTAATTTAATTGTTTTACATTTAAAGTTGTTTTATGAGTGTTTTAGTGTTGATATTTAATGATAAATGTGAACAGTAAGGATACTCAAACTGGGCGCGATATAGTTAAGGTTAGTTTTTACAACTTCTACATGATCCGTTTTACCTGTAGTATCATAGCTTTTGTAGGGTACTATGTATGTAGCTTTCTTAACCATTTCAATTTAATTATTTACTATCAGTTTTCTCACAAGTGTATTGAAAAACGTCGTACAACACACGGATCTGATCGGTTTTATAACAAACTCGTGACATTATAAACCCTCGCCTGCGGCTCCACCTCGTTTGTAATATGCCACCTACGATCCTTGTATTGTAATGTACTATTTTGTACCGTAATATGCAAAACTTGTAAAACAGTATTTTACAGTCAGTTAAATAACACAGACATCTCATATACACAAAGCTTTGAATCAACATAAATAAAATATAAAACCAGCCCACTCCCTGAGGGATAATAAGGAAGCAACAGACACCACAGACAAGATAATGGCTTAAAGGAGACATGATAAAAAGGCAGCAAGTACAGATGCCGTCTACAGTATCGTTCATACTGTGTCATTTATCATGTATTAAGCTCCCAACACGGTGATTACCTGTGTTTTATGGTTCAGAAAGCTGCGGTGTGTTGTTAGATACGGTTTTGATGTTAGAATCGAAGGCGACGATAAGGATTTTGTCTTCATTGCTGCATTCATGTTCATATTACAGAAACATATCGAGGGAATCGAGGCAATTGATCGAAGAAAAATTCAGGAACTTGTTTTATATATTGAAATCAGTAATTGACTAGGTGAAGTAAATTATAAAACCATCGACTTGTTTTAAATTGCTTGCAATACTCGAAACATAAGCTGTTGATGATGATGATATGATGTGGAAAGCAAAAATTCTTTGGTACCTTCTGTTGTAATAACAAAGTAGCGCAATGGACCGCAAATCATATACAGTCGTGGTTTAGAACTGCGCAACTATAACCTGTAAGATATTATATCCTCCCCAATGATTAGCGATAGCAAAATAATAGCTGAACGGAATGGCCCCCAACGGTTATCATATCGGCCGGTCTTGACAGGCGGTATATTACAAGCGGTTAACCGGTGCAGTGGGGGAACGCTGCGTATTGCACCGATTAATTTCGGTGTGCGGGAAAATAACAGAACACAGAAAATGCATGAATATTTACAAATTAATGGTAAAACTGTGTGTAGATTTGACGAAAATTAGGGCAATGGTTAATGTGACTGAAGATTATGTAACCAAGGAGCAGGATATAACAGCCATTTAAAATTATTCGATACGAGACAGCCCGATATAATCAACGAAGTTTAAACTATTCGTGAAAAAATAACGAATGCTTGACTATATAAAATAACGCTATAAGCACTGTAGTTTCGTAAAATGGCAAACAAGGCTTCGAAATACGCAAACCAATTTCAACTCACGCGCCATTTGCGCTGTCACACATGCGCTTGACATTTCCTCCCTTTCTGCAGCCCTGAAAGGCCCTGTCTGAATGAACGAACATCCTATATAAAGGGACACAGCAGAAGTTCTCTTATCTCACGTTTTGCTGATATTAGCTAGCAGGCTTTTGTTAATGAGCATGCGGGTAGACAGGCAACGGGTGATTCTGTTTGTGTTTTGTAAACTTTCACTTTGACGGGTGAAATTGGTATCGATATTAGACTGGAGTTTCAATATTATGATGAAACCATTTAAACAGACCTTTTTTACAGATCGCTTAGAAACAATACAGTATGCCCAGCTATGCTGTAAAACTATTGTTTTATTGGATTGATAACAAAAATGATGATGCAAATAGATATTTCCCTTTCGAAACGCCCAGTTTAAAATAGATAAGCTGTTATGCAGCTTTCGTTTCGCTAGTTCTCAAGTATCAATTCACAAAGTGCTAATTGCCACCTGAGCGCGCTAATCTTTACATCCAGACCATCAATTTAGAGTATTTTAGAGAGTGGCAGCGGGAAGCCCTTACACCAGCTTTCTAAGTTATTAGCCTAGGGTCGGGGAGGGGCTTCAATTTATTATGAGTGTAGTGCACTGAGACGAGAGGTACAGGGGTAGGTTGATGAAAAATACGGAAATACCAGAGTACAAAATTTGTATTGTTTTGGTGGTAGGTTTCATTTTAACAGTGATCTTGCGTCAGATAAACGAGCCTTTTTTATCATAGAATTAGAAAGAAAATTATTAACAAATTAGTTGAGCTAAATATCTATTCTTTTTAGAAGCTTTTAACAATACCGACACTCACTCTCAAAAGTAAAAAAAAAACCAGCAAAGAGATAAAACCCATAAAACAATAGCTTACTCAAAGTACTTACATAAATGAAGATCTAGCTACCACAACTGTAACATCTAAACACGTCTCCACCCAACCCAGTTCTACTTTAAGTTTCTGTTCAACTGACAGCCATATCGCAAACCGTCTGCACTAACTCGGAAATAGTGTTAGCGCCTGCTAAAAGCGGAACAGCAACGGAAGCGGGACTCGCGAGCCGCGCGTCCCAGTTACCATCCTAGCTGTATTCGCATCTAACTGGGCTATTTACTGCGCTGTCCTCCTTTTAAACAGATGAGCTTTGTTCTCAACTGGCTAACTAGGGAAATGTATTATCCTTGCCGTTTGTGGCCGGAAATTATAATCTGAGCGAGGGATAGGTTTTTATGAATAAAGAATACTTAAAGTGGTTAAAAACAACATCAATAGATAAAGAAACATCTTCAAAAGGATAAACAATAAAAAAATACTTCTCAGACTTAGGATTTTGCACATGGTATCTCAAAAAAAATAAGCAAACATTTGTTGTTTCCTTTTCGTAACTTTCACTATTTCTATGAACACGTTTATTTCGCGAACAACACATTAAATGAAGTATAAGGAAAATCGACTTGAACAAAGAGAAATATAGGAAAAACAGGACAAAAATAATATACTTACAAAACAACATGAGCACGAAAAATGAGTGAGTCGAGGTGAGAAATCGCGAACAAAACTAAACTTTCAGAAAATAATAGGACCCGTAAGAATTGTGGACTCGGCGAAATGTAAGCCTCCAGTTTACCTCACACCCTTCCGTCTAGACTAGGAAAAATAACCTTAAAAACAACCTCGTCTACTCTCCTTTTTGCTTTTACAAAATATCGCTATGAAGTATGAGTTTCTCGGACGAAAAATCGCGTAAAACGGCCAGATTGCTTCTGGTGTATAATTCAAGGAATAGGCTTCAATGAAAAATTAAATGTACGAGAAAGTATCAAAAAGGCGGAATTTAAAAAATACGTGTAGAATTTAAAAAATAAAGAAGCTGACAAAATATAAACGTAGATTGATTAACCCCTGTCGTGTTTATACAAAACTCGATTGGAATATTGAACAGTTGCTAAGTTGTTATTGCTAGGCGCTTTGAACGTTTAACTGAACCTTTACATATTTGGCTGATAGATCACAAGAATCCTTTTCCACCTTTCCCTAAGTCATAATAAAAAATACTGTATTTTGTTTCAATCACTCGAATTAAAACTCTAGTTAGAAAAAATAATTAAAAGTTATAAATCTTAAGAATTTTAAAGCTTTTGAAAACTACGAATACAATTTGAACTTGCACAAAATCTCTCATATTTTCCTCCTCCTTTTATACGGCAATAACACATTTCCGCAGGCTTTTGATTAGAAAGCGCCATCTTGGAAAAGCTGAGATTAAAAAGGATCTGCTTCAGCTTCAGAGGATAAGCCTCTGTGACGGCTGACATGAGCAGGCTATTTCAAGTGTCAGGTTATTAACACTTGGGGTCAGGTTATTAACACTTGGGGTGTAGGGTAATTTATTAGTCTCCTAATCTTACCCATATATATTTTTTTTCATAAGCGTGCTTGGACAGAAATAACAAGAAAGTAGTAGTAAAAATAAGTCTGGAGAGAGTTTTTCGGGAGAGACATGTAAACGACTGCTCAAAAAAGGAGTGTTATGTGTTTAGGGTTTACGTATGCAGTATTATGTATGTTTCTTTATTCCACCATAACTTCTAAATGCCTAAACATATTTGTATGTATGGGGTATGGTTAGAATCTCTACATCAGCCCGAGTGACACAGGCTAATTAGTTTTTTGACAGGGCAGTCGTGTTTTTAATTTTTAGATGATTATTTGATGAAGTAGCAACAGCTATTTATTTTGCAGGATATGTCTTATCTAGCCTAGACTGTCCCAGTGCTGTGCAAAGGCCTCCCTCTTCTTCTTCCATTCTTCCCTATCCTGGGCTTCCTCATACCAACTCCTTGAAAAAGAGTCTAGCTCATCCCGATGCCATCTCCTAAGAGGCCGTCCACGTCTCCGCATTGCAGGATATAGGACGTGAACTTATATATAACACTTTATTGTACAATTAAACATACACAGGATTAGAAATGAATGTACAAAGGCGAGCTTATCTCTTCCAGCCAACCTACACAGTGGTGGAAAATGAGATCGCAGAGTAAACAAAAGAAAGTGCACAGAATACTTACACTTATCGTTAAATTTCAATACATTCCTGACAAAGCAGATAAGTATTTCTATAAAAAGTAACCGTAATGACACTCAACAAGAGCCAATTGCAGAATAAGTTTTTCACTGTTATGCAACGTCTACTTTTATTTTTAAATTCACGCAATTTGGTTTCCGCAATTTCCTGTCATTTGTTGGGAAAGTGTTGGGACGTAATCGCTGTAGAAATCTTGAGATACTGAAAATTACTCGAACACTTATTTAAGTATTTGTACGAATATGCATAATATAATTATACGAGAGTGTTGGTGGTGTAGTGGCTAGGGACGCTGTCTTCCGTTCGGGAGATGCGGGATTGATCCCTACCACACGTACCAATGTGTTTTCGAATTTCAAATTCATATGTACGTTTATTTGACGCTCTTACAGTGAAGGAAAACATTGTGATGAAACCTGCACATTCTTGCGAAGAAATTCAAAGGTTGTGTGTGAAGTCGACCAATCCGCACTGGGCCAGAGTGGTCGGCTATGGCCTAATCACCCTAGTTCAAGGTACGTATATGTGCTGTTGATGATGATGCATTATACCGCGTGATTCCCGATGTCTTATAAACTAAGAGAACTAAATTAGTTTAAATCAAAATAACAAAGTAAAAGCCACTTATTTTATGGCAATAGGCTGGCAACTTGTCAATAGGTGCACAAAGATGGATTGCTGTATGTAGGTGGTACTTGAGTTTAGTCGACACACAGGTCTTTGTTAGAGATATTTTGTGGGCATTTGATGACGATGCCTAAAGTTATCTGCTGCCAGCACTGCATTTTTCTTTTTTAACGTATTTATATCAGCACCATTAAGGCACTATTACTCACTCACACTCTAAGACAATCTTTGATGGACGCATTACTCTTCTAAGACTTTTTCTCCTACCGCTAAGTACTAGTAAAGGTAAATTGCATGACATAACGTAGCAATAAAAAAGCGCCAATCACAGGATAGTAGATGGTATCATGACAGTGCAAGGCTATCGTATCGATGCGCACGAGTGTAATTACGAGGGTACTTACATAATTGCAGCGTTTATGCCATTCACAGAGCGTGAGGAATCCCGCACCCCGTCAGATGGCTCGTCGATCAAATTGTGTGGAGGCGTGTTTAGACTTCTCACGATCGAGAGGCTATTCAAGTCCGCGATAATGCTAAACAAAGCACAGTCTTTCTTCCCTGAGATATTCAATTTGATGACCATTATTTTCAAGTCACTCGTTTAAACTAGAGTTTTCCGAATACATGTGGATTCAAAATAGACTGACGAACTTGTGAAGATTGCGGGAAGTGTAAAAAAGGTATTGTCCAGCATTTTCAAATGAATACAACTTCAGAGGCAAATTAAATCTCGGATTTAATCATTTTATGCAAGTAATGTAGGTTGAGTGAGTTACTAAGAATCAGGAAAGATCAGTTCCAATTATTAATTTGATTGCGGTGAAGCGGCAGTGCAACTTCACAGACTGTTTTAGTTACCACAATTTATACTGTAAAATCTCTTAGCACTGCAGATTTCACTCTATTGAGACTTTACCAAGCGCTTTGCCCGGAATAATAATGTTATTAACTATGTACTTGCTTACTTTTCAATCTACCTATTTAAAATGGATTGGAGGGTTTTTATAGAAAACTCAATATTTCTATGCTTATCTGTAATTACATCCCATAGTTTTCAGACAAAGTTAAAAATAAAACTACCTCAACAAATTAAAATAAAAACATAAATCAGGCACATCACTTGTGTTAGTTGCATAATCTAAACGAACCTTTTGCTGACGATGATATATGCGTATGCACTTTGATTGAATGGGCGTTTAATAAAGGTTAAGTAGGAAAACCACTTTTTGTTCAGCCTGAATATTTTGCATGTACTAGTTAGTTGATTTAGGTTAGACAGGACAGGTCAAGCGGAAAATTAATGTGCCTCTTGTGGCATTGAGCGAGCAGGTCTTAGTGAAATATTTCTATTCATAGTACTTATCGCATAGAGGCAATAATAAAAAAAATATATCATGAATTGACTCTGTCCCTAATAGTGTCTACATTACGGTAAAAACTAAAAAAAATACTACATAAAAAAAATATGCAAATTATGCGACATCAGTGGAGTTCTTTCGGCTTTTCTTCTATACCGAAGATCACATTTTTTTGTTTCAAATTAGATTTTTTCAGTATTTCATTTATACCTAAATATATATGTACATAACTCAGTTCGCATTTAGCCTTAAAAACGTTGACTCATATCTCAAAAAAAAGTTAACTACATAAACAGAAAAATACCTCGATAACGTAATGGCGTCGGCAAACTAGTATAATATTTCGCCGACATAAAACCTATTTGCGAGCTGCACGATATTTCGGAAAGCTTCAACCGTCCGCTCTGGTAAATGGAAAATACGTTCTGTTCCTGTTTTTAATCCCTCCCGCGAAAATCTGCATCATTTTGCGGTCTGGTTGATACTCGTTTTACGTTAATTTCCAGAATGAGTTGACTGACTGAAGGATGTACTTGATCGTCTGTGTTTGCTACAACGTTGTTATCTTCAGTAGACAGACATGGCGAACTTTTCCCGTGACTAGACCATTATTTTTATTGATTTTAGAGACTTTAATAATTTTGCTTTTGCTTTAGAATTTGGATTGTAAACCAATCAAGTCAGGCATTTCGAAGAACAAATGAAAATAAGCGATCACCAATCTAAAACGTGACGTATGTCAACTGAAGCTTAATTTACGTGATCCTCTCTAAAGTTAAAAGCAAAGCGAATTTCAGGGACTGACTGAAGGATGTACTTGATCGTCTGTGTTTGCTACAACGTTGTTATCTTCAGTAGACAGACATGGCGAACTTTTCCCGTGACTAGACCATTATTTTTATTGATTTTAGAGACTTTAATAATTTTGCTTTAGAATTTGGATTGTAAACCAAGCAAGTCAGGCATTTCGAAGAACAAATGAAAATAAGCGATCACCAATCTAAAACGTGACGTATGTCAACTGAAGCTTAATTTACGTGATCCTCTCTAAAGTTAAAAGCAAAGCGAATTTCAGGGACTGACTGAAGGATGTACTTGATCGTCTGTGTTTGCTACAACGTTGTTATCTTCAGTAGACAGACATGGCGAACTTTTCCCGTGACTAGACCATTATTTTTATTGATTTTAGAGACTTTAATAATTTTGCTTTTGCTTTAGAATTTGGATTGTAAACCAAGCAAGTCAGGCATTTCGAAGAACAAATGAAAATAAGCGATCACCAATCTAAAACGTGACGTATGTCAACTGAAGCTTAATTTACGTGATCCTCTCTAAAGTTAAAAGCAAAGCGAGTTTCAGGGACTGACTGAAGGATGTACTTGATCGTCTGTGTTTGCTACAACGTTGTTATCTTCAGTAGACAGACATGGCGAACTTTTCCCGTGACTAGACCATTATTTTTATTGATTTTAGAGACTTTAATAATTTTGCTTTTGCTTTAGAATTTGGATTGTAAACCAAGCAAGTCAGGCATTTCGAAGAATAAATGAAAATAAGCGATCACCAATCTAAAACGTGACGTATGTCAACTGAAGCTTAATTTACGTGATCCTCTCTAAAGTTAAAAGCAAAGCGAGTTTCAGGGACTGACTGAAGGATGTACTTGATCGTCTGTGTTTGCTACAACGTTGTTATCTTCAGTAGACAGACATGGCGAACTTTTCCCGTGACTAGACCATTATTTTTATTGATTTTAGAGACTTTAATAATTTTGCTTTTGCTTTAGAATTTGGATTGTAAACCAAGCAAGTCAGGCATTTCGAAGAACAAATGAAAATAAGCGATCACCAATCTAAAACGTGACGTATGTCAACTGAAGCTTAATTTACGTGATCCTCTCTAAAGTTAAAAGCAAAGCGAGTTTCAGGGACTGACTGAAGGATGTACTTGATCGTCTGTGTTTGCTACAACGTTGTTATCTTCAGTAGACAGACATAGCGAACTTTTCCCGTGACTAGACCATTATTTTTATTGATTTTAGAGACTTTAATAATTTTGCTTTTGCTTTAGAATTTGGATTGTAAACCAAGCAAGTCAGGCATTTCGAAGAACAAATGAAAATAAACGATCACCAATCTAAAACGTGACGTATGTCAACTGAAGCTTAATTTACGTGATCCTCTCTTAAGTTAAAAGCAAAGCAAAACACACACTTCACACCAAAATCAAAGAGATTTAAAACATAGACGTGCTGTATTTTAGTAATTATTATTTTTAAATAAGAAATCTGCCTCTAAAAATAAATAGAATGGTTCTTTTCAGGAAATATTTTGTCCCGTTATTTTGTAGTTCAACCTAGACAGCTTTAGTTAGAATATCTTCGGTAACAAACTGCAGACAGGTCGAAACCACAACGTGAACAAATTTGCCGTAACGAGCTTCGCCGTGCTGCGACGCAGCATATTCGATAGTGCATCCTAGCGTGCACTTCCGGGCGGCTGCGCGGGAAATTAAGTTGCATTTCTGGTGTTAACGTGAACCCTAGGAATATTAATTTTATATTTTGTATCTAAAATTTATGTAATAACTTGCTACTCCTAGCTATCTTTTTTTATTCTTTCCGCCAGCAGCGATTGTGTTGGTTTTACTTTTTCTTATTTCAACCTAAAAACCTAAAATCCCTTCTTAGTGCTTGCCTTCGTCATACGACCAATCTATTGTTAAAATTTCATATTCTAGGTCTAGACCCAGTAGTTTCGGCTATTTGTTGATCTATAAATCAATAAGTTTTTTCAGACAGTTTAAGTTTTTAAAGACAGAAAAAAAGACTACAATATAAGGCAGTTCAATAACTCTGATACTAGCGTCCGTGAGGTCGGTCGTCATCATTACAAGCCACAATAATTATGACGTTAACTATACTAATTTTCGAAGCCACGTATTAAAATACAAAGATGATAGTGCACCCTACTGTATGCTTCCGATTGGCTGCCCAGGTAATAAACTTGCCTGGCCGGTGTGATAGGATAATTTTACTCCTGCGTTTGGAAAATTTGCTCATTTCATGGTTGTTTAAAGTGCCTTTGAAACACATGGATGATTTGAAAATAATTATAATGGAGGACGGAGTAATTCCAAATAAAGTTTATAGAAGTAATGTACTGTACTATGCTTAATAACTACCAGCTCATATACATCCCCACCGAGGAGCTTAAGCGTAGGGTATGGTCTTAGTTGACCATGCTGGCCCAGTGCAGGTGGGCCGCCGACACTAATACCTATACTTCAAATAAAATCAACGGCCCGTTACAGTCCACTGCTGGACTATGAGCCTCCTCCACTTAAGTGGAGGGTTTTGCCAATCTCCACGCTTGGCAGGCGGGTTGGAGATCGCAGACTAAAAGGTTACCTTATCAGAGAGCGCTGCTGCCCGATCCCTGTTCAATGTGTAGTCCCTAAGTCGCCTTTTACGACACCCACGGGAAGAGTAGGGGTTGGTGACAAATGTATTCTACTCTGCCGTCACCACACGGCATACCTATACTTATTACTTGTAAAACAGTTATTTTTATGCTCCATGCTAATCAATCACAAAATTTCCACGCTACGTCAACATTCGTCTACTTATTTTTCTAGTGTCATAGCTTGAATAAAAGAGAAAACCTTTACCTAGCAGTAGCTTTCAAATAGGATATCTATCTATTGCTAGGAATAGGCAATCCTATGCCTATAAATTCAGTTTTATTGTGAAAAACAATGAATAGAACGGCTACGAAAAAATATCGCTCGGAATGTGCCTAAACGGTGTACTCGTTTATCTAAACGACGAATTTATGACCATAACACATTCCCTCGTTTTGAACAAACTGTGTAGTCGAAAACACACCTAAAATATGGATATTATAAATGGAAAAGTCTGTCTGTAATGGTTTCCCAGCTTTAAGGCTAAGCTGATCTTGATAAAATTATACATACCTTACAGATCACGCATAAATTTGAGAAAAACGTGGTCTACTTTTACTTTGAGAAAATACCGAATAAAATTACGAAAAAATCGAAAACCACGTGACTGATAACTTGTTGAAAAAATATATTTTGAAAACAAAACCTTTTTGTTACAAGCTTGACAAAAGCCTGACTTTTTAAATAAAAACTATCAGTGAACTGCTACAGCTAGATATACCTGCAGCAGTTGCAATGTCAACAAAGGGATCAAACACCGGAAATGGAGAGATAAAATTCAGTGGTTTCCGGATGCGCCGCCATTTTGTAACCCATTAATATGATATGTTGAGCAGATCACGCAGAATTTACGAACGTGAGGTAAATGTGGAATAGCAGGGAAAATAGGGGAGCCATTGTTGCCCAAAAACATACATGAATACAGATACATTCATGAACAGGAAGGAATAAAGAGGTGTCAATAACGGTTGTTGTATTGTGTATACCACTTTATTAGAACGTATAAATTATTCTGAAGAAAGAACGGGGAAGTATCTAGTTGAAATCGCACGTAAATAGACAAATTTATTTGTAAGAGAATGCAGTTTGTGAATGAATGATTGCGATAGAAGTGTCTTCACATCGTAGTATATAAGTTATCTTCGGGAGAGATGAGAGGTTTAGTATTGCCATTATTAGTTTTTGGGTAGGTAGTCAACTCTCAGACCGTATAATTAAAATAATACCTCCTTACCACCTCCTCCTAATAATAACTCGTTAATACCTCTTAGTAATTTAATTACTCGTACAATTATTATACAATTTAAAAAATACCTCCGGGCGCCAGGCTAAATAGACAACTCCTCATTTTGACTACTTCACGTAGTATCAATTTACTCGTAAATTAAATTTATTAAGTGGCTAAATTATCATTATCAATCAATACTTCAGTCTACAAAATCAATCAAACATAGAACAAGCCTTAATCAATATTAGTATAACACTTATCATTATTGATGTGGTTACAGGGTAATCGTGTCTATGATATTTCTAGCCGCATAGTTATTTTATTGCAGGATCGTGAGGAAATTTTTGACATTAGATCTACGCTAGCACTTGGCTCCGGCCCGTGCCGATATTACCTCTACGGAGTCTTACAGTTTAAGAAAAAAGAATAATAATAATAATAATAATAATTCTTTATTTCAGGCATTTCAAAAAACCCATAATAATAAAAATACAATAAAACTTATAAAATAAATAACACAAGAAATTATCTAACGTTCTCATGCATGTGCACAGAGGACCAGTGTTTTTTAAATGGACCAAAAGGGTCCTCGTCAATTGTCCTTAGAATTTCATTGCTACTATTTTGTAGCCTCTTCCAAAACGAGGAGTAATACTGATCGTGGTTATTTTCTCTACATTCGAACTATGTTTTGCGGTTCATCAAGAGTACTATAGCAATGTAAACTCATTTATGTATAGCCGCTCTACTTTAATGTGTGTAATTAACACGTTTTTAAATCGATCTTTTTTGGCATTAGTGATATCTTTTACCGCGGTCTGCTCTATTGTGATTAAGATGTTCGCTTACCTGTTTGTTAAGTAATCTTACCACAGAAATGTAATATATTCCCAAGGGAAAATTAGAGCGAAACCACCACGTACCAGTCCTAGTATATGCCTATATCATGATAAGTTTTTAGTACTAACAGTATCTAATGTACAACTGTAAAGAGGTATGTGAGGTCGGTTCTTGACCTTACAAACTACTTAAGGAAGGCAAATATAAAAATAAGCTAATATTAAAAAGCAATGTTATTAATTTATTTGCCTATTCAAATAACTAGAAACCTGTTCGTCTAATGGGACTGTGTCGATGCTCGTAGTCATAAAATAGTTATAACGTACTCAGCGACTGCCTTATTTATATTCATTATATTCTCTTGAGGGCAAAGATGGATATTTATTTACATACGCATTTTCATATCCAAGTCATTCTTTCGGAACGTGCGTGAAGTATTGTGATTGTGACCTATTTTCTGATATACATTGTTGTATATCTATATCAACAAACAATTTTGTGAAATATTAAGATTGTAATAGATAAGTTCGAAATTAATGAACTACCATTTTGTCCGTACGTTCGGTTAATTAAAAATATACACTCGTCAAAAGTCTCTAGGGATTAACTTATTTTCTTCTCAAAAATTAAAATAATTGTAAACCGTTTATGTCAGGGTCAGTAAATAATCAGTTTCAATCCATTTTCCAACTTCTTTAAATTCCGAATGAGTAAAGTCAGTTTTATTTAGATACTACTGTACCTCGAACACATGAACGGTTTCCAATAGGGTATTTGATTATTGCTAAATTTACCATATGTTATGAATTATTTTTTAAATATAGATTAGTAGCAGACGATTCGCGGAAAAAAAAGCTGAATCGAGTGAAAAACTAATTTACAGTGATTTTTCAAAGTTTCAATATGTCTGTCTCTTTCAAAAAAGATTTTTTGTATGGAGATTACAATACAATAATACAATACAAATATTCTTTATATGGCGTTACTAGCAAGTGACGTCACATGCTAGTAAGTGCCTCTCTGTCTAATCTTGAATTTCAAATCTTTATAACTCGGTCAATTTTGCCTGTTTTTACCTGCTCTTAACCACCAAAGGTTAGCTGGTAGAAAATGCTATATAGCATTAAGTTCGCCTTTGTACACCCCTTTTTTGGTGCAATAAAGTATATATCAATCAATCAATCAATCAATCAATTTTAAAGATAGAACAAAAACTCTTTTAGTGTTCGACAGCACAAACTAACAAGTTTGGATTTATAAAATGAAAAAAAAAAAGAAGTCAAATACCCTATTTTATAAGTTTTTAATAAGAAAAGAACTCCAAATCCAACAATCTATTGTGTTACAAATGTATTTTGATATTTATTGTATTTATAACGTAATTTGGACCTTACGTTCTCAATAAAAAAAAAGAAATAAATATTGTTCCAAAATGCAACTCAATGTTAGGTACTCAACATAGGTAACCAAAAAACAAAAAAATAAATCTCAATTGTTTTCTTATTCTTAAAAAAACAACCGTACACAAAGCCTCCTCGTACTTCATGGAAATATAATATTCTAATTAGTATAGAACTAGACCAAGTAACTACCTATATAAAATTGTCATAAAGTTTACCCAGTAAGGCTACATCTATCCAATCAGTGTATCCTGACCAATCAATCATTTCACGTACAAGGATTTTAATTTTATACTTACCTACTTTACTATTGAATAGTTTTAAATTAAACTGCTTACAGCATCGAGGTTTTTCTAATATAATATAAGATTGGGTGTGCATACCTGAAACAAGAAAAAATAAAGTAATTAGTATTTGTATATCAATGAATACATAGCAATCACATCACATCACAAACACAGTGAAAATATGTTTGGATGTTTGTTCCGCCTTCACGCTTAAAGTACTCAACGGATTTTGATAAAATTAAGAATGGAGATAGTTTAAAAAAAAATCTTGCTTTCAAATCGATCATATTTCTCAAATACACTTACCCCACTCCACACTTATGCCTCAATACACACACCACATAATATATGCCACACACACACACAAACACAATAACAAACACGCGCACACACACGCACACACACACACACACACACACACACACACACATAACACACACCACACACAACACACACATATCACACTTTCAACTCAACAACACTCTCCTACAGGGCTGGTTCTATCATTTGCTGTATTATTATCATTTTATTTTTTTTTCCCCAAACCTTGATTGTAATGTTTAAAGGGTTACACTAGTACATAAGCCTAGTTAAGTTGAAGTAGCCTAGTCCTTGCAATACAGGGAATCCTAGTGCAAGGATTAGCGCACTAATTGGATGTAAACTTTCTGCAAATAAATTCATTTTTCATTTTCATTTTCATTTTCTATCATTTTTAACCCAAGATAATCGGTTTTGTTTTTGTCTATGGCTTCACGACTAACAGTCTTATTTTAGTGCCTACCTAACACCATGACGAATAAAAAGCCACTAAAATTGAATACGAATAATTTACTTAGTAATCAATCTTCAAGTGTTCTTGTAGGATACAAGATAACAGAATTGATAGTAAGTACGTAACAGAAGGAAGGAGTAATGAGATATGATCGCTTACAGCCTACATAAGGTAGGTTTCGGAAGCCAGACAGGCGGTTGCACTTTGCACTTGGGTGCATCGCGGATAATAACAATTAGATCGCTGTCGAAGACTTGTAATGCCATTTATTTGTCATATTTTCATTATGAATAAAAAAAACTAAATTAATTTGATGGTACACAGGTTGATAAAATAGTTTTTGTGGTCCCACTGCTGGGCAAATAAATCCCTAACGATTACCTTTCAAATGATCATGATCGATAACAATATTTAAAGGACAACATAACATGAGTGTGACACTTACAAAACGTAATACAATTAAACAAAAGAAAAAGAGGATGAAAATAAAATAAAAATAGTTAACATTAGGCACCAAAGCTAGTTTCACACAGCACTAATTAGGCTTCTGAAGCCTGACATCTAGTTGCACTATACAAGTGTGCATCCTGAGACAAGAAAATGACACAGATGGGGTTACTAAGCCGAGTGTACATGTAACGGCAATTGAAGAAGTGACACTCTATACTGATCTAAGAGATTACGTGTAAGTTCTTTAAGGCGTGAAAAGGGTGCAGGTAGTTATATGGAATTAAACAAGGTATTGTCAACATTATGATGGAGGCATTTTTTAAAGTTCGATTATACTAATTTGTCTGAGTAACAATAAATTAGCATAAAAATGTTAACATTCTTCTTAAAGTATAATTAAGAACATGCACAAGAAAATAAAAACAGAAACCTCTTTCAAACATTGACCCCTAACGTATGGTCTTTCCTTCCCATATCCTTCATCACAACTCGAAACGTCAGAACTTGTTCAGCGAACCATATCTCCCTTACCCTTCTCACCTAAAGACAAATGACAGCTCTTAAGTCAACTACCCTCTAGTGAGTTCTAGGCATTATAGAGTTGCACCAGATGCGATGAGATGGCATATCTGGCTGAAATATCGTTCCTATTCATCTGGTGATAGTGAAAACGCTTTGTATGAGGGAAATACTCGAATATTTGTTTTGTGAATTTTCTACCATCTTTGTGGTTCTATTAGGCACTTTTATAACTAAGAGGCATTTATAGAATAGCCTGTAAGAAATGAGGTAAAATACATACACACAAAATTCACGCATCATAAAAATCGTGCAATTAGTTAATAAACTTAGTATTTATTGAAAATAATAATATTATTAAACATCATCAATTAACGCATCTTTCATATTCCTAAAAAATAATCACATCACACTAAAATTATAAATTTTAAAATATATTTGAATGTTTGGATGTTTGTTCCGCCTTCAAGTGTAAAGTACTCCATGGATTTGGATGAAATTTGGAATGGAGATAGCTTGTAACCTAGATTATCACATAGGATACTTTTTACGGGAGAAAGTCTTATTTCCACGGAAATCTTAGACAATGCGAGCGTAGCCGCAGGCGGACCGCTAGTTATACATAGTAAAAAGATTACATTATATGAGAAAATGCTCTTAATCCATATAAATTCAAGTAATGACGTAAAAATACAATAAACCATTACACCATTCAATTTTTTTCTTCAAATTGCCTCATTCGCTATTACTTAATCCTAACTCGTATAACAAAGAATACAATAGATGTCAATGTAATCTTTAACTTCGTTCGCAATGGTCGATCGCGTTCTAATACCCGTTGACCTTAGGAAATCTCCGCTCAACAGGAAATAACCAGGTATTCTTACTTCACAAAGCCTAGTTCAAAGACAAACTGAATCCTTTCTACTGCTTCTATGTGTTCTTTGCTATACTTAAAAAGTTGCACAATTTAATTGCATTATGTTGCATCACCACTCCAGCTAATACTGGACTTAATAGGATCCCGATAAACTCTAAAGATAAGAAACCATTTGTAAACTTTAATTCATGGGTATAATACTGCGTCAACATAGTATAATAAATAACGTTTGTATCAAATGAATGCCCTTGAATAACAGTAAGACATTATGTAACTGTTTGCTTAGGTGGCAACTATAATAATCAGTAATCATGGGCATAAGAGAAACATCATTATCATAACTTGATCCTACACAGAAAATCCATATTGAAGCAATCATGTTAAGCAAGTCAATAAAATAAAGGCAACATTAGAAATTCCACTCAAAAGTTGCTCAGAAACTACAAACCTTGCAATGATTAGTATAAACATTATAACAATCGAAAGTTGCTACACAGATCCCAATCCCAAAGAGGAAATCTAAATTTTCACCACAATCTTTGTAAGTCATTGAGAAAATTGGAAGACAACTCGAGAAACTCGACCCGAGGGTCAATAGTACGGAATCCCCAATGATTGATGCATATTCAAGTACATACTCACTTTGATTCCAACTCTCGCGTTTGCGCTTTGCTCCTGCACCATCGACGCACGCACGACCAACTAATCCATCATGATCATCATCACCGTTCGAATTTGACGACCATAGTACGAATGGAGTTGGTCCGAACGTTTGTGTTCCAATGTAGGTAAAGATTATACAATCTTCATCGATAGGCACTTAAACGCAAAAACCGTAATATTTAATAGGCAACCTTGAGTTCAAAAGCAAAATAATAGTCCATAAAATGGTAGTAAAACGCATGAATTACGATGTCAACAGTTTGCAAATTCGTAATTCACAGTTCTGAAAAATAAGACGCTTCATCGCCGCATATAAAATTGGTATACCATATTTCTGCCTTTCAAGAAATTTATCTAGAACGGTCAGATGTATAACTGTCTTCCAATAATTCCTGGCAAACAAATCAACATTAGATTGATATAACAAATCTCTTGATCATTTCAGCTCGTAACTTGCCAGCCTCGATCCTGACAACGCACGATTTGCGAATACCAGCATTCTGTTATCATTGGTACCACGGCCGACAGCCTACGGGTTGCGGTTGTCGATCGAATTAGCCGCTCGATTCAAATTTGCTGCTCGATTACGCGGAATCTGACCGCACTAATTCACTATGCCGATCATTTCCCGTTTTGCCTGCAGCCCCAACTAGGACTGCAGTAACGGCGGTGACACAAAATGAATTAGGTGGTTGAATGAATTATATGACAGTGGGTGGAGAATAGGAGAGAATTATGTTGTACAAAAGGGAACATAGACCAATTGGCTCAACCTATTCTCCCGATTCTAATTAATGATTCAGTAGAATTTGTATTTGTGTGGACTCTTTCCCTTAAATGGTAATCATTGTTGTCGAAAATAATAATAAGTTATTTATTAATTTCGAAAGTACAGTGAAAAGTATTGAGAATTTTCCACAAGAAAACAAAAAAGTGAGTCAAGTTACTGGAAAATACATATTGCAGCAGAGCTTTCCAGATTTTTATCGTTGTTAGATTGATGAACAACATTTTTCTGAAGTGTTCGTGGAATACTTAAACAGAAGAATGTTCGCTTGGCTTGAATGAATGGAGCTTCGAAAATACTATCAAGCCTCTGAAGTAAGTAGGACATTTACATCAATAACAAGCTATTTTATTGCCTTTATCTAGATCTTTTACAAGATAATCAGTACTACAAGTATTGCTGTGACTGAAATAAATCGGTAATATTAACTAAGATAAATGCAATTTTCTATGAACAATAGGAAATTATAATAATATCGTAAAAGTTCTCTTTTTCATATAAAACAGTACCTATAAACTGTGAGATTTATTCGCAAGTATTCCAATAATGAAAAGAACATATTCGTATCCATTCCCTTTATCTAAAACATTCCTAAGCTCATCGAAATGCTTTCTCATTTATCTTAACGACTGTCAATTATCAGTTCAAATAGAAACCCCAGTTCTATTATTGCACAGTTCCACTCCAGCTAGGCGCGTCGGCCCTTTAGGCGTAGAAAGTCGTCTAATGATTTGTAAAATAACGTACCGTGGAAAGCCTTTCTTGCTGCCCAATCAAGTGGAAGCGATAATCGTTATCTGTTTTGTTTATAAGAGAAAATCCAAGGATTTCGTTACACTTTTTTATGGGAGAGTTTCTTCTTTGATGGTGAAGTTAGTCATGGTTCGTACATTTGTCACTTTCATTTTAGATGACTTCTTTGTCAACTATGGTTTCATTACTTAGTTACGCTAGGTGCCGTAACCACGGCTGCTGTAATGACCACATCAGTTTATGAAGACGGTGACTTTTTATGGTATCCAAAATCATTGTGCTTTAAGTACTTTGTCATTTGCGACTGTTTTCTTAGCATAATCACCAGCAATTTTGGTCTAGACGACGCACCTTTTTAGTTCTAACTTTTGAACGTTAAAGCAGTTCCTTCTGTTCTCATGGAATATCAGCGACAGTTATAACTACACAAATGTAACTACTTAGCTACGGCACTTTTAAGAATAACGTCTATGTGTTTCTTATAATCTAAAACAAAAGCAGAGCTATTATTCATTACACAACCTCCACTATTGGGACCTCTAACGTAATTAATTATACAGCAATTATTACTTTAGCATATCGAAATGCTTTAGTACGAACATAGCACATAGCACTTGGCCTTGAGCATAACACGAAGCCTACTTGATGTCATAGTTTACTCGACCTATCTAAAGAACCATATTGTTCATTGTTTGGGGTAAGATTTTGAGGTATATTTGAGTTAGTCGTTTCAGATTATAATGCTAATAAAGCAGTTTGATAAAAATTCGGAAGACTGTCATTAACTGGTCGCTAGATAACGACGTTTACTAAGATACTTTTCAAAGAAAATGCGAAGTAAAACTGAAAACAGACATACTCGTTTCCAAGTGTGTTTACAAGTCTTCAAATATTTTGAACCCTAACCAGATTCAAATAAGATGCATGAAGTGTAAAGAGGCTCAAGTAACCGCTAACAAATTAACGTACATGTGTGATTCATTAGCTGGATTGCTGTTGCAAATGTTAGCACTGCGGCGGCGTACTTTGCCATAAGTAGTGAAATGAAAGAAGAGCGAGGTAAGGTGTAGAACTCGAAGAAATATTACGTTAGGGAAAATATTGATGGTAGAAGGATATTGCTTTGCGAATCATTATGAAGCAAATATGCCTTGTTATATTCTGGTGTCTACCCGTTTTTTATTTTTTTATTTTATTAAACTAGTTAAAAAATTTGGACTAAGTAACAAGCATAATAGCAATATAGCTATATTCAACAGGAGACGTCTTCCTACAACAAAATTCCTGAAACAGCCAAACCACAAACTTCAAATTCCACACACCAGCAGATTTCTCAACTGGCACATTTTTTCCACACACCGTTTAAGTATGTGGGGGAAATGAGAGAAATCCTGTCTGGACCAATAAGGGCAAGTTTCATATTGCGTAAGACCCCGCTAGTTACGATCCCACGCTAGTTGAGCAAGCAGGTGCCACCTTTCAAACGATTAGCAATTCTATTTCACACCCACTACATAACTGTGGGCTTAGGCTTCGATAGGTCGAAGGACTGTTAAGGTTATTAATGATAACGTGACATTTGTCCTGAAGATACTAAAGTATATCTTTAAACGACTTGGGATCTTTACTTACTCTTACATTAAAATGCCTGCAAAATGGACAAAACAGCATATTTTTATATAAAATCGGCAGAATATAAATTTCTGTGTACCTCACACTAATCTTAAAAAAACTTGAAAAAGCAAATAAATATAAAAGCCAAGTTACTGTGCAAGTAACTTGGCTTTTAATTGTAAGTGCTAAAGCTGTATTTTATTTCCTAAGCTACCCAGCTTATTCAATGCCTAGATTACAAAATGCGGTTAAAATAATGGCAACTAATAAAATTCCTCGGTTGCTATGCTATCTAAGTGTGGTTGCCACGGCCACCTGCCACGCAATCTAATAGAGCGAGATCATCCCGTGGGTCAACGATACTATACTTAGTTATCTGTGTACTTACAGAAAAATACGATGAAAATGATGGCAACAATAAATTATTATTAGTTGCAGCTATGACGTAGCGCAGTTGCTTCGACCACCTGTGGCGCGTCTTATTGAATATTGCAAGATTATCGCCGCCAGGTCAACGATACTACGTTGTGGCAGAAATGATGACGTCAATAAACTTCCTAGCTTGCAATGATGTAGTGTGGTAGGTAGCTTCGACGACAAATTGAATGCCCGAGTAAGCTTTGGCTGGCGGTAAGGGTCGCTAGATGAAAGTCAAGTTTGACGGTAAGTTTAACACTTTTGTTCATAAATCAGCACAAGTCGATCCTTTCTGCTCGTATCACCACACATGCAAATGCTTTATGTATTTAGGGTAACATAAGAAAATAAGGAACACTTACGTTTTTTAGTATTTTTTTTGATATCTAAGAAAAATACTAACTTCAGTAGAAAAAAGAAAATTGTTTGTAATTTTTTTAGGTTATAAAATTACATCCTTCTTAACGAAAGTCCCAAATGGCGAAGCTGTTGTTTGTTTGCGCAAAAATATATAGAAAAACAAAGAATTTTCGTGAAAAACTATTCCTAGGAACTCTACATGTATTATATCGACTATTCTTTAGAATCACCGCACATTGCATCAGCAAGTGATTTCCCTTAGGATTCGAGCGTGAGGTAACTTTCAGAATATTAATCTATGGACTGGCTGTGTACAAACACTGATGCACTGTAATTTGTATGCAATGTGCTAACCACCAGTTGACTTTTAACCTTTGTAACGGGTGTTCAGGTATTTTAAGACTAGTCTGTGTCAAGTACCATATACTTAATAAGGTATGTGCCTCGTTAAAAGACATTTTCTCCGACATGCTCGAAAATATGGTTATTACTGTCAAAAAACGCTCCGCGAAGTAAGTCATTTTTGGGACGGAACATTGCCCTATACAAAATAGCGGCCAATAATGTGCCCTCAAACGGCCTAGGCCAGCAAAGTAATTTCGTTCAGAAATTTCTATGTTTTTGAGTGTTTTTACAACACTGTTATGTTCTAAATTCAAATTTTATTTGAATCGTACACAAAGAGTTGGATGTATGCTCTGGCGACTAAGACAAAAAAAAAATTCATTATTATTATTTTTTAATATAAAATTTTCGGCATTTGGGTATTAAAAGTCATCGTCTTATTTTGGAGTAGGCTTGGTTGCGCCTCACAAGTATCATTAATCTACTTACGAAGTTCATACAATATCGAAAGATCATCACATACAAAAATATGTTCTAAACGAAGGCTCTACTATACATATATAATTACAGAGATAAAGTACATGCTGATAATTTATGTTAATTTAATTCGATCCTACTCTAAATTAGGGCAAGAATAAATTTAACGTTACATCAAAAGTAACGTAAAATGTGCAGGAATAAGATTTGAAAATTAAGATGTTGCACCTACAGTAAAAATGATTTACTGGAAATAAGAAACGCAGAAGTACTTAACATCAGTAAACAGCAACTAACTGTATAACATAGTAACACTAATGATCTTCAATATTAATATTCAATTTTCAATCAGAAATTGTCATTTTCCATCTGAGAATACACGTATGTAGGTCTTAGTAATGAGCTTTTTCATTTTCTTATCGTTATGTCGAATGGTATGAGAAATTAATTTAAACTTAAATAGCCATTAATATTTTATTCTCAGTGATGCATGTCAGAAAGGGCAAGCGAATGATAATGATACATATCTTATAAAAAACAGACAAATTAACATATTTAAATCTCATTAACATAGATAATTAAAATAATTTTGAATGATAAAACCGCCGGCAGAGTAGAATACATTTGTCACCAACCCCTAGTCTTCCCGTGGATGTCGTAAGAGGCGACTTAGGGATTACACATTGAACAGGGAACGGGCAGCAGCGCTCTCTGATACAGTAACCTTTAAATCTGCGATCTCCAACCCGGCATGGAGATTATGGCAAACAGGCTCATAGTCCAGCAGTGGACTGTAACGGGCCGTTGATTGATTGATTGAGAATGATATAATATTCATACAGCTTCTGGCATGTGAAAACGAAACGATTTATCAAAATAATAAAAAAATAAACTCTGTCTAGGAGTTCTTCTTTACCGTGTGGGTTGTTTGTGTGGTCGACAACCTACCGACCGAAGAGTTAAAAATGGCTGATAATTTTATTTAGAAAGTAGGTGAACTTCATTTCCACTATAAGTTTTTTTATCACCTATCTGAATTGCATTTCCCTTAGAAAAGTGTATTTCCGTGGTATTTTCGTATCAGATTCCGAATGTCCGATGTTTATCAAAGCCCTCTTCTATCCACTAAGTGCAAACAGTTGTTTAAGCACTAACACGAAATTCCCTTATACCGTTAGACTGAGGACAGCCTCATCCCACGCCGGCTATTCAAGTACGACCACTTGAATTGCTTTGTCGGACGGTGAATGGGCAGCCTTAGACTAGAGAGTAAAACTGTATAATAACAACCACGCCCTATTACTGTAATAAAAACTATTTATTATTTTACTTTATATATATATTCTTTATTGCAATAGAACACTATACAGAAATGATATTATTAATAGCTGTAGCAAAGGCGAGCTTATCTCTAAAGAGAGATCTTTATAATTTTATAATTTTTATAATTTTTATAATTTATATAATTTTTATAATTTTTTAAACTTTTATATAACTTTTATAATTTTTTTCTCAAAAAGAAATAATCTACTCGGATCAGTTTCGATATTTAATTGTAATTTGGTTTCCCAAGATACAGGCTGTGCCTAGTTTGGGGACCCCTGTTCCTACTAATACAAATTTCTTAGGCGATAAGTCACTTAGTATTTAAGTAATCTCTTTGTACTAGAGTCTAAGTTTTCAGATAAATAAACTGCTTTTTTCATTTTTTTCATATGTATTTATCAGTTTGTCAATTTAACGAGACGCATAAACTAGGCAAAGTATTTCAGACTCGTTCAAATTATCAAAATTCTGTCTTAGCGACAATTTCTAACATGTATGGTGTTGCATGTATTAAAATAATCATATTAGCAAACAATTAAATGATAATGCAGTTATTATAATAATTTATTTTCATTATCAAATTCATTTTGATAGCTAGATTTCATGACGCTTAATAAAACAGGTCATAATTTAAACTACCTGTCGGCCCGTGGCTACGCTCGTGTTATGTAAGATTTTCCCGTGGGAATAAGACTTTTTCCCGTATGTATTAATCCAGGGTAAAAACTATCTCCATTCCAAATTTCATCCGAATCCGGTGAATACTTTAAGCGTGAAGGCGGAACAAACATCTAAACATATTTTCACATTTATAATATTAGTGTAGTAATATAAACCTTATCAACCATAGGATTTTGTTCATAGGATGTAGGACAGTTGTACTGTAATAATCTGTTTGAATTCAATGAAACCTAGAAAAAAAAGCAATTTCTTCCCGGAAACATCTGGGTATAGGAAACTCATAAAGGTAATAGCAACATGAGACGTGACATTATAAAATATGAATAAAACAAGCGACGACTTGATGAAACTGGCCGTTTTAGTTTTAAAATTAAAAGTAATGAACCAGTGCGCAAACGCTAACGAGATTACAACCCGGTTCATAAAAGACAGATAAATAATACAGTATAGAAACAGACGAAGCCCGTTCAAGACTAATGATCGTCCATGCCTTCGCTGAAGGCACATCTATAGCATTAACTGATGACTGGCCATTTGCTCTAACGAACCCTTATTAATTTAGGATTTGTAAAGAGCCGTGTGAATCGGAAAATAAAATAAAAAGAAACAGCAACAAGAAAGGTCAAGGAAATTTCTAAATATCTAAAAAGGTACTAAAATAAAAGAATAAATGAAGACGTAAAAATGGGTTAACAATTGTTTTGTAGTTTCAGATACAGTAAAGATATTAGTATGTTAGAATTTGAATGACTACAATTTTGACGATCTGTAACGAACAGGAAAAATGCCCTGGTTTCAGTTTGAATGATAAATTTAAATACCTAGACTAGACATATACAACTTTTATCACATCACAATAATATTATAAAATGGAAAATACATTTGGATGTTTAGATGTTTGGATGTTTGTTCCGCCTTCACGCTTTGAAGTACTCAACAGAATTGGATGAAATTTGAAATGGATATGGTTTGTAACCTGGATTAACACATAGGATATTTTTTACCGAGAAAAGTCTTATTCCCACGGGAAAAATCTTACTTAACGCGAGCGTAGCCGCGGGCGGACAGCTTTGTCATAAAACATAGTTCAACACAACAATCATAGGTACAAATTATAAAACACTACAATTAAAACAAATACAATTTACACAAATTCGGGACAAGGGAATACAAATCAAGATACCTTTTTTGAACCTGGAATATGTTACTACTAGTACTATACTTATTTAAGTCTGTGTACAATATTATAATTAATTTAATAAACATCTCCACATTCATTCTAATGGCTCTACACACCTAAGACTAATGATACTCATCTCTCCCCTGCATCGCACAATCAATCCCTCTCAACGAATGACTAGCTGTTCTACCTAACAAGCCCTCATCAATTTTAAAGGACCTACGAGATTGTTCACTAAAGGCGCCACTTGTCAATGATTTTTCAAAGTGTGATTTTCAATGTTCTTTAGGTATCGTTTATATTAACTTTAAAGCGACAGATTTATAAAAACTTAAGTCTTGTAAACTGAATCTCTATGCGTCTTTGTGATATGCATTGAGTTTTGAATAAAAAATATATTTCTTTCCTTCTTTATTAATGATGGATCAAAGAGATAGATTTATAAAATAAAAACTTCTGATTCAAGATTTTGGTACTTAACCTAGTCAGATAGGATGAACTAGGGACGAAACGAACCACAGTTTTCCTGATCCAAATCAGCGTCTTATGGTCAAAACATCGCTACTATTTAATGATAAATTCAAAGTAGTCGATAAAACGGAAGAATGCCATTTACCGTATAAGATGACCGTGTTAATTGTTTTGTTATACAATCATACAACTCGTAAACACTATGATATAGTGCTAGGAGTACACTATGAATAAACTATGGCTTGTAGTGTGTGCATACGCAGCATTACGTACCTCGTTAAGCATATTAACATTAGATAACGCTATTTAATGCAATGTACAAACATGGCGAATTCGTGTCACGTGATAAGTGCGATAAACTGGAAACTTAGCTATAAAATCGAGGCACATTGTTGTAGTTGACTATTAACCTTGTTTATGTAGTATACGGTATTTTTCATTCAGGAATACATCAATAAAATCACGCTACTATCCTTGAAGGGCTGAGCAGAGCTTTAGTTGGCTCCCAAAGCCCAAATTAAACCTTGTTTTCAGAAATACGTTTAAAATATCAAAGTAAAGTAAAAAAAAAGTAAAAAGTATTTATTCAGCTAAACATCTTCAATTCAGTACAATGCACACTGATTCTCACACTGGGATACCCTGTGTTGTGAGTAATCAGCCCCTTCCTTGGGACAAATTGGGACAGATTGTTTACACTGAACAATTAAAATCTAAATGCAATAAAACTAAATTAATAACATAAACATAAGTGATGATGATATGTGATGCGTGTGGGGGTATGATGATGTGTGTGTGTGTGTGTGTGTGTGTGTGTATAGGTATCAGCTGTAAAACAAGCGCATAAGCATACAAAACCTCATAATTATAATACATAATTGTAAAAAGATAATAAGGATTATGTAATAAAAAAAAATGTAAGTCTCTGAACTGAATACCAACTGATTCTGTACCGATTGGAAGAAAAAGAAAACAGCTACACTTGTAAAAACTAAAGATAAAGTACACGTAACACCAAAAACCCACAGAGACAAATACCATATACATTCATAAAAAAATAAAAATCTTCTTCATATCAGTAAAGATACAGGAAGTAAACATAGTTAACAAATTACTTCAGTAAACAGAAAAGTGTACTTTGCAATTAAAAGTGAAGTAATGGACACCATTTTGTTTGAATATAACATGCGATTGGGTAATAGATTGATAGACCGCCCACTGAGATTTAAGGTAGCGAAACTAATAGACGTAGTACCGTTACTACATACATAAATGCAAGACAATCTGACCTGGTGTGTCAGGTTATGTTATTATATTCATATTAAATACTAGTTTTAATTTTGTTATGTATGTGTCTGCACTGCAGTATCAAATAAACGCTTTATCTATTTATCTATCTATCTTCTGTAAAAAGGTACACCTTCAAGAAATATTTATGTTTTAGTCTTCAAAATCCAGTTTATACCTTTTCCCAGCTGAGGCCATAAAAGAACATTATATAAGTAGATTCTCTTTGAAAATATAAGGGTCTCAACCCAGCCAATATTTTAATAACTATTACTACTTTGTTTTTTTTTTTCTTCACTAGTTTGATGCATGTGTATATAATTTAATTGTTACTCATGTAAACCAGAATTTGATCGCGCTAATTCTGGGTAGGTTGGAGCCCCTCGGTGAAGACTTATATCAGCTGATGAAGATGATGAAATCAAAATAACTATCAATTTACCTAAACTAATCTAACTTCAACTTTCAGGCTGTCAGAATAGTAAGAATTACAATCTACCTACGTATACAACCTACCTCGAAGATCATCACTTCCAAACATTCCCACTATCTAGAACTTCTCCGTCTACCTCAAAACTTACATAGCCAATATAGCCCTTACAGCCAGGTAATAAAGGCCCTCCAAATACGGCTGTACACGAACTCTTTGTTGTTTGCTCCAGTTACACTGACATTTAGTTCGGAGATCCCTTCGACCCCATCACATTGCAAAATATAGTGAAAGCGGCTTTCGCAGCGGAAGTACCAACAAAGGCACACACAAATCAACTCTTTTATATTTCGTACCGACTGACCGCTGTTATTGTAGCAATTCATAAAGTGTGACTATTTGAGTTAGTACTAGCAGAGATTAATGAGGATAAGAGAAAGTGATTTAAGGTCATAATGCATATTCATGTTATTGTAAATGAAGATGGTCAGTTTCTGGTAGACGTAGGCTTTCAAACGGAAATTATGAGGTTTGACACAGAACTCCGATGATGTCAATGGTGTGTTTCCTTCCGATTCCGCAATATGTTAACGTTTATGGCGCTTCTCCGAAGAAGAGAGGAAATTCAAGACTCTTTTTAAGGCCAACGTCAATAATTATATTAATATAACAGATTCAAATAAATCAAGGGTAGGCTCGAGTGAAAATAGAATGATTTTAAACATGGAAAATAAAAATACTACAAGATGGATACGACCACACAAACAGTAGTGATGATAAAAGTTAGAGACAGGATATAAAACTGAGTTCGCGTATGGATACGCCGACCGTGTCTTTGCTGTATGATCATCTTATAAACCTCACTATGGATAAAAAAGCTGCTTGTAACAAAATGCAGTTCTTTAACTGTAAACAAAATTACATTTATTATTAACTCTCATCGACATTCCTTCTAATGGTTCCGTTCCACCAAAAGTAACAATACAAAACCTAACCCGGAGAACTCAAAACACACCGTTCCACAAACGGCCACCATAACGCAGGAAATACATTTATATTCCCCCGGGTTATATCGCCATAGTAATGGTTTCATTAAATTAACGATAATGATGTCCGTTCCGTTGCAAACGTGAAAAGGTAACGAAGTTATTGTGCAGGTTTTGTTAGGCCGTGAATAGTATGTGTCTAGTTATCAATCAGTTTACTAGTGAAAGAGATGAGATAAAGAGCCAGCAAATACTGGCTGGTTTCCTCACGATGTTTTCCTTCATCATAACAAGATAAAAAAAAAACAATACTTAGGTGTGTATGATTTCTAAATTCAAAGACAAAGAACGTGTTCAAGAAGACAGTCCTAACATAAGAGTCTTCATACAGTGAAATACAATAGTCCAAATGGCTCTACAATATGTTGCTAAAAATCCAACGCTTGATACGAGTAACATGAACTAGAAAATAAATCCGTAATGCAAAGAATAAAGAATAAATATTCATGCATTAAAATAAAATGCGCTTTGGCGTGCCCTTGGGAAGGCCTACGTCCAGCAGTGGACTGCAATAGGCTGATTGATTGATTAAAATAAAATAACATAAGATTTTATGTACTAACAATGTTACATAGAGTAAGTAAAAAAACAGACAGTACTAATGACGTGATAATTTATATTCAAGGACATTATAGTGAACTTCATACATGCATCGATCACCAGCTGAGTATACTACAGTAACGCCACAAAGGTTACTTTGTAAAGGTAAAAATTCAATGCTATATAGCATCATCTGCTCTGCAGTTATAGATAAATTCCGGTAAAATATAGATTTTTATGTTTTTATTATATTCAGCGTAGATACTGATTACTGACCAGACCACCAATAACATTTAATAACTATTCAATAACATTTATTACATTTTTAACTCTATTCAATAACATTTATTTAAATCGAAAATGCACGCTTCTTTCCCGAGAAGGTAAGCTAAGATTACTCCTCCTTACTTCCTCCTTTTTCGTTATTTTATTTTATTTCCTTGTTTTTTTTTTTCATTTGTTTCGTTATCAGCTAATATCTTAAATAATCAAAGGCTGTATTTCATACAAACTCGGGACAATCGCTTAGTGGTCCGCGTAGTCGAGTAGAAATATGCGTAACAAAACAATGCCGTCAAAATTGCACAAACGATACTTAAATTCACCTTGACATTTCGTGGATACTTTGATAAAAAATAAAACGTAAAATGATATATTTAGACAATTAGACCATACCAAAATCTCACGAAATCTAGTTCGAGGGAAAGGAAGCTCAGCGGTTTTGCATGAAACGTGAGAACTGGACCATAGGGTATTGTACTAATACGTGCCACCATGGTGGATCAAAATGTTGTAAGTAGAGCGGTTTATGTAGACTATTTAAATGGTACAATTTAAAACTGACAATTTAAAAGAATTATATTTATAAAAAACGGCACGACCCGTCTGAACTGTCACACTTTACGTTTCCTCACTCTTTTTGGAAGACAAAGAAATGTCAATGTAATGATTCGCGGTGTAAAACAAATATACAAATAATTGTTTCGTATGATATGAAGTTATGCACATTAAAAAAAATAGCGTTTGGACTTCAAGATACAATCACTGTTTGCAAATACGATCTATGTAAATTAAAAACACAGTACTCGTATACAAAACCATACCCGTATCATTATACCACATTCATGTTCGCAAATTGATTTCCTATAAAAGTTCCCGCCGCTGCTAGTAAATAAGACAACAATAGGTAATGAAATGAATGATTACTGGAAATAAAAACATTTGAATCATTATGATAATATGAACGAATCAGGTGACAATTATAACGCAGATAAGTAAAGGGAGATAGCAAACGATAGATACACAACGTTTTAAAAGATGGACATAAAAATTAGTCATTCGAAACGTGAGACTAACAACACAAATGGTTCAAATATAGTCCATTGTAAAACGCCCTCGGGAACTAGCTGCACCTATCAATCAACATTCCCGAAATAGGCTTAGTCCGGAAACGAACCCAGAGCACGCCGCTTAATTGCCGTGACAACAACAGCTACACTCATTATCCTAAATTTGGACCACACCTTTCATAATGGACTCCCCACTTGAGAAGAATAATGCTCTGAACTTCACTTAAGTGAAAAAGTTTGTAATAGCAAAATACTTAATAATTCAAGAGCAACTTTTAAGCCAACAGACGGTTTCGATATAATATATTTATAGACACTGCGTTATGAGAGGAGATATTACAATAAGTGAACTTACAGACGAATAAATTGCAGAAAAAATAATTCACAATACGTTCGCTAATGACGAGCGTAATATTACAGAATTCCTGATACGCGTGGATTGGATACAATGGCATTAAATTAATAATTAAAGTGATGTACTCACGTAGATAGCGATATGAACTAACGATAGCTCTTTGATTTACAACACACGAAATAATAGATATGAAAAGATAGTAACACTAACAATTTATCCATGAACTTGAATATATTGCCGTAGAATACGGTTTAATATAAAAACACTTATGTAATCGATCTATGACAAAAAAAGGACGAAAATTGACTTGATTTTTGAATACAAAAAATTTTAGGGATCATAAAGAAATCTATCGGCATTGATATAACAGTCAACGAAGGTTAAAATACTTATTTGATACGTACATTCTCCGCAAATGACAATCTGGGCACAGGCGTGACCATCTAACCTTGATACGTGCCTTATTACGGGTTCTTAGAGCTACAAAAAATATACAAACAAGTGTTGCGATGGATAACCTTGAAATTTAAAAGCTTAAAAAGTACATTAGCATCAGCCGCACATGGCTCAGATCATTATAATAGATTTTATTAATTAACATCTGGGTTCAAATTGGTATCATTGGATTGTAATTGTGGTACCCAAGTGGATGTAATGTATCTCAACCTTTATTTTAAAAATGATAACCCATTATTTTTTATGCTTCGTTTCGATAGCTATTACCTCACGCACCTAATAACTGGATGCAAACAACTTTAGGAAACACGGTAAAATGACATCAATACTTATAAAATAAGGAACACAATCTTCTGACATGTCCAAGCGAGGTGAACAAAAAAACGAAGAGTCACGCTCAAGAGCACACGACCACGGAAAGAGTTAACAGCTATAAACTAAACCCAGACGATTTCAATATAGATACAAGAGAAATACCAAGAAAAGGAAAAGTAAGGGATCTGAACTTAGAAAAATAACTCAACCGAACTTGATATTTAGAATTAAAAGACAGAGCAAGACCGATAAACAGCGCTTTGTGAATATGTTTATCAAAAAAAACAATAAAAGGAATAGCGGAGGTTACCATCGTCAAGTACGATGTATGTGCGTTGGTCTATTGTGTTTACAAATAAGTACGCAGTCAAAGTCAATTACAAAAGAAAAAGTTGCGTGAACAGCATAGATGGAATCGCAAAGTTTTATCTTGAGGAAATGCACTTTCCCTAGTCAGAGAGATGTTGCTTCCTGGAATACAAAAGACAGTGAAACTGATGAATAATCCAAGACTGATCTGACCGCTTTCTGATGGAAATTAACTTCACGGACACTCAGTTGAATGAGAATCGAATTGGATATCTCAAGGAAATGCCGGTTTGTTATCCATGTATAATTTAAAATTAATTTCCAGCTTCATAACATGGTCTATTAGATTCGTTCCAGTAATATTACTGGAGATAATGACGTACTTTAATTTGAAAATATTAATGTTAATAGATATCTTAAAAAAGATTTAAGATACCAAGAGAAATTTAACAGACATCAATCCCAAAATAGAGACCAAATGAGATAAATAAGTTCTCTAAAATGTTTGAAGAGGTTATTTCAATTGCAAGTACATAATATATGTATTTTTTTTATATTTCTCTGAATAAAAAGATCCAAGATTTTTAAAATGCAATGACTGAAAATATAATAAATCACCGTTGGACATATTTAATGTTAATCGGTACAAGTTCCTGACGCATATTAAGACTGGATAGTGAAAGTCCCAGTCGCGTGCAGCGATAACGAACCGTTGACTGAGATTATATCATGGAGCTAATACCTAGGTAAGTGAGAAAAACGTTTCATGCTCAATGACCTAGCAATCGCTAATCGAGATCTGAGAATTTCTTACAAAGAAGTTGATTACGTCAAAGCCGAGATAAAAATTAAAGAGTCAAACGATTCAGTAAACATTCATGTTGTAAGAGAAATATGGAATGATTCAGATCGGGAATCCCAGAAATGAAATGGAAGACCCCTTCAATTTAGATTTAATGAAAATATATTTTTCTAAGAAACCTATATAATGTCTGCGGATAATATGCAGGATCATAATTATAGGTATAATACCTAATAATACCTATGTTGTTTCGGCTAAATTGATACTTATCGGTTTATAGTTTATTTATTAATCAGTTGCAATTGACTCGAAAAGAGTAACAACGCAATGTTTGGAGCGATAAAGTCGACACGTGAGTATGCTTGAAGCAATTTGCAGATAAGAAAGCACAACGTTAATTTTTAAATCACAAATTTTGCATAAATTTGCGAATGCACTCAAATAAAATAAACATAAATAAGATATTGAGCAAAATGCAAATTCTAAAATTCAATCAAAGTCAATTTTTGTTTTAATAATGATACTTTCAAAGCTGATTGGGTTGGACGACCGCGCCCGTCTCCCGTTCAGACGGAGGGTAACGCACCCCAAGTCGAGCTACCCCAAAGCGCCGGGGATGTCGCAGGCACACACACAAACCCAGACGGGGCAGCCGGGGTAAGATGTATAGATGCTATACAATTACAAGTACAACGGATGGGATTGATTTGCGCAATATCTGATGAACAAATGAATTCTGAGAAGGATCTCTCGCCTTGAGATAACAATGTAGTTAGAGATGACATAAGGAAAACAACTCTACAATCAGCAATATAAATAAAGAATAATAAGAATTTAATAATCAAGACAATTTTGATGATATCTGACGCATTTAGTACAAGTAGGTAATTAAAGATAAGTAGGACATAAACATCAGATTTTAGAATACATGTATATGTTTGACTCTACTATTAACTTGTATACGAGTATGTAGAGAAGTGCTAATGCAAACTACTGATCTGGTTTCGAATATGATAAGAACTCAACAGCATCCTATTGACAATGGTCATTAGATCATCCAGTAAGCATTGTAAACAGATGTAGTAATGTAAATATTTATACATACTCGCTCGGGTTAAACAATCGAGGATGCCGCACCTGATATTACAGTCAATCGAAGAAATCCATCACACACTACACACGTAAGATGAAACCTTGCGGTCGTAACAATGTAAAAAACACTATTTATATCAGTCTTATTGTTAATTTATTGCATGTAATATTGCACCGGTTAGCTACGAGCACCGTTTTGAGTATTGATTAGTCCTCGCGTGCGGCTTGTGCCGGCCAGTTCATTCGTTGCTGGGTTTTTTCGATGAGTAAAAGTTCGGTTTGGGATATGTTTTCTGTAATGTTTTGTTTATGTTGCCGATCAGCTGTTGCAAGGCGGTGGCACACGGAGCGAGCGGCCGGGTTCGCACCGCGCGACTGACTGGCTGACTGGTCTTGTCCGTCAGCCGTTCGATGCGACGACGCTTGCGGCACCTTAACGGCCTACCTCATCGCGCACATACTACGGCGACGGCACGTAAACAAACAAACGTGTTCTCAGTTGAAGATGCAACGGTGTCATCTTTCGGTTATCATTTCTTTTGATTTACAGATACTTTCTCAAAAACCCACTAAAGGTGATTTTTACATTCGTGTATAAGGGAAATTTATATTATGACAATATCGATTTCAACTTTTCATGAACCAGTGAGAGCTAAAGAATATAAGAGATTATCATACAATTTCGACATCAAAAGATTCGAGAGTCAACGCAACTAGCTAAGCAGAAACGGTGACAAAACTCCACCAGCTTAGGGAACGAACAATGCGAACAATACCCAAATCTCACAAACATCCGTCAAGCGAGACGGTTCTCTCCGTCACCTTTACTACTGCAGTTGCTAAACAAAAAACCAGAATACGGGGTAAACGGTAACTGTACTACGAGAATCACACTAATATTATAAATGTGAAAATATATTAGGATGTTTAGATGTTTGGATGTTTGTCCGCCTTCACGCTTAAAGAACCCAACGGATTTGGATGAAATTTGGAATGGATATATTTTGTAACACATAGAATACTTTTTACGAGAAAATTTTACACAAAGCGAGGGTAGCCGCGGGCGAGTGAATTCTCTAGAGCAAGGTAGAGTATGTACAGTAGTAATACGTACGATAGTAAGATAAAAGAATGCGTAATAAAGCAATAAGAGTATTATCGCAAGTGCATGCGTGCTCCCAGCACGAGCTATTGAAAACAAAAGGGTACTATTAAATATTACGGATACGCTCTGAATAAACAATGAAGACTGTACATAGGTTATCGCTGCTTGAGGGTAAATATTTATCGCATGGAATACAATGGTGTCTGAAGAAGTTGAAAATTTAACGCTTTAGTTAGGCACAAGTACATATTATATACTAAACGAATAACAATTGTGACTTTGAGATTTATTAAAAATATATATATGTGTTCGGCTATAAGAATTTTTTACCCATCGCAAGCAATGTAATATTGCGTCTAAGCATAGTGTGCATGGGCAAAAAACTTAACCTAATGGCAAAAAATAAAAAATCGAAGAATTTGAACAAACTTCCTGGTTACGCGTATTATGTATATAGCCATGGCCTGTATTTACTATCAAACCATCCCATTGTGCAATGTACCATCTGCCAGTTCTATTCACCGACTGACCTTTGCATCCGATACACGTGTTCTTGCTAAACTTAGGAGGAAGACTGCACAGTAATGCACCTCTTGACATTTCAACCTCAAATGGAAACGACCTAGATAAACCCTATCGATACGGTAAATGTTAAGTTGCATAATTATAGATAGAATTTATAATTTAATAAGTCAATAAAAACGTTTTCAAATTAGTAAGAGAAAAAGTAAAAAAATTGTGACTGATAGTGGTGTGGTAGTGAGCGTGGGAAATAAGATTTTAAAAGGTTTCTGGAGTCCGGACTGTCACGATCGAGTTTTTATCGACGTTCGAATAAATCGGGCCCATTAGACGTCCCTGCTGCGTTCCGTTATGCATAAATCTCTACAAAGTATATGAAAATAGGCAGGCACTAAACATTAAATTTTTATTGCGGATTAATGATGTGTAAGATATGAAGAGCTCAATGTCAAATTCATGTTCCTAAATGAAGACGTAGTAAACAAAAACACACTAATGATGTATCATAAAAAGTGATAACTTACCATTTTATTACTAACGGTAAGTGCATCATGAATATAATATCGGTACATACCTGCAACAAAAATTACATAAATCAGTTTAAATCGAACACTGTCCATAACATTCTAATTTAAGAACCAAAACACGCTTCAAATCGTACTACTGGTGGAACTATCTTGGAAACATTAACCTACTTCCATAGTGTAACTCATAACCATTGCGTATGAAGTCAGAACGAAATCGGTGCACCGTGATCCGGCGTTACTTTACACATTTGTGTTGAAACCGAGAGTCGTAAAATTTCTAACATTAATCCGGCTAGCATTTATGACTAAGAGAATAAAGTCGAACATTTTAGAGCATCAAAAAAACGTGACGTAAGCACGGCAAATTCAGATCTGCTTGACCGCTACCGCATTTTTGGAACCGTTTCATTGGACGGATATGCAAAAACCTGTTGCTATCATTCGATACGGCAACATTGCGATCGACGGATTATGAAAATCTTTGAATAGAAAACTTAAAAGAGAAAACAAATATGCAACAACAATAAAAACTTCTGCTATTAGTGCAGAATTCGCTCGCAATTTACGAATATCTATTCCGTCTAGACAGAAGCATGCGGCAGATGCAAATGTAGATGGGCAAAACAAAACTACTTCGGAAGTGAGACGTGCTCTTGAATACGACCAGCCATTTTGTTTTGGAGTCATGGGTGCTTTTCGTTTCAATAAAACAGGTCTAGACTCGGTCTAGACGGCGTGCCTAGGGAGAGAGGGACTTTATGACCTTCAGGTAAAATCGATTGAGTCTGGATTGCCCTCGTAGGGTTTTAAACCCAAAGGATCAAAGGGGCGGCGGGCGGGACAGAGTAAACACTTCATATCTAACTTCAAAGTGACGTTAGTCAAACAGTCTTATAGTTTCTCTTTCTCGAGTGAAGATACCCTTTATATAGTTAGGCACGATGTACAAGTACATTTATGTTTAAGAGCTTCTGCACAAACATAATTGGATCCAAGGTGGTCGCAGACTGCATTAAACTAGTCTCAAGAGTTACACGAAAGGCCTTTACTAAAATCTCCAACATCTATCTATATGGAGGGTATAAAACTTGCATCTGCACGTCTGGCGTTTGTGCATTCGTAGAAATTGCAATGCATTTTTAAAGTTGAATCTAAACTTTATACAATGTTGTGCACGAGAAATGTCTAACTTTCCAAATAGCTACTTTAATAGGCAGAGTCCTATCTAAATCTTGAGGATACTTCAAAACATTTATTACTCTTTACTGTTATCGTAAAACAGTTTACTGCTAAACAATAAACAGATATTTAATATGAAAACCATTCTCGTGTAGGTACTAAACCTAACAAGGTAAGCAGATGCTGACATACTATACTCTCGCCAATCCTATCCTACTAATATTATAAATTCGAAAGTTTGGATGTTTGTTGCCGAATCACGCTTGAACCACTGGACGGATCGGGATGAAACTTGGTACACATATAGGTTACGCCCTGGAATAGGACATAGGCTACTTTTTATCACGGGAAAACCCTTAATTCCCATGGGAAAACTCATTATATAAATAAAAATTGAAAAATCCATCCAGTATTGTCAAGTTCCTAGGCCATAAAACGTATTTAATGAGGCTTTAAGAATTCTTTTCTCTTACTTTTTTATTTGAAAATTATAATTTTGCACCACACACTCCCACTAAAATTTACGATCGTTGTAATATTATATACGCCTATGGTACGTATCGGACTTGACTTCCTACGATTGATATGGTCATAACGGAAGAATACCTTGTACGTAAGACTATAGACGGCATCCAGTAGCTAATTGACTACCGTTAGCTAGCAATGTTGTCAATATGAATAACTGTGTTTGTTTAGCATTACCTACATTGAACATTTTCTGTTGAGTCGTCGTCAGATTCACTTGTTTGATTTACGTAAATGTTGCCATGTGATTGCGTTCATGACCTCCTCCCGTCTAGTCAGAGCATATAGGACACGATCGAGTTAGTTGCATTCTTAGACATAAAAGGACATTTAAAAGCTTCAGTACAGGCTTTATGTGATATAAACAATTTTGTTTGAGATTAAATGTCTATTTCAAATTCATATTTAAACAAAATATATAGGTAACAGAGAGTTCTCGAATTAAAGTATATTGTATATTGGCGTTTAAAAATAAAAATTAAATTGGACAGTGAATGAGCATCCTCTAAAGAGTTGCTTGTGCTTGTGACCATTTTTTAATGAAAAACAGTAGGGAGCTAAGTTTTACTTTTTCAAGTACAAATTAGCACAAAAACTTAAACGACATGACAAACCACAACAGGTAACCTAATTTTTAACAGAGGCGTAGTTTCTAAAACTATCGTTCTAAAAGGTGCAACGTTTACTGCTATCAGCTCGCCAGCTATTTACGAGTAGGCATGTGAGTCACTAATGGTGTTAATTTCAAAGCCGTTAGCCTGGGGATAGTAGATAGCTTTAAGTGCTATAACCTTTCCGACTCGCTTGAACTTGTTAACAGCTTCCGTATGACCTCTGTCTCATTTCATTGTCTTGTTAACGCCTTGACATAAGTAAGAGCTGATAAAGCTAAAGGAAATAAATAGTTTTCAGCCTAAAAATATGTTACGGTTTTAGACCTAAGTCATCAACATCCATATACGTCCCCTCCGAGGTGCTCTAGCCTACTTTGAATTACCGTGAGACCTAATTAATTGAATCAATTAAAAATCTATTTTTTGAAGGAAACAAAAAATATTTAAAGGGAAACGCATTAAAAAATTTAAAGAATCAATCTTTATGTATATTCTATTATATTAAATCGAAACATAATATAATACTTTCTATGCTCTATGTTCAAAATAATAATGATTTTTATTGGTAATTAAAACGGTAATATCCATTTACTTCGCTAAAAGCTACACAAACGCAACTTTCTTATCAAAATGAATATGTTAATAGACTTTCGATTATTGTTTCTAAAGCACCCTAGGGTCAAGATTTGAATTGATTAATACTTTTATTCATTTTATTAGACGCGTTTTCACACTTGACAATAAACATAACGGGAAATTTATTCAAAATAAAACGACGTGTTTCATTTCTACACGAAAAAACATTGTAATATGTCTGGTTTACTAATGTAAATCAGTAATAATATTCAAACATGACTTATTAAGTATCTATGATATTGACAGATACCAATGACACTCAGCAACACATAGGTATAATAGTCTAATAAAATTACTTCTTCACCTCAACAGTAAATATGATACTGTAAAAACCAATAGATATGTTAGACATGACCATATTTTAATACACATAAGTATAAGCATATCCTTAATCAGAACTGACAAACCTAATACGATAAATCGACCAACTTATCAAAAACGAAATTATTAACAGAAACAGCAAATTGAATCAGCGTGTTCCCAGTGATAGCATTAATAAATAAGAAACCGAATCACAAGCTAAAACGGTTACAATTGAAGCAATTAATGCTATTAATGGAACAATACCACAAATTAACACGTCAGTATGCAATTAGCGAACAGCATAGCTGGGTTTGTGGGGCAGCAGCGCGGGCGCACGCGTTCGTGCATCGTGCAAAATTGTGTAACGTGCGTGGTGGCAGATGTTACGTCGACAAAGATATTGTATTGAACAGCCGTAGTGGTCGATGGAATGGATCCGTGACAGGAAGACATAAATGTCAAGCTCTTTTCGGTGGCGGGCGATGGTAATAGATGTTACGCAAATGCAACTATGCAGTTAACAGGCAAATATATTTTTGATGAAGTATTTATAACAAGGAATATTATGTAGGTTCATAATTCGTAAAATGTTGATTTTCTTATTCATCATTTAAGTTGTAAGGTCAACAACCGATCTTACAAATTGTAGTGTCAAAATGGCTATGATAATGCAAATCGAAAAATGCACTGATAACTAATTGATAGAATAAGAAATGTAGCTTGAATAGAAATGTTCAACACTCCAAAGCAGAAAAGTAAATGAGAATCTAAAAAATACGCTACGTAGGTGGCAGTATGCAAAAGTATGTGTGTCAATGCAATCACTGTAATAATAAACACGTAAATGTACCTATACCAAAGCACACTTCACAATGCTAAGTGCCTCATCACAACGTTTTCGATAATATAATATAACTCATATTATTTACATTTTATTATTTATTAATTTCATTTTATTACAGTGTCAACAATAAATAAATGAGAAACTATATTTTAACATACTCGTTTCTCCTGTACATCTACATTTCGAAGGATAAACAGAACTGACTTTCAAATCCTATAAGGTACTGTAGCATCCGGCCTCGTTGGTCCGAGTGCTATGTAGTTTGATACTGGCGATAGTATTCTTTTTGCAATATATTCGTTCTCTTTTTAACTATTCAGTTTAGAAAGAGAACGATAGAAACTTCAGACGGGCTGGGGCCGTGGAAGTTTGACGTTCTCATCTGCCGTCCGCCGACGAGTGCGGACCATAGTATTATTTCTAGTGCTAAAGTTATAAACAGTGCGTTTAAGTTATAAATAAAGTATCGTGTTATAAAAGTGTCTTTTATATTTAAAGTAGCGAGTTGTAGCCTAAGGAGGCTACAGCCGCTACAGTGGTGGAGACACCCAGACCTGGTACGCGCCCCCAAACATAGAATTAATAACTAAATTTAAAGAGGAACTGTGAGTGTTAACCCTCTTATAATTTTCCTCACCCTCTTTGAAGTGAGAGTGACAGCGGATAGAAGATTGCTGAATAGTTCTAGAATAGAACAAAAGAAAAACAAAAAGAAAATTGTTTGAAATAGAAGTGGAGAATACCAAGTAAGTGGAGAATATTAAATAAATAAGTGGAGAATATTAAATGATTATGGAGTCTATCACATGCTTCAATGGCTTTCGCCAAGATTCTGAGGAATTCTTCAAACGCTTCAATCGATTGGCGGTCCTCAAGAAATTGTCACAAGAAGAAAAGATGGCAGTGATAAGCACGTACCTGCAGGGGCCGGCTCTTTCTTTCTACAGAACGATAGAATCCCAGGCAAAAACTTATGAAGAGCTGGAGAAATTATTCAAGGAGGAATTCCCACCTCAGGAAAATTACGAGGAGCTTTTTTATCATGCCAAGCAGGAGAATAAAGAAGACGTGCTATCCTACTTTTATCGCCTTCAGGAGTTGGCTACGAAAGCAAAGATTGTTGGAGACGAGAAATTCGTTAATCAATTTCTGAAGACTACAGAAGGCTTTTACAAACACAAATTGGTGGCCTCAATATATAGCACCAAAAAGGAACTCAGGAAGATGATTGACCAATTAATGATGATTTACGGACCAAAGGAAGCAATCTCACCTACGCATCTGCCATTAGGACTGGAAGGTTTCAGTCGGCCAATGGGCGTACTGCATGATCCCCATTTGGCTCAACCAAGCGGCTCTGCGGGTGAACGGCAGTTATACACACCGCCCGTCCGCCCGGCGTACGGAACGCCATCTGCACGGGGAGAGGTAGGGGTACTCCCAGCGGGTATCCCTCAGGTTAGAAATCTAGATGCAGCGAACGTGGAGAGGCCACGCTATGCGCCGGCTTCTTCTGCTCCTGGTACTCCAGTACGCAGAGAATACAACTTAAGACCGAGGGTAAGGTTCGACCAGTCACAAGATTTCCGGCGGCAGAATTCGGGAAACTCCAGGCGGCTGCCCTAAGCGCCACAAACGAGGCGGCCGAGAGACGAGTGGCGACATCGTCGGCAGGGTCGCAGACGGAAGACATAGTTTTTAAGCCTATATCTTTGAATAATGTTAAAGTTAGGCCCATAATAAAGATTAGTTATAAGAATTTTTCTTTTCCAGCTTTAATAGATTCTGGCGCGAGTGTGTCGTGCATTAATTCATCTATTATTAAGGATGACCCTTTTGATAAGGAAGCAGTATTTTTGCAGTCAGTCAACGGGCAGAGACTTTCTTCCCTAGGTAAAATAACATGTTCCTTTCAGATAAATAACGAGCAATACTCGTCAACCTTTGTTGTTGTTAAGGATCTTGCTTGTTCCGTTATTTTGGGGCAGGATTTTTTGTGTTCTCATGGAGGAATAGTTGATTTTTCTTCGGCGAGAATAATTTTGGGGAAAAGTGCAGTCGATTTTGTTTCCGATGACAGCATGTCTTTTATTTTCCAGTCGGCTGTCAGCTGCGAAGAAATTTGTACTTCGTTTTTTGAAAGTAACGTCGAACAAAAGTCTTCTTCGATAAGGGTCGACTCACACTTATCGAATTTGTCGCTACGTGATTATATCCATTTTGTATCTTTGGATGATAGTTGTGAATTCAATATCAATTCTAAGGAAGATTTTATTGTAGGTTCCGATTTAGATATTAGCGATAGGGAGGTTTTATTAGGTTTGTTGGACCGGAATAAGGATAGGTTTGCTTTTGACTCTTCACAGTTAGGACGGTGCGACATCGTGGATGTGGATATAGAAACCTTGAACGAGCAACCCATTTCTTCGAGGCCATATAGAGTTTCTCCGGCACAGAGGGAAATTATTGATAAACAGGTGGAAGAGATGCTTCGTCTTGACGTTATTGAAGAATCTAACAGTTCTTATGCGTCGCCGGTGGTGTTGGTAAAGAAACCAGATGATTCTTGGAGGTTTTGTATCGATTATAGGCGTTTGAATAAAATCATCGTTACAGATAACTATCCTATTCCAGCTATAGATGATCTCATTGGATATTTGGCGAATGCTAGGTATTTTGCAGAATTGGACCTCAATTCTGGTTATTGGCAAACTAGTATTCGAGAGGGAAGGCATAAGACAGCTTTTATTACTCCTACTGGACTTTATCAATTTAAGGTAGTTCCTTTTGGGTTGAAAACCAGCCAAGCAGTTTTCCAGCGCATGATGGATAAGGCGATAGGGGATTTACGATATAAAAATGCTGTTGTATATGTCGATAATATAATAGTTTATGGCAAGACATTCGAAGAGTTTACGAATTCGTTGTCTAAGCTATTTGAGCGTTTCCGCGCAGCTAATTTAACTTTCAAGCCATCTAAATGTAAATTTGGGTTAACAGAATTAAATGTTTTAGGCTACCACATTTCGGGTAATGGTATAAAACCTGATCTGACCAAAATTGAGTCTATTCGCAATGTTGTTGAGCCTAAATGCACTAAGGATGTTAAAAAACTCTTGGGTTTATTTTCCTATTATCGTAAATTTGTGGAAAATTTTGCGGAAATTACCTTGCCTTTAGTAAAATTGCTTAAAAAAGGGATTAAATTCATTTGGTCTGATAATTGCCAACATGCTTTTAATTTAATTAAAGATAAATTGGTGAATCCCCCGATATTGAGGTATTTTCAGGCGAATAACAATATTGTAACGCGTTTGATGGTTGATGCATCAGACGAGGCTTTAGGAGCAACGCTGATGCAGGAATTTGAAGGAGTCATGCATCCCATTGCTTACGCTTCAAGGAAATTGTCATCTGCGGAAGTCCGTTACTCAGTAACAGAACGCGAATGTCTTTCTTTGGTTTGGGCGTTAAAATATTTTAGAACTTATTTATGGGGTTCTTCTTTTCAAGTAGCTACGGATCATAAAGCTCTTTGTTGGTTACAGTCTAAAAAAGATATGACGGGACGTTTAGCTCGGTGGGCACTTGCAATCCAAGAGTGGGATTTCCAAATAGTTTTTTGTCATGGTAAAGATAATGTGGTTGCTGATTTTTTGGGTAGGAATCCGTTGGTTCCAGTGGAACCTGACCCTTATATTTCGGATTTCAAGCATGACGGTTTGGAAATTTTTCGAATTGAGTCAACTTCAATTCATGACAGGCAAATGTCTGACAGTTTTTGTCGTAATGTAATTAATATTTTGGAGCGGAATCATAGACATAAAGGTTTTTTCTTAAGAAATAGGTTGTTGTATAAAAGAGTTTTGAGACAGGGTGTTTTGAAAGATGTTCTTGTCTTACCAGGTAGTTTGTTTACAGATGTGATGAAGGAGTTGCATGATGATGCGTGGACAGGTGGTCATTTAGGGTTTTCTAAGACCTTAAGTAGGTTTCGCTCTAGATTCTTCATGTCTAATGCGGATAAAGAGATTGAATTGTATATCCGTTCTTGTATTTTATGCCAAGAAAGAAAAGGAGGTATCACCTTAGCACCATGGTTGCCTATTTCGGTGTCAGGTTTGATGGAAAAGGTTGGTGTCGATGTTGTTGGTCCTTTTCGAACTTCTTCTCAGGGCAATAGATTTGTGATTGTTGCTTTGGAGTATGTTTCTCGCTATGCTGTTTGTAAAGCTGTTCCTCGTGTTACGTCTGACGTCATTGTAGATTTTCTCACAGATGAAATATTTTGTAGGTTTGGAGGAGTTCAAGAGATTGTTACCGATCGAGGTACGGTTTTTACTTCAAGGTTGGTGAAAGAAGCGGTTGAGTTTTTTGGTGCTAGGCTTATCCATACTACTTCTTTTCATCCACAGACGAATGGCCTAGTTGAACGTTTTAATAGGACGCTCCTTTCTATGCTTTCTAAGTTTATATCTTCCGACCAGCGTGATTGGTGCCGTTATCTTTCGATGTTGGTTTTTTCTTATAATTCTAGTACCCAAGCTTCGACAGGGGTAATTCCTCATCTTCTTTTGTATGGTAGGGAACCGCGTACGGTACTTGATATGGATTTAGGAATTAATGGGACTGAAAATGTTAACACTTTGAACCAAAAATTGACTTGGTTAGAGACTTATCTCGGCGGGCGATTTCCGGGATTAATAAAGCACATTTTAGACAAAAAAGGCTATTTGACAAAAAGACGGTAGTAAAACAGTTTGAGTCTAATGATTTGGTCTTGCTTTATTCTCCTAAACGGGTTACTGGAAGAACTTACAAATTATGTAGACTATTTAAAGGTCCATTTGTTATCGTAAGACGCGTAAATGACCGTAACTATGTTATTCGAAAAACGGGTAGGTCAACTCGTACTTATTTGGTTCATGTAAATAGATTGAAAAAGTTTTATGTTCGCTAAAGATTTTTTAAAAAACATATTTTCTTCTAGTTTGGAAAAGATTTCACGTTGGTGTTGGAATCATTAAAGTTGGAAAGGGAAATAGTTTCAAAAATGACAGATATTTTCTTTGTTTAATTCTTGACAGTTCAACTATTTGAATGTTTAGTCTGTTATAAATATTTCTTGGAGTAAAATGGCGATCCGTTTCGTCAAAGATAAAGTGTCATGTCTTGGTCTGTCACTTTTGTAAACAGATGTTTACGTATTTATTTTTATTTATATTTTATTGAATTCCCTTTTATTGTATTGAGGTAGGTAATTTCTTTTGGGGTTATGCTTAGGTGACCTGCATAATATAAAATAAAACATAAATGCATTATTGTCACTAGTTTTTACGAATTGTTTGTATGTTTTTCTAAGTGGTTTGGTAAATGAGGTAGTTGAGGTTTCGTGTAAGATGGTTAGGTTGAGATTGTTTGCGCTGTTAGTTGGCTGATTAGGCACAGTTGATACACCTGCTTTAAGAGACATAGGAGCTTTGTAGGGTGGTCTGTTTAGGATCACACGTATTCTATCTGTCCTTTTCTAGGTTAGTAAAAGGTTGAGATTTCTATGAGTTATGATGAGGTATGGAGTTAGGATATTGGAAGAAGTGATAGGTAATATTTTCAATTCATTATATAGGCCAATCCAAGTTGTTGTCATTTTCAAATCCACATATTTAATAATTTGAATATGATATTGTATCTTATAAGAAGACATGTAATGTACTTGTATCTTAGACTAAATAATTATTTTTCTTCCTAGTCGCTAGTTATCTGGATATTGTTGTTACTATATTGTTTTTTATATGTATTAATCCTATTATTTGTTTCATGTGCGGGCTGATAAAACTTTTATATTAAAACAACAATTAATATTTTCTTCTACACCTCCTTACTGACGCGAGATGTACTTCAGGACATCAGTGATGCCTGAATGAAAAGAAAATAATTTTTCATATTAAAAAACAACATTTATATCTAGCTCTTCTGATTGTTTTTTTCTATATGTTAACTTCTCTTTCTTTGGAAACATAGCTTCAATTTTAACACCTTAACTTCTTTTTCTATTTAGCTTTTAAATTAAGTATAATTTAACTCTTGAGATTCTTGAGTATTGTGATTAGTGTTAACATTGTTTTGATTATCTTGATTTAATTTTTTTATCGTTAACTTAAATGTTTTAAATTTCATTTTAAATTTTGCATGCTATGTCTTTGAAGAATTTTATAGATTCAGGTTAGGGTTTGCATTTTGTAATTGAGGTAGCTGTTAGCTTTGGTTTAGGATGGTAAGATATGGGTCCTGTTTTAAGTATTTTTGGAGAGGTTTTTTTATTTAGAAAAATTATTAGAAAATATTTTTCTGGTAATTAGACTTTAGCTAAGTCCAGGATCTAAGTCTTCCATTGTTTTTTTTTATTAGATTTTTATTAAGTGAATTTTTCCCTCTCTTAGGTAGGTAGTTAGTTACTAGTAGATTGTAACTAGCAAAAAAATTTTTTGGGTCTTCAACCAAAAAAATTTTTTCAGGGGAGACCGGGGGTAGTTGTAGCATCGGGCCTCGTTGGTCCGAGTGCTATGTAGTTTGATACTGGCGATAGTATTCTTTTTGCAATATATTCGTTCTCTTTTTAACTATTCAGTTTAGAAAGAGAACGATAGAAACTTCAGACGGGCTGGGGCCGTGGAAGTTTGACGTTCTCATCTGCCGTCCGCCGACGAGTGCGGACCATAGTATTATTTCTAGTGCTAAAGTTATAAACAGTGCGTTTAAGTTATAAATAAAGTATCGTGTTATAAAAGTGTCTTTTATATTTAAAGTAGCGAGTTGTAGCCTAAGGAGGCTACAGCCGCTACAGTACGTAATACTGTTTAAGTATGTATGTAATTCTTCAAATAGAACATCTAATTATAATTAACAGCTAAGCAACAGCCACGCTTGACAGAATGAAACAATAATATCTACCTACCACTTCTTATTTCTAGAAACACAGAACAATGCCATAAAAGAAACAAAAGGCTTATCTCATACCATTCTCATACAAAAGACCCCATTTCGCTTTAAGTCATAAGGAAAGACGTATTACGACTATGAAGCATGGCAATCCATGAGTCATAAACTCGTATGTACAGAGGACACGTGGTGCCGTACCAACAACATCTACGTCATCCGGTGAAAGTTACAATATAATCAATCGACAATGCAGCAAGTAGCGCTTTTGGTGCAAAACAAATCTTAATTATAAAGACAGACAATGACTAAGGTACAATACTACTATTTGCTGATCCTATTGTGTCAATGATGGGATTACGTCTTTTTGAATAACTTAAAGTGATTGATGGTGCTCGTGGGTTTGACAATGAAAATAATGTAATGCTACTAAAAGTCAAATGCGTAGGTGATTGGAAATTCATAAGTAATGCCTGAGTTGTAACTTATAATGGTCAAATGAAAGGGAATAGAAAATAGAGAAAGTTAAGAAAAGCTTAGTGAAATAAATTAAAATGCGACGTCATCGTTAAATGTTGTTAGAAATTCAATAAAATAAGCCATCGTCAACTATAACATAAATATATAAAAAAATCTGTTATAAATAAACTACAGCTGGAAGAAATGTGCATATAAATATGACTCCACAATTACTAGCTTTAGTTTAGGATTTTGTCTCACAAGCCGAATTGGACACTCATGTAAAGCTTATGGGAAGCTCGGTATTGGCTACATACTGGATCACGATAATAATACCATCAATTAAAGATAAAATATTAAAGCCAAAATCATGATCCTTTTCATCTTTAGGTATTAGAACAATTTTTTCAACATCAGCTAAGAACAATTTATTTTTCGTGTTTTTATTTTCGTGCAGACGAAATGTGTAGAATTTATGACTGCTTACCCTTGATAACATTTGGCTCTTGCAACAAAGCAACCACAACGAAATCCTTTGCAACTGATGTATGCTCAGATATAATTTAAGGCATTGTTCAATGTTCAATGCTCATTGTGGGCAAATAGGCACTATTCGTACTTGACCCAGTCGCGTTACGTCAACTTCTCATTGGTTAATGCACTGACTATAATAAGATCATTTCGCGAATTATTAAAAAGTAATAAAATGTTAAGGATTTAAGGAGTAATAATACCCCAATTAATAAATATGCTAACATACGGTTTTTATTCATGTCAGAATAGCATACTCGTACTATGTAGTTGAAACTATAAAAAATCTAAATAGAGAAGTTATTACCCAAGAACAGTAAGTAGAATAATTTTGAAAAGTTAACTCAAGATGATTAAGATATGCATTATAAAGTAAAATAATGCCGCAAATTTACAACCGTATACTTAATTAATTTAATAATAAACGTTTAACATATTAATAATAACACTCATAATTTATTCCTCAAACAACACAACTCACATAAAATTGGTTATCTGTTAGAAATGTGTAATTTTTAATTGTTCCAACTTTACACAACAAGTTTCTATCTGATGTGATCTACAAAATTTACATAAAGAAATCAACATGCTCAAAAAGAAAATAAATCTAAGGAACTCGTGTAAAATCAGCATGTACGATGTAAAAATAAAATATGAGTAAGTATAAAATAAGCAGTTGTAGTACATGCTTAACACTAATGTTCAGTCTAGAGACCGCAAGCACCAATAGATCTTTTTTACACATAAGAAGCAATTTAAGAGTTACTTTAAATTAATAGCTACAATGTATGTCAGCTTAGTATTTTTTTTAAGTTGGTTGAATTTTTTGTTTGGCCTTGGTCTCACCGGGTGATCGTGCGCTTTGGCATGCCCTTGGGGAGGCCTACGTCCAGCAGTGGACTGCAATAGGCTGATTGATTGATCGATCTCACCTGACGAATAATGACAACGCGGTCGAAAGTTGAATACGCTTACCGCTGGGTAGATCCTGATCTATGCACCCTTTCGATACTAAGACAGAACTATTTTGAAAATACAAACGAATTGAGGCCATCCCATCAAAAAATTAACTGGCCAAGCAAATATTTTAAAGAAACAAACTGATCAAAAATTCACCCTGTCAACTGAGTAGGTATACATTTGATAAGTAAGTATGTCAATCAAATAAAACAAATATTGTTTATTGTATTCAACAGAAAATAACACAGTATATTCAAAAGCACAATAGGACAACTATAACGTGTCTATTTCAGTTGCAAAATGTCACGCGATTCAATTGTGTTTAGTCACAGTTCTCAATACGAATTGCAAAAACTGACAATGCGAGTAATTTGGTCAATGACAATACGTTTCATTGATATGGTAAAAAACTGATATTGACTATTATTAACTGTCTATATGTCACGATATATTTTTTACCCATATCATGCTCAATATTCGAATGCCATGAAATTTTGAGTAAATATTAACAATTATATAGGTAATTGCCGTGTGGTGACGGCAGAGTAGAATACATTTGTCACCAACCCCTACTCTTCCCGTGGGTGTCGTAAGAGGCGACTTAGGGACTACACATTGAACAGGGAACGGGCAGCAGCGCTCTCTGATACAGTAACCTTTTAATCTGCGATCTCCAACCTACCTGCCAAGCGTGGAGATTATGGCAAAACCCTCCACTTAAGTGGAGGAGGCTCATAGTGCCATGACTGACTTGGTGCATGTGTGTGTGAGTGTGTGTGCAACATTATTTTTATTTCTAAATATTATTATTATAATTTTTTTAAATTTTTCTTTGATTGGTGTTATTTTTATTTTATTTATACTTGATTTGATTGTATTGTGTGAATATTGTTTTTTGATGTAAATTATTGCATATGGGCCAAGCTGCCTGGAATAAATGACTACTATTATTATTATAGTCCAGCAGTGGACTGTAACGGGCCATTGATGTTGATTATATAATTGAATATAAGTATAGATGTAACTCAAATTTTAAGTATATATACTGACATACACGATATGATGATCAATAAAATTACTTTTCAAATTATAGCGTGTAATTCGAACCTGTCATCATCGTGCTCTCACTCAATATCACAATTTCATACATAAGTAGCGGATATCCTGCCTACGTTTTCGAATAGAGATTATAGTAAACAATGCTACAACAAGACATCTGATTACTTACGATGACTCATCCCAAAATACTTAGCAAAACACGCCGTAAAGGTAGCGTAAAATGAATAGAACATCTACCCTTGACCTGCTCTTTCTATGCGTAGTCTCTTCCTAAGTTTCGCAAATCTACGTATCTGTGCTTCCGGAGTTAATACCCGATCTTAATATTCATTACATAAGATTGAATATCGCGTGCAGCAAGTAGCTTCTTGCGTGCACAGCAGAGTTTACCATTTATGGTAATATCGTCTTGTGTAGTTTCGTGGTTGCGACAAAATTTACAAGTCTGTTTTATAAGGTGCTTGTAAAATATGGACAGTTGTATAGTTAATAGGGTTATTGTTTGCATGCGGCTAGATTGGGCAGTCATTTTTAATATCAGGATGTTATTACTGAGCGATAATGTAGCGTGATTACCGGAGTATTAGCTTGAACTGATTTCTTTAACCTCTTATGCTCTGTAATGTACCTATCTCTATAGATTGTTTACAATAAGAACTCTATATTTTATCTTACGTAGAAGGCGGATGTAAAAACAACTATAGACTATGTCTGTCCATCTTGTCTAGTCTAACGAACTAATACGTATACTGGATCAAAAGTGTCTCAGTTGAGGGACTTTCTTCTAAATTTCCAAACCGTATATAATTATGGGTTTCAGTGACTTGGGCAACCCGAAATTTTGCTTTACCTACCCTCTTTAAGATAATATGATTGAGAAAACATGTATGAGTAAGAAATTCTCAACGTAGTTTTAGTTTGCTAGACCCTGAATCATGCTTGAACTGATTACTTGAGCCTGATGAACGTACGAAAGCTGTAGCGGCAAATGACTGACAATGCGCAGTGCACTTTCGATTTAACACTAATGCTCTTAACGATAATGCTTTTCACCCAAGGTTTCGCCTACAGAAACTTGTTTTGTCTCGCATTCGGTTATTTATTTCTTCTGTCTAATCAAAATTGTATTATTTTTTTTATATTTCTCTTTCAACAACTTATTTCTTAAACGAGATCCTTGAACCTATCCTATTCTGAAGCAGACCCACGGGACTTACCAAAAACACTTAACACTAACACACTTAACAAATACTCATTTTACCTAACTAAAATATCAAGTCATGTTAAACTCAATACAAGTGTTAAACACGAAAAAGGTTCTTAAAACACGGATTTTTTAGACGCTTCATTACAGAATTTTCAATTTCGAATTTACACTTTGTCTAAATATCGGATGCTAAGTACCGGTCATTTCTGTTGCAATAACCAAGTGCAACAATGTTTAGCGAATTAGACTCTACATTTAGCCAAATCTCAAAGTGGCTCAAGAGTCACTTTTACGTTCAGACTCATTGTTAGATTTGTAAGCAATTTACCTCACAGCAGGTGTCTTCCTACACTTTCGTTCGACGTCTCGTGTGGCGATGGCCACAGTGAAATGGAAACATCGGGACGTGACTTGGGTGAGCAATGCTGTGGCGACTTGATAGGTTGTTGGACTCAATCCGTTTGTTACTTTCTATGTTATTCTGTGATGTCATGGCCAAGTCAAGGGTAAAATAATATGATGAAAATATGTCTGTATTTCCCTATTCGGTTGAGTGACTGTGGCTGCCTTACTTTTTATTACTATATTTGTGTTAAAGAAAAGGGCGCATTGTAAAGCATGAAAAGTGTCAATTAAAATTTCACATATTTTTACATATTTCGTGATTTCGAGTAAGATTAATAATCGATTTCATAAAACCTAATTTCAGTGTTAGAAACGAGAAATGAATATTAAGACGAGACTTGTAAATAACCATACAATTTAAATTGAATCTTAAGATTATAAACTTTCATAGCAATTCATACCATTACCCACTTTGAATAAATTACTTGTTTTCTAAGTAGGCGTCAGGTTAATATCGCGGGGTTGAAAGTTATCAATTACGTGCACCGTTGGTAATGGATCTGAGCAAAAGTGTGACAAAGAAACAGAGAGATTTTCTCTACTAGGGAAACTATAAGCTGCAAATTCAACGTGTTACAAAATAACGCAACTTTTGTTTCACAACTTTTTTAATTTTCACATTTCACTTTGTTATTTCTTTTTGAACCTTCATACTAATTAAAAAAATAGTGGTTGCCTATTATGGTGACGTCATAATTTCACAGAAAATAAGCAAGAACTAATTTCGGTGCTGCCACTATGCCCTTCGTGGTGTAGTTAGCTGTGGAGTGGTGTAGGCGTTGGCTGCGTATAGGCCGAAGGTCGTGGGTTCAAGGCCCGCTGGAAGGTTTACGTTTTTGGTTGTTTTCTATTAAACTAAAAATATTTCATACTAATTGACTCGATCAGCTGATCAGGTTTGCGCGAAAAGATTTTTTTTTAAGATTTTGTGGAACTTCTGGAACAAAAGACGTTCAGTTTTATGGGTGAATATTGTTTTATTTATCTTCTTTGATACTAAAATTCCAACATTTATATGATATCCTTATTACAGACAACTCAAAACAGTCAATATTATAATAATATTTTTATGTTCATATTGAAGTCCAGAGGTCAAACATTTTGGTTGCTCCCATTTGTGCTATACGCAAACAACAATCATCGGGTAACACGTACGCTGCTTCAACTCAAGAAGCCGCAACTACGAATCGCAGCCAGCGCCATAACTGGTCACGGTTCTTTTAACAGGCATCTGTTTAATATAGGTGTCACGGACAGCCCTTTATGCAGAGGATGCATGGAGAAGGAAGAGACGGCCGCCCACGTGCTGTTGGAGTGTCGGGGCGTGTCAATGTACCGGGCAAGGTATCTCGGTTCGCCGGGGACTATCTCCGAGGTGCTGGGTAACATAGGTGGTATGCTGCAGTTCCTCGAGGAGATCGGGTGGCTCGAGTAGTGAGCTACCCCACCCACACGCAAAATAGGCGCATCAGACGTCGGTTTGCGGAAACCAGCCCGTTATACCATTATACCATACCATACCACTAAAACGATACCGTGGTATGTCTTCTGACCTGAGGCTTCTGAACATTTTTCTATTCTTGCCGTTTCTTATATTTTTTTAGTCCACCATCCGTCATTCCGCTTCGCTACGTATCCTTCGATATTTGTTTTCATAAGTTAATTGGATACAAACGTAGATTTAAAGGCCATACATATCTCGCTGAAAACTTTGCAATACATGGAAAGGCCGATGCAAGCAAGATTGCGATACTTCACTCAACTTAAGAGATGACGTTATTGCAAAAATGGTCGTGACTTTATACTTATTTTGACAGAACGCATTCGTATTAGTATGAGCCAATAAATGGTAGTTAATTATGTTCAATTAAATGTGTGTAACTCAAATTGTATTGAAATAAGGAAGCGTACAATTTTAGCACACGTGATGTCCTTGGCACGAGCGCAAAATATTAGTGGAAACTAAATCAAATATGTACGGATAGCAGTTAAGTTAAAAAAAAAAGTAGTAGTAGTATTTTAGTAATAAAATATAAAATATGGATACAGATAGATCCCTAATTTATTATACATTGATAATTTTCTTAAATATGCTAACCACTAGTCTTTGCTTGTTGCATTAACTACTAAACTACCGTCGTCGTCCCAAGTATGAGTATATTCATTCATTCATTCAAACGCAGCAATGTCAAAGTCAAAGTCAAAGTCAAAATAATTTATTTCCATAGGATGTTATTACATCACTTAGATCCGTCATTACATTTTTTTGGGTGAGTTCACTAACACAATGGCGGAATCTGTGGAGAAGAGCTCACCGAAGAAACTCCACAGTCATCGCATCTTTTGCGTTTCCTTTTTTAAATAAAATATTGTCAATTACAAAATTAATGCTTATTACATATCGAAAAAGCCTGCTACTCAAACAATCTATTCCCATGGACACCTGTCTTCTAAGTAATCAGATATCCTATAGTAACCTTTTTTATACAATTTCTGTTTTATAATTATTTTAAACTTGTCTAAAGGCAAGTTTTTAATATCAGTAGGGACCTTATTGTAATAGCGTATACAATTGCCTTTAAAAGAATTACTAATTTTATGTAGTCGGCTGACATAAGCAACCAACTTGTCTTTATTTCTAGTATTAAAATTGTGTATATCACTGTGCTTCTGAAAATTACTTATATTTCGTTTTATATACACAAGATTGTCATAGATATATTGAGACACAAATGTCAGAATATTGATTTCTTTAAATTTTTCCCTCAGTGACACTCTAGGCCCTAATCTATAAATTGCACGAACAGCCCGTTTCTGCAAAATAAATATACTATTAGCATTCGCAGCGTGACCCCACAATAAAATACCATAGGTCATTAGACTATGAAAGTAACTGAAGTAGACTAGTCTAGCGGTGTCTACGTCGGTAAGGGCTCTAATTTTTTTAACTGCGAACGCTGCTGAACTCAGTCGGTTCGACAATTTATTTATATGAGAATCCCATTGTAGTTTGGCATCTAAAGTAATGCCCAAAAAGACAGTCGAATCTACAAGGTCCAATTTCTGTCCTTTTATAAATATATCTGTAGTTACCGGTTTCACATTGGGTAATACGAATTTAATACATTTAGTTTTCTTTTCATTAAGTAATAGATTATTAACAGTAAACCAATTCACTATACTAGAGATAGCATTGTTTACGTCGTCATAGTTTGATTGTTGTCTTTTAACTTTAAATATCAAAGAAGTATCATCGGCAAACAATACTAACCCATGTTTTGCTTTAACAAGATAAGGTAAATCATTAATATATACTAAAAACAAGAAAGGTCCAAGAATTGAACCCTGCGGGACGCCCATACTTATTGAAGATCCGGGTGATCTTTTCCCATTAACATCGACCATCTGAACCCTATCTGTTAGATATGACTCCAGAAGGCCAAGAGCCTGATCTTTTACACCATAATGGCGTAGCTTCCTGACAAGAATGTCATGATGGACGCAATCAAAAGCCTTGGATAGATCGCAGAATACACCTATTGCATCCATTGCGTCTTCCCAGGCACCAAAAACATTGTCAATTAGCTCAACACCAGCGTCGGCTGTTGAACGACCCCTTGTGAAACCAAACTGAGCAACATGAATTAAATTATTGACATAAAAATGACTCTGCAATTGATTAAGTATGAGTTTTTCAAATATTTTGCTAAGAGTTGGTAGTATCGATATAGGTCTAAAATTTGTGGGGTCTGATGTACTACCGGCTTTGAATAAAGGTATCACTTTACTTAGTTTCATCAAGTCAGGAAACACACCGTTATCTATACATTGATTAAATATGCAACAAAGGTGAGGTGCGATACAATCTATAATGGAACTTATAATTTTTACAGATAGACCATGGACGTCAGCCGTCCTTTTCATTTCCAGGGATTTAAACGCTTTTACAATGTCCTCATTATTTACGTGCCTAAATTTAAAATCTGTTTTACATTCCTCAAAGTTCTGCTTAAGTATAGATTCAGCAGCAGCGGGAGATGAATTTAAAGACTTGGTTGTTGAAACTGGAATGTCCGTAAAGAAATTTTCAAAAGCTTTTGCTACTTCTAGGTCTGTACTTAACAATTGATTATCTATTTTAAGCTTGAAATTATTATGTGTAGCTTTGGCCTTTCCAGTCTCGCTATTTATAATTTTCCATGTCGTTTTCATTACATTGCTACTAGATTCAATTTTGTTTTTAATGAAATTGGATTTAGCTACGGCACAAACGCGTTTAAACATTTTTGAATAACTACGAACATAATCTAGAAAGGCCGTACTCTTGTTATATGATTTCTCTTCATAGAGTTCATATAATTTTCGTCTGCTCCTATGAATTCCCGCTGTCGCCCAATCACTAAACAAAGCTTTGTTATTAACTTTTATAGTTATTGATTTAAATACCGTATCATATTCATTTTTGACAACGTTAAATACTGAGTTATACAATAAATTTGGATCGTCACTGTATGGTATTTCCGATAATTTATCTAAAATATTATTCCTATAGTGTTCTAGCCGAGTGTCACTAATGGGGACACATGTAATATCCTCTTTTTGGTCCTTTTTTATTTTAATATTGAATATACCTATCTGACCAGAGTGATCAGAGGTTAATTTATTGATGACCGATTTGTAAGTAGGCGTAATGTTAGAAAATATATTATCAATGCAAGTAGCAGATGTTGCAGTAATTCTAGTAGGCTCCAAAAAAAGATAGTTCATGTTGTGACATAAAAATAAAGATTTAAATCTAGTACAAGTATTATTATCCTCTAACAGATTAACATTAAAATCACCACAAATTATAAAATTTTTGTTTTTATCGCTGATTTTAGTCAACGCTTCATCCATTATCTTTTCGAATAAATCAAAAGATGAATCTGGTGGTCTGTATACGCTCATTACAATAAGTTGTTCAAGTTCAATACAGGCTATTTCAATAGTACGCTCAACAGACAGGCTCACTATGTCAACTCGTTCCTTATATTTAAAACTATTATTAACAATATAAATCGAATAAGGATTTTTAAAATCTGACGAGTAAAGTGGCATTTACAAATCTGTTAAGGTCTGATAGATAGTTAAACCGACTATATTATACAGCGGGAAAACCACGTGGGCGTTGCCATATTGTTTGTGTGAGCGTGTTTTTCTCTGTATGTTTGCTAACCTATGTTCGGATTACTGAAAATTTATAATTTTATTGCTTTTAAAAAATGAATAAATATTTTTTTCCTCTTATTGCCACTGCGCCATCGTAGTAAGTAGAAATAGTATTATTATTTTTCACTGATTTACCTCAATAAGTGTAGTTTACATGACCTTAGCGTATCATTCGACTTGTATTTTCTTTTGTTTAAAGAGTTAAAAATAAAGGAGTATAATTTTATTTTTGAGTAATTTTATGCTGTTGACGGTACCGTCAAATTATAGTACAGTAAATCTTGTCTAGATCGCGTAGTGAGATAATTCACTAATTGCTATAAATTTATGTATCCCAGAAGTGTAGGTACAATATTGCACAGACATGACGCAATGTTTATAGTAAGCTGGTGTTACGTTTTCGACAGAATTTATTGGTGTCTGTGTACGCAATATTATAAGAACTTAACAGAATGATTCCTTTCACTTATTCTTCGATGAAATATAATAAACTATGGCTGAGAAGTGCGTTTACATGCTACAGCATTATACTTGCATGCATGACTGACTACGTATGAAAAAGGGAAATAGTTTACGCACTGTTTTTAATGTAGATACATTTTTTTTTTAAATAAGTATTAAATAAGGCTCGGTTACCTGGAAGAAACTGCTATCAATAAGGCCGGCCATCTGTACATTTTCATTATTATAGCAATAAAGTACATTCTATTCCATTCCATTAAATAGCCACTTAATTCAGTTTTCTCATTTTTTACTTGTTTAGTTAAGACCTTAAGACTCTAAATATATGGGCGCGGCCCACCCAGCCGCATCGCCGTGAGATTACTAGGAACCATATACAACTATGTACACGAGCTGCGTTGCGACCACTACACATAAAGCTTGTGATTTCGCGCCCGCGTAAACGCGACCCTAATCGTAAACTTGGTACAATAAAGTCGGTATTGGTAACATAAATGCGTGTCATCGTAAGAGACAAAGCAACACCTACCTTCGCACTCTGCTGTTGATTTGCCGGACCTCTCTCCCCCCGCTGCTCTCCCCGTCCGACCCAGAACCGCCCACCTCTATGGTGTGTGTGGACATCGACTTGCCGACTGGCTGCTGAAACAAGAGATACATCGTCATTAACATTATTTCAGGGGTTAGACAATTTTTTTAAGAACTCTACAAAAACTGGTTTTCCCGTAAAGTTCCTGCGACCTTCACAACCTTGGTGGGGCGTTTTCATGCTGTTTTCAGACCACAGACTAAAACCATACTTAGCTTTCTAGCTAGGAGGAGGGTTATAGATTAATATTGGATGTAGCTGCCTGGGTTATATCAATCAGCCTATTGCAGTCCACTGCTGGACGTAGGCCTCCCCAAGGGTACACCAAAGCGCACGATCACCCGCTTTTCTCATCCAGCCACCACCAGCGACCTGCCAGGGGGGCGTCCAACACTACGTTTCCCGAGACGTGGTCTCCATTCGAGAACCCGTCTGCTCCAACGCTTATCGGTTCTGCGACAGACGTGGTCAGCCCACTGCCACTTCAGCTTGCTACATTTCTAGACGATATCAACCACCTGGGTTACAGCCGTCGTAATATCAAATAAAAAGACTAAATAAGCATTGCTGAAACTTTAAAGATACAATACCAACGCCAACTGTCATTTCGATTAGTAGAGTCAAATATAGAATTATCCTGATTCTGATTTCAGTCATGATTCTACATGAGCATCATAGAAAAAAAAAAAAATTAATAAACAAAAAATTTAGCTGGTTTGCCTTGTAGCAAATTATCCCTTTATTAGTTTCTAACTCGTCGTCTGTATACGAAATAAAGCTGGACACGAGAAAAATGATTGTAACAAAGAATACAAAGGATATCTTACCGGTGGAATATATTTTCTGACAGCAGCCGCTAGTTCATCAATGGTTTTCTCTTTTTTCGGCGGCGGCGGCTGCGGCTGCGGTAGCGGTGGCGTCTCCAACCCAAAGAACTTATTCTTGGCGGCCTGATTCAACGAGGATATCTTCAACAATGTAGGCGGTTTATCCTCCACAACTTTCTCCGCTGGTCGCCTTAATTTTCCGAGTTGAATCGGCTCATCAATTTTCTTAACAAAGCGACGATATCTTAACGATTCATCGTCTTTTTTGTCTTCGGAAGACGGCCGTCTGCCTAATTTAGCGAGCAATGGAGCTTTAACTTCGATGTTCTTCGCTTGGACCAAGCGCTCCTTCAACTCATTCGCTCCTGGTAGTTGGATTTTACGAGCGTCATGTCTAAATGGTTCCTGGAGTTTAATTATGTCAGATTCTGTTCTGGAATTCTTTAATTTGTTGTTCTTCCGTTGGAATCTTCTGGGTTTAGGTCCTGGGATTTCGTCAGAACTGTCTGATGATGTACAGCTTTTCTCTGATGAGGAGACCGTGGTGGCTGACGCTGATTCGTCTTCAGATGAACTGTCGATGCCTTCGTCTTTTAGACCCTGAAATGTTGAAATCGAAAGTTAGTAAATTGTATAGGTTTAGAAAATCGGATTTATCGGGAATAGTACAGCTAATAAAGCCAGTAAAATTGATCTCTGAATAAAATAAGTGAAGAAAGAAAGGAAAAAATATGTTTTTATTTTGTAAAAGTCACTATATTATATTCACCTAGTGGGTATTCAAATCTTAGACTACAAATTATTTCAGTGAAAAATGACAAAAAATTTCTCCACTCAGCATAAGCAAAAAGTAAGGGTCTTATCCACTACCTAATTACAGCGCTAGTTTTCCGTGGAGCCAGTTCATTTATTGTTTATTTGCATGACAACAATATTTACGTTAAATAATTTTTAAGTTAGTAAATAACACAAAGTTAAACTAAGGCCTAATCACCCTAATTCAGTGTAGGCTTGAGCACCTCGGTGGGGACGTATAATGAGCTGTTGATGATATTTTTGTATTCACATCGCTATCTATCAGATATTTGTTATCGAGTTTCATATAGCAAATCCGAAGATAATACTAACCTCAGAGCTTTCCCCTTTAGCTAAGGTATTGGGTTTCGAAGGCACAACAGTGGTCCCCGCCTTGAGAATACCTCGGACTTCGGGCGTTATCATTCTCTGAGCCCGCTCCGTCGGTGAATCGTCGTCGTAGTCTGCGAAAGCGACAATAGATGGCGTCAGAAGACATGTTTACTGAAGACGCTTTGGGTTATTAATATATTGCAAACAAAATTATGACGACCCAAAAAGACTTATCTGTAAACCGTTAATTAATATTAAAATAGTTACACCAATTCTTTACATTGATGAATGGTGATGATTAAAATAACCCAATCCAATCAATTAATTTCACATAAGCCATGTTTAGAAAAATATATACGTTAGGTAAGAAACTAGCCTCACTATTTGTAATTTCATTTGCAATATGAAAGTAATTTTAACACATTGGCTGACTAGATCATAGCCTTAAGTAGGTACTTCAATACAATAAATAAATAAAATAAATAAATATGTGGGGACTTCTTCACACACGGCCATCTGATCCCAAACTAAGCAGCAATGTACGTATATATATTAGTTAAGAATTCCAAATTACATACGATCTTGGATCTAGATGCATGTGTGCAGCCAATGTGTTATTAAAAGACGTGTTATCACACCCAAAGATAATATTATTATTATATTAGTACAACAAAATAAACAGATTACTAGCCAATGAAATCGAATGAAACATTGTGCAGAAATGATGACGCTTATTTCTTACGCCCACACATTCTTTCAGGGAAATAAATATCCGCAATTTATTCGAAACAATACATTGTAAATGTATATTTTATTGTTATTCTGTTGAAATCAGAATGTTATAAAATTTTGGTTTGCTGAGCGATAGTTAAAAAATAAGACAAAACAGTTTTACAGAAAAAAAATTATAACCCACTGAAGGAGTAAAAATATTGCATCAAGTCTTAAGACTTCATAAAATATTTTCTTCAGTCTTGAAGAAACAAAGAAACCAAAATAAACAAGACGAGGCGTCTTATTTTTAAAACTTGAATGCGAATATTTCATACGATGAGTAAATCCACTTTACCTCCCTCCTCCTCTTTTTTGTTATCTCTCTTCCTTTTTACCTTTATGTGAGGTAAAGCAGAATTTAAAGACTAATTATGATGCTATAGTTAAGAAATCAAATGTGTAATGATTCATGAGTTGTTACGCTTAAAAAAAACATTACTCAAGAAACCACTCGAAAGTTATATGATGTATATTCGTTAAGTAAAGATGTCTAATCTCACTCATGCATTTTATTGTAAGAAATGTAGCATTCTAGCGCTCACCAGAGACAAACATTCTGACCGACCAATGACATATAGCAACTAGTTACAATGCCTGCACATGGTTGGTCCACAGGCTTGGATTATTGTATACGCAAGCGCTAAAATGTCTATAGTACTAAATGAAATCAGCCTTTAAGGAATGTCCCTAGATCGACCTTTATTAAATATCAAAAACATTTATCCATCAAATTAAATACGAGTACCAACTTATTAACAAAAGGAAAATTTGGAAATACACAGTTAACAGAAATAGAGGTAGTGTATTTGTGTTCTACATCATGCAGCATGCAACAGAGATACTTACCATCCAAACCAACTATAAACCAACAGTTAGCACAACAACCCGAAGCGAAACGACTCAAGCACACGACAAACCAAACGCAAAATAATGAACAAATCAGACCTAAGCTCCTAAACTTTGAGTTCTGCCTCATGAGATATTCTAGCGAAGTATTTTTCGCACTGGCCGATCGAAACAGTTCCATTTTCAATTTGAAATCAGGATTACGCGGCACATCTTCGTGGGTCAACGATTTTGCGAGCCGTTCGTTGTGTTCCATCGCCTCTTGAACTTGGCTGGCTAACACCGGCATCGTGCGTAGACGAGACGTTCTGAGCACTCTCTCTTCCTTAGGTCTGGGCAGACCGGCGACCGGCGGCTTATGGGTCAGCTTCGAGTTGAACATCTTCATTTTCTCCATGAGAGACATCTTGGCGGGATCATCCTCGTCTAACTTAGCTGCCACCGTGAGTTTGTGCGTATTTACATTAGATTGTGCAGTGTATACGTAAGAGCCCGGGACATACACATAGTAGAGTAGTCGAGGACATGCAAAAAAGAAACAAAAGCCGACAATCAAAAGACAGGAAGCGTATTTTTCATATTGTTTTCATTTACAAAATGTGCGATTTACATGCTACTTGTTCAAGGTGATTTTTAGTGTCCGATGTATGACATAGATAACAGACTTTGAAACTAAATAAAATATGTATATCACATTAAGTATTAAGTATATTCTATTCTATTCTATTAAACTACTGACTTCTAAGTCATAATTTTTTCTATTTCTCTTTAAATTTTTACGATTTCCTTAGCTTCAGTTTTCTAATCATTCATCAGTAACTAAAATCACACTAAAGTATCAAATTCTTTACAAAAAATAAGACGCAAAAATTACTTGCAAAAACTCTATTAAGTAAAATAAAATTATATAGAAACATTATCTTTATCAGCTGAACGTAACAAAAACACGCAATAGACGTTGCTCAAAACAATTTTATATTATTCTCTATCCCTTATCTTCTAGTATCCACTCACCATCTTCATCCCTGTCTAGCACATTGGCAGTGCTCTTCGACTGAGTGAGTGAGAAAGGTTGGCTCTCAGGCTCTGGTTCGGCGGGAGTAAAAGAGATGGGCTGAGTTTTGAAGCGGTCTACGACTGACGGCCCGTCTTTACTTTGGCGACTTTTGTGTCGAAGCAGAGGCTTTGGACTTCCTGTAACCGAGAAAGAATAAAATTAAAGTGAGTTTTACCAGGGATACAGATATTGCTAATAATAATTGCTATGCATTTTAAAAGTCAGTTATAGATGTTAATGTCCTTAGCTTAGCGTAGCTATAAGCTCATTCGTTTTGCTTTAAATATGCCTTGTATGTAATATCTTAAGTTGTTTATACTCGAGAGTACTATGAGCCAAATTACCATTGACCAGATGCATACATGATAGATAAGATAGATAAATAATTTTTATTTCTAAAATACACATCTACACACAATCAATCTTAAAACAAAAACATAAACAGTACATAATGAAAAAACAAATGTGCAGATGTGTACTGCAGAAATCAGGTTGTAGCTCAGTGTAGATTTTGCCAACTTGTAGGGCAAACACTGATTTTCAGCTACCTCCTGTTACAATTCACGCCATTGTTTTTTAGACGGCATATAATGAGTTTAGTATGCAATTAAAATTAATTCATTCAATAAATCCACGATTTATATCAATAATAAATGAGTATTTACTTAGAAAAATTGTGGTAACTACGCAATTAAATTAGTAAGTAAAAATCTTAAAGTAAGTATTAGCAACATGTACAGTGCACTCTACGAAAATATGAGTTCAACCAATGAGTCACTACACTAACAGTTTTAGTGTATTCTTGACTACGCCTACGATTCGTTCTGCGTTAGTAGCATACTGTGTTCTTAAAACTTATTACAACATGATACTCAACTGTTGATTCATCATACATCAATTAGGATGAATCTTTTATCAGCAACTTGGTTTAAACAAGGATTTGACGCAATTTAATTTAAATAACAGCGACTAACACGTCTTACATATTTTGGTTTCATTTAGTTAGAGCATGCCCTATGCTTTGAAAGACACATTAAAATTGTCAAGTCAAAAGCCAAGAAAAAACTCAGGTGAAAACTCTTACAAGAGGGCTAGTTGGTCTGCCCACTAAACTAACAATGCCTATTTAGCTACACGATTTCCATCCAACTAAAATTTTATATTTTCTCTTAAAAGAATTACCTTTAGCTTGCTGTTGCAACTGCTGCCACATGCTAGCTCTAGCCACTACGCTGTTGCTTTTCACCAGCCCCAACGCGAAGCCACTTTCATTGGCCTTCTCATCATCACTGCCGTCCTGGTCTTCAGGCGTCCTGTGCGTTTCAGTCTCCGTGGATTTCCTCTCTCGGTCCATGGTTAGAAGACCACGTTCAATGGAGGAAGACGACCACTCGTTACTGCTGCTATTAGTCGCGTGATTCTCTTGGATTTCTTGACTCTCGATCAGGCCGAGTTCTTCACCTGGAATAAGAGAACAATTGGACTCAGAAAAATACGAAAACTAACCTATTGAGTGACTTGAGTCAACAACAACAAGAGGGTGTTAAAGCGTTGGGGAAAAACGGGAGCTGCGGTTCCACAATACAATACCACCATCAACCAAAAAGTTACAGAAACACAGTACATATAAGTGGTAAAAGAGTCAAGAGGAAGCCTTATTGCTAAATTAGCAATCTCTTCCAGGCAACCGTACGGTATAGAAATAGAATATAGAAAAAGTGAAGCGGTTCGGTGGTAGCAATAACGTTTAACATAAACTACATTACATACCTACCAACGGTAACTATACTTAAAATATCTTATGGTTCCACGTGAATTTTATGAAAACAAACCTAAGGTCGCCTTCAGTGTAAGCTAGAATTTTGGTCCAGGAAGTCGTCTAGGACGAAGTACAAGTTAATGGTTTTATTCATATAAGATTTTTATAAATCACTAAATGACGTAATATTGGAACAACTTAAGCCGCTGGCTCAATATAGTAGGTTCTCGGAAGCTATGAGTATGATACTGAATTTTATTTCTGGTATTTACAATCATCTTAGAAAGCCCGAATTCGACAACGTCGCGATGGAGCTCCGGAATTTCCCGCAACTTTTAAAGACGCTTATTCGTTATTTAATAATTTCCGCCTCAATGCCACGAGATAATTTCAGATAATGCCACAAATTGGTTAATAAGCGGAAAATGACTGCAATCTCCGCGGAGCGCTTTGACAACGAAAACGTGCATTACATTGACCCAAATAATAGGACCGAGAGACATCAGCTGCAAGGTTGCCGCGTGTTTCAAATCCGGCCCAATATGAGCTGTGGTGCGCACTCCTAATCTAAATTTACCAAACACAACATAAACAAACGTCCCGCCATTTGAACTCGCACGATTTCCTCCACGCGATTCAATAATGACACGACTGGTTTCACATGCACTCACTAAATAAGTCGAAAGTTTGTGTTACGCATTTCTAATACAAGGCGGAGTCGATAAAAATAATTTTATGGGTGTAACCTAACTGGACTAATTGTTGTTGTTTTCAGCAGAGATTTAAAAGTGTTGAACTCACCAGAGTGCGGCCCGGAGTCTCTTGAAGAAGCACGATTGTAGACTCCACTATCACATGAGACGTTCAGGCTCCAGTTGTCTCCTTCTGCCTGGTGCCTTTCGTCTTCATCGAGTGCGCGGCAATCCTCGTCCAATGCCACGCGCACTTTGTTCACTTCTTGCTCGATCTCATCCAATGTCGACTGCTTTCTCTCAGCGTTGACATGGATGTTTTCAAAGTCCAAGAACGTGGCCTCGCCGAAGCTATCGTCCTTGGCACAAACACCGTCCAGCCCGTTCACGACCGGCTTGGCAATAAAATTGACTCCAAACGGGGGAGAGTCCAAAGAATTCGCGAAGTTCTTGAAAGGATCTTCTTCTGGTTCCTCGTACGGGGCTCTGGAGGGAGCAGCACTGGTCTCGACGGGACGGGTCGGAAAACTACAAGCGTCGGGAACGAACGCTTGGAAACTCGCTTGGCCCGGCTCCAAACTGCGAATTGAGAAAAGAAATGTGCTAATGTAGTTCGCAGCCATACATAAGACAGAGACGGACGCTGTTCCTTTACGCCTTCATAAATTTCGATGAATTATGGCACAGCATGGGTGATCAAGATCGAGAAGCAATCTATCGGTAGCGGTATAAGGAAGTTTGACATAATCAGAATACAATCTAAATACCTATAAATGTCTGTTCGCGACTCCGAAGCTTTTCATCAAAGTTCGATCGTAAACTTAATTTAGAATTGTTTTTTTATTACTATTTATCGATAAGCAGAATTTAGTCAATTTGGATGATTGCTCTTACAATAATTTGCAATAAGCGTCCAAATGAAAAGCCAGTAAAATTTAAAGGACAGGGAAAACATAATTAAGCAATTATAAAAAAGCAGTCAGATTTATCAATCACAAATTGTACACATCATCTTATTACATACCGTTCTAAATAATTTAGTATAAAATTAAAATCAGATTACATTCCATAAAGTGGTCAGACAAAAGTAAAAGCCAGGACTTGTCTCCGTACTCTTTCCTTCTGATCATTGTTAAAACCAATAGGCTAAAGTTCCGAAGAGTCACCTGCACTTCTTTCGAACTCAAGACGGTTCCAAAATAAAACGAGCAATCATGAGGAAGAGCTATCTCAGTGATTTATAATTGTTCTCTCTGATCTAATTCCAGACAAGTCTCGACCATTATAAAGAAGCACTGTATCAGCTACCATACCAATGAAATAGCAATAGTGGTGAAACAGTGATTGATATAATAACGAAAGTTTTTTTATAGGACCTTATCGCTATTTCTACCAGTGATAATATTGATTTATGAACGTGGCTTCGACTAAATCCTTATCGACCATTTAAGGTAAGCTCGAACCCTTCGATGGCAGAGACACAACAAATATGGCTGATAACGACACGCTTAATACTACTTGTATTGAAAAACACTAATATTTCTGTAAAAAATTGTGTTTAATTTATTTTAAATTACAAGTTTATACTTTGTTTGTTTTACATTTGTACAAAACTATGAAAACGAGTCTCAATCTAAACTCTTAGAAAAACTATTTACGGATTAATAATAGCGGAGTGTTCGACGCCAAAATCAGATTTACTATGATTCAGATTTACAAAACGGAGCTAGGATTAGCAATTGACCCAGTAAAGCTGAACTTCTTAATCCTATTAACAATGAGGCTTTTGATCGCAGAGTCAACAGTGAAGGAAACAGTAATGAATCAAAAGACTATTGCACATCTGTGATCATAAAACAGATACACTTGCAACAGAGCCGGGAATAGTTTGACCCAGTAATGCTGGAGCGCTTATTTCCGTCATCAAGCAACAAGACGTTCAGCGGGCTTGCACATTCTCAGCAATGATAGAAAGATTTATTGGACCAAACGCTTCTATAATTTGAATAATATATTTTAGTCTTTATATAAAAAATCTTTTTAATGTATAAGAACTTCTACTTCCTTCCTTAACATTAAATAAAAACATTCTGCTTACCTTGTACTAAATATCTTACAGGTCTTGGGACTCGGACCGAACATTAAAACTACTCTTAATATATTATCTCATGATCATGATATGATAAAGCTTAAAATAATAGGATAAAGCAAAATAAATTGTATATCAAGACTATCCATCTAAAAACCATTTGACCTGTGGCTAGAACTTATATATTCGATGTCAATGCTACTAAGCTGACTTTTCAATAATAAATAGGAATACATTTAATTTTTTCAACTGATTTGGCAAGCGATTAGAAAGACCGCCAGATGGTTAAATACACATTGTTGCCAAAAGTATCTATTGCTACCTTGTGATCTGTTACATAAATACTGAGGCTTAACATCGTCTTCAATGGATTAAAAATATTAATATCTAAGTATAAAAATATAACTTTCTGATTTAAACCAGCTACTTTACACAAAATTAAAGCTACTTAGAGCCGAGTAGGAACTCATATTATAATGTCATCCCAAGCATTTGGCCGTTTATTAGGGCCATCGTTGGAAAGATTAATGCAACTGCATTTGATAGTAATAGCATATTATAAATTTTACACCCAAAAGAGAAATGCTGCATAAAATTCAAGATCGCTTTTAAATTCTCCAAGCTGCTAACAAGGCAAATAATACTGGATGCACTTTTAACAGATTCAATAAAGATCGTAGAAGTCGAACAAATTGCGAATAATTTAATAATAGCAACACCGGATCAATATTGGCATCAGTCTTCAATGTGGCGACAAATCAAGTTATGCATCTGAAGGTGTTATGTAAGCACAATATAAGCCGTATGCAGATGTAATTAGTCACGCATTCTGTACTTGAAGGTCGGGAATCTCAGAAACGAGGCCATCGATAGCAATGTGTATAATACCTAATATTCAAGAAAACATGACAAGGACTCGATTTTCTCATGGCGTTACAGAGGATTTTGGGTAAAAATATATAACAGGTTGATGGTTTTTATCACAGATTAAGAAAACATCAAAAGAAAACCCTTAAAAATTACAGCACAAACCCTTAAAGCACAGTTGTTTTTCTTGAATATCTTAGTATTGAGAATCGGCAGGAAAGGCTACAGTCAAAAAGCTACGCTAAGTTTATTATATTAAAATTTGAATGTTTATATTTTCGGGATACGGGCGTGAAGATGTAAGTATGTTATAAAGGTATAAAAAAATTGAAAGCGTAGCGTGACAGGACTGTCATACTTTTGCCAATACTCATTGACCTACTTTCTTATGAACCAATTTAGTAAGCTAACGGATTACTTACTGTTTTAAATGTTGGCAATACCAAAAAAAGCGATCCATAGCGTTAACAATTTAATCAATCACATTTTAAATTCACAGTGCATTGCGCAGTACATTGGAACACTAAACGCACCGTCCAAAATTAATTCTTACGCTATCAGACTGAACGTGATTCAAACCGAAAACCAAACACCGGGTGATGTCAGACCATCAACACGAAATTAACACTGTTTACCAACCTCCCAGAGTTGATAATTGAGAAAAATTTAACAGAACTTTTAATTGCGATAAAAGGATTAAAGCAACATTTTCAAAGTCGATGATAACAAAGTTCGCGAAGAACTTTGAAAGACGAACAAACTTCTAAATCATCTATCAAAACAAAATTAAAATTTGGAACGTTGTTTTATATGGAAGTTGGAATAAATAAAGCAAAGTAAGTACGAAACATTCGTCAAAATCGTGTCAGACAAAAATAAAACAGGAGAAAATGAAACAAAGCAAAAAGTATGAGGAGTAATTTCATAAACGACACTAAAGCGATGCTAATGAGAAGTAGAGTGCGCAGTGTAGCCCGAACAAAACATTCGGGGGCTATCCGGCGCGGCGGGCGCACTCGAACATCAAAATAATGGCATCGGGCCAACGCTCGCGTCCGAGATTTGAGGCCGGCAGAGCACAATCACCTTTACACGGGAAAAGCCATATTTTAAAAACACCAGCCAAGCTTGAGAGAAAAACGAGTGAGATAAACAACCCGCGAACTTTGACTCGTGAGTCATCGAGTTTACTATCTAGGGCAACACAATCAGCAGAACAATCACGATCGAGTAAATACAATCAATACTAAAAACTCAGGGGAAATCTATTCGCGGCAAGGCATTTTTTTCTTCAATGAGTTATGGGTATACTTAGGAACAAAATGTGATTGATAAATATACGTTTGAACGTTATATTTAATTTCGACATTTTAGAATACAATTTCAATGCTTACCTTGATGTTACCGACCGCATTTCTTCAACAGTGATAGGCTGAGTTTTATACCGCTCCTTATTATCACTCCTTCGAAGCTTAGAAGTTGAAGGTTGATCTCTCGTCGTTATATCTTTAGTAAGAGCCTGTTCCATGCTCTTTATTCGAGCCGCTATCGAGGGGAAGGCCTTAGGCCTATTATCTTCTTCAGAATCTTGATTAACACGATCCCAAGGTTTACAATGTTCGTTTTCACAATTTTCTTCCACTTTTAAACGTCGGTTGTTTAGTATAGAAAGTAACTCGTCATTTACATCGCAAGCTAAACTTTTCGATCGAGGGTTCGGATTCGGTCGGAGGTTTCTGCGACGGAGCACAGCACTAGGAAAACTTTCTTCCGGGTCGGTCGCGATATTCAAGACTCGCCGCGGTCCAGCCGCCAACAAATCGTTCGCGTCGCTACTGAAATTCGTCGCACTACTGTTCGCATCGTTGTCCGCGCAGAACGAGAGTCGTGGGCGCGGCGATTGGCTACGTTCCCTAGTCAGACTGGAACCTCTCTGTTTTAAAATGGGCCTAACCGTCGCTTCACACTCCGATCCAGAATGGTCAGATGTTCGCGACCGAAGCAAGGAAGACCTTCTAGAGCTTCTGTCGTCTTCGCTCAAATCAAAACTAGAAGCGTGGCCTTCGTCGCCGGACAACTTTTTCGATGATTTAAGAATCGGTTTTTTCGGAAGTTCTAAGTCATGTTCATCATGTTCTATCGATTTTTTCTTTAGTATCGGTTTAGGAGTATCTGACAGTAATATATCGGGAGACTGACGTTCTTCAGAGAAACTTTTTTTCTTAAGAATGGGTCTAACAGCTTCCTTATCATCATCTACGATCTCAGCGCCGCCCGCGGCCGCTAACAGGACAGCCTGAGCAATAGAAACGTGGGAGGAAGCTGTACTACTACTGGAACTAGAGTTAGACTTGCGTTTCAATATTCCGTGAGGTTCCGGTGACCCGTGAGATAAGTCATCATTGACGGACTCTTCTTCACGACTCATTTTTCTTTTCAGTATGCCTTGAATTTGTCCATCAGGTGACCTGTTTCTCACGACGTCTTCTAAAGACGATCTCCTATTTTTCAGAATGGGTTTGCTAGTATCTGATGATGCACCATCATCAGCGAAAGATACTTCGGGGCTGCATGATCTTCTTCTAGCAACTTGCGATTCATCTAAGCTTCGGCGCTTCTTAAGTATGCCTTGTCGCTTGTCCGAGCGACAGTTGCGAGGCTCGAGGACGCTTGGCGAAAACGTCACAGGCGGTGAAGCAATAGCTTGATTGGGAGTGTTTGATACAGTACTGTCTTCATGTATCGATTTCCTTTTCAAAATAGATACTGGCGTGTGACTGCTTGATATGGATGAAGTATCAGGCCGACGATTTTGACTAGTATCATTATTGAGATCAGAAAACATTGCACTCTGCCTTTCAAAGTCGATCAGTCTCTGAGCAGCTGTGTCTATGTCTCTCAACCTTTCAGTGACTCCTCTGCTCGAAATCGGTCTCTCATTAGTAAGTCCATAGTTAAAGGACTGACAGTTGTTTTTCTGCTCCGATGTCGACGCGAATATGGAGTCGAAACGAGGCTCAGCTGAGTCTAAATTTAACTTATTACTAGTTAAGTTATTCGACAATTTGTTAACCCTATCTAATGTTTGTTTAGTCAACGCAGCTAAGCTGTCCATTTCCTGGGAAAGTCTAGAATTATGTGGTCTAACGGTTTCGTGAAGCGTAGACATCTTCTTATCCTTTGAACCTTCTACACTTGCATTAACATACGACTTAGAACTTGCCTCCAAATTATTGTTTAATAGTTTAGGTGAAGTTTTCTTAGCATCGCTCTTGTCTCTCACAGAATTATTTTCTAAACTAGTCAGTCTTTTCTTAGAATAATGATATTTTTCGCTAAGATTTTCACTATCCTTTTGAGCTCGATGTCTTCTATCGTTACGATTGGTTTCGTTATCACTTTTTGCTTTCTCCGGGCTTCTTCGGAGTAATCTGCCTCTTGGCGTATCTGGGTTGGGTTTGCTGTCTGACTTAGTTGGCGATTCCCTTTTACCTGGAGATGTAGAAGAGCGATTACTTTTTTCGATATTCTTCTTAGATAAAGGTATGCAGCTAGGTTTGGAACTTGTATCTGAACTACGACGCCTCTCATAAGGCTTGTAAGTGGAAGTGGATGTAGACTTGAGTGGAGATGGCTTGATTGCGAAAGGTGAATAAGAAGTACTTTTAGGAGATACTCTGGAAAACGGCAGTGAACTTTCAGTCTTGGGGTGTGGTGCTTCGAGGGAGCGGCGATTTTTTGCTTTTGCTTGAGTTCCTGAAACAAATAAAACAAAATATTAGTGTTATACTCTATCGAACAAAGAAAACACAATTTAAATTCTAACTCTAGGTATAAAATAAAGTCAACATTAAAAATAAACAATTAGTGTTATACTCTATCGAACAAAGAAAACACAATTTAAATTCTAACTCTAGGTATAAAATAAAGTCAACATTAAAAATAAACAATTTAAATTTCTTTTTAAAGTACCTAGAATCTCATTGTATCTTAATCACACTAAACTACTACTCTAACAATTTCTCAACACATACATAACACTATGTGTGAAATTTCCTCGCAATCTAGGGAAATAATCGACACAGTAACTCGATTGGACGCGTTGAACTTCCGTGGTCAGGTGGGACGATTACAGGCGGTAACACGTCTACCGCTGACACATTTGACCCGCACGTGTGCATTGTTCTACTAAGGTTCACTGACTGTACTTGTGCGTGCGATGCGATGCGCGTGACGTATCGCGATTGGATGGTGATATAGGGCTGTCTATGTATTTTTATTTTGTTTTTTACTCCACTTTAGAATTAATTTATTTCATCGGATAAATTTTCAAGTCACTTTATGTAGACAGCATCCTTTAAGCTAAACTAGGGAAGAGGTGTGTGTAAGTTAATTACTGTGAAAGGAAAATCCTAAGTTCTTAATAATGAATGCGTTATAGCAAATCATAGGTAGCATTTCTATAATTGAATTATAGAACGCGTAAGTATTTGTAGTTTAGACTGATTTCATGCAGTTCAATTCTAGAAATGTGGTATCTAATTAGTAAAACAATCCCAATACCTATATTAGAATCGAGTCATGCTAATGCAAGTTCCAAGTCTATCATGTCTGATTTTGTATTAACATTGATTTGTTTTAAACGGAATATTGCAAATGAAACATTTAAGTTGACGATTTGTCGATCTTGTACTCATTTAAATTAAAATTTACCATTGGAAGAATTGACCTTTTGGTCAGCCCTGATGATGATGATGATGCCATTGTCACCGGTGCTCGTAAACCCGGTTGTGTAACTTCAATTGAATGGCGGAAATATTGCAGATCGAGCATTGACGCCTGGACAAACGTGTTTGCGATAACATTCACAATTTAACATGATAGGATCAAATTGGCGTATAGTCAACGCCATTGTAATTATAATGACCGTCCACAAACTGTTGGTTTTTAAATGGATTTTCCTAATTTCACGTTGTAATTGTAACACTAAGTTTGCAATTAACTTGTCTTTCGTCTACATCTTTGTTGATGCTGTTTTCTTTGAAAATATGTATTTTGAATTCAAAGAAAACTTTGCGTTAAGGTGGCATTTAGATCATGGGTCGTCCGTCTCTTCTGTATGTATTTATGATACAAAGACGGATCTAAGGGATCCAAATAAACGACTGTGTGGGAAAAAAAAATACCCGAGATCCGAATCCACCTTTACACACAAGTTTTAGTTAAAATCAAAGTACAAATTAAAAAGTTGTTCATTCAAATTAAAACAAAGAAATCACTTTTCGAACATAAAGCTAGCACAAACCAAGACACTAAGAATAATAATCTCCCAACAGATACTGGACTAACTGGACATAGGGGTTAAATGATTATACCCATCATGCCAAACCAACGTGACAGTGTTAGACAGACCCAATGTGCGACCACGTGGAACTGCGAAGGTTGTGGCTGCCGCGGTCAGAGCCACACGTCTCGATAATTAACCACATCGTTGTTTGAACCCTATCTCAGGCTGTAAGTATAGAGTTACTTGTACCTAATCGTTATTACTATACTTACCTTACATATCAAGCGTCTGTCTATACTATCAATGTTTTTAATGTCATAGTTTTTTTGTGACTTGATCACGTAGAAATGGAACGGATTTGAATGTTTTAGATAGAATATAATTTTGGTTAATCTTTACCGCGGTAAAGCGTTTTATTTCTGCAAACACAATTCGTAATATGGAAAAGACGTAAAATTTAAGAAAGTCATCATAGTCCTACTGTAAGGTTGTTGTATGACATTATGCACAGATTAACTTGAATAATAACCGGCAAACAAGGCGTAACCTGGTTCCTAATAGTCCCTATGTCGTGGCCATATCGTAGAATTGACCACATCATGAAATTTTCGATCATTTTCTTTTAATATAAATTTTCTCATACAGTACTCTATTACCACTATGACACTAAATAGTCTCTTTAAAAAAACAACGCAATGAATCAGTAACCTTTTTAACCAGTCTTTAAATTCTCAAAGATAGGTTATTTCCGTCCAACAATTTGCATAGAACAAAACGATAATTCCTCATTCACTGTCTGTCACATCCATCTCGTACAGACACAACCAGAATAAACGGCGCAATGGACTCTATCTTTAGTTAAAGCCAACTAAATTTAGCTCTGGATAGATCGCGTTCAGTCCAAATAGGGTCAGTAGGAACGTCACTTATTTTTGTCCGGTGCAAATCGATAAAGTAAAAAGTTCATTGCACTTTACTGTTTATGTTCGTTCCAAGCAGACAGCTAAATGAAGAGAGGCAGAAGGTAATAAATTAGTCCCTGTTCCAGACAACATTGTTAGCCAGCGACCGCACCCTAGGGTGCTTCCCTGTTTTTCGTACACAAACCTTTGGGTTGGAAAAAAAAGTGCAATTGGGATGAAATATCCAAGTTTAGAATAAAGAGTCAAGTATAAGTAGGAAAATGTACGTTTTTTGGAACGGATATTTTGAGAACGAGTACCTACTAGAGAAAAGGATATCATGTTCCGAAGAGACTATGTGTTATTCAAAGTTTCAATAAGTAAAGATACAATATAACTTTTCCCAAGGATAATCTAGAAATAAATGAAAAATGTTTTATTCTACAATTGAGATATTTTCTGAAAAAGATTAGATAGATACTTTTAAGCTCAAGTCACACAGAGCGGGAGCGGCGCGGTCCGGGGCCGGGACAAGCGGGACGGCGCTATGCCGCGCCATAGCACCGTCCCGCTTTCCCGGCCCCGGACCGCCCCCGGCACGGCTCTGTGTGACTTGGGCTTTAGGTTTTCGCGGTTGTTAATATTAATAACACATATATCTACCGGGTTATTACCACGATTTTGATTTAAAATAAGCTTTCTGCCGTGATCATGACTATTGCAACGTAGTCGAAATATCGGTAAGCTCAATAAAAAGCTTATTTTAAAACAAAATTGTGGCAATAACCCGGTACATATGTGTGTTATTAAGATTAGATAGGTACTATATTTCAGTCTAAATAACAATATAAAGGCGCACTAATTATTATGCATATTTTGTTAATTGAGAAAATATGTTTAGTCTTCCTAAGCAAAAAAGGTAAGCAAAAATTACACATTCCGCCCTAATTCGTAGCTGACGTTATGCAGTTACGTTCCATCCCACAACAAAACATTAGCTAACTGTAATTACTGGCGTTTAATATTAATTACAACCTCGCTGCGTTAAATGGAACCGTTATACCGTTTCTTCAGAAAAAAGGCAACTATCTCTACGGGGAGTTAATTTAAAGCACGTTTTAAAAGCTTTCATGGAAGTTGTTACGAAGAGCGTGTCGAGGTCTGAATCACTAACAAGCAGGTTTTCAAGTAAAAACATAAACAACGGTTAACTCTTAGATAAGTTATTTATTTGTGAAACTTTCGAGTTTCAGGAAATAAATTATGGAGTTATTCATAAGTACGATTTATTTGTAAAAGGCGATTTGAAAGAAGATATTCGAAGCTTAGTAAATTCGGAGTTAAAATGAGAACAAATTCATTTAGTTCCTCTTCACAAACAAAATGCGAAAATAGAACTAACACCAAAAGATAAATTTTTGATGTATACGATATGCGCATACAATTCCCTTAAACCACACACATTTCACATAACATCCATCCAGTCACAGATCGATATATTTTGGCATTTGCACAATTACAGCCATACTTGAAGACCTAAACACCGAACATACTATGAACAATGCTGCATGTTATCAATCGCGATCGTCTGCGCAATAACATGTGGACACAATCATAAAAGACGGATGATTGCAATGACTATCCGCTACCGGTTTTTATAAAGAGGATATAACTTTTATTACTTTTATGTCACAAAGAGATGTTGAAGATTACGTCGATAAACTCCTTCACTGTCACCATAACATTTCCAATCGAAACTTAAAACACTTATTTCCGCTCACACAATATGTAATAAAAACAAGAAAGAAAGTTACGCTTTACCCTCTAAAACCTAAAATCAAAAAGGTCATCTTGAATATTTAACATCAAATCTTACACAATGACTCGCAAATCAGAGTACAATAATTTGTCAAAAGTTATAGAATAGAACGCCCACGGACGACCTTTGCAGAATTCTCGAAGGCTTTGCTAAGTTCCCCAAATCAGGCACGAAGAACGGCTACTGCGTAACAAAAGACGGTATACATAGGTACATATTACTTACATATACACTACAATGGAAAAATATTCCAAGAAATATTTGCTTTTGAAGAAAATAAAGACCTACACAAAAGAATTTACCTGAACAATTTTATTTTACTTGACAAAGTATATAGGTATACCTTGAAAATTTCATCAGAAATCGCAATTACTTATAACAAAAACGCTAGGTAGTGCCTAGTTTTATTGAAAGGGGTTCAAAGAAATGATTTCCATGTGCATCGTAAAGGAGTGAAAGAAAGAAAGAAAATATTATTTATTATCCACCAATTTAACAATAATAATTAGTTAATACTTAATACTAATACTTAACTAAAGCGGATAATAGGAGACGTCTCAGTTTATACTGCAACCGCAACAAGCCGGCAGCCCTGTTTTTCAGACGCCCCTTTTGTCTGTGGTTAGTGATAATTATATAAACGTGTATGTTTGTGTTGTGAATATTTATGTGTTAAGTGTGTGTGTATGAAAGAGAGAGTGCCTACGAGTGCTTTAGGCTTTCCTGTGTCAGCCTGTTTCAACCCTCAGATAATTTCAGTTACATAAAAAAAAGCCAGCCTAACCTAATATTTTTCGTTTTTGGCTACATTTGACAGCAAATTTACAGAATACTCGTACAAAATCAATAGATCATAAAACGTTAGTGATGAAATTATAATGGTTTAGACATTTATAGATGCAGAACCCTAAAAAATACAAAGCACTAATCACTGTCTTACAAAATATATATACGAGTAATAGCCAGTTCTATCGACATTTCATAAAAACTTTGAACCCAGTCTAGAATATACTATAATAAAAGTATAGAATATTAATAAACAAAAAACTATAGCTATTATTATCTATCCCTATAGAAACAACATAATTTCTAACCACAAACACCGTGTGTGTGGTCTCTGTGATATACTTTTAAAAAACCCAAAAAAATCTAAGAAATCTGAAGTAGATAAATAATCGTAATTGATTTGGGTTGGACATCGCAATATCGACTTGACATAGGGTAGCAATATAGGCTAGCGAGATCAGACATTTATGGGTAAGATAAGCGGGTCCTTTAATTGAGGAGGAGAACTACTGCAGAAAAGAAAAGTAACTTCCGCCTGATGGAAAGTGACAGGTAGATAATATAAGACAAGCAAAATGACTTTCGTCAGTCTTGCAAAGAGGTCCTGCTCGATCCCTTCTATATGAGCGTGGTAACATTAGTTTTCTGGTTGTGAAACATATCGGTGCGAGGCGAAACGAACGTGACCGGAAATACTAAAATGTTTTCAAAGCACTCTATCAATGACCATCATTCCTAAAAACCGGGATTTATTTCTCGTATCAACATGGATCCCCACCACGTACTAATGTGTTTTCGAATTTCGAATTCATATGTACGATTATTCGACGCTCTAAGGGACCCCCCACACGAGCGTTTTTCGAGCGTCGTCGTCTTCCCAGCGCTCGTGCAGCGTCGACGCGACACTGGCGCTACGTCCTCGCGGCGCCAGCGCTGGGCCACTACTGAATGCCGGTCTACGCAGCGCGACGCCAGCGCATCGTTTTTTTCGAGCAAGTACAATGCAATGCACAACCCTCTCCCCTTCTCACCGTCCGCAGTTAAAACGTTGACAGTATAGAGAGATCAGTTGTAAAAGCTTGTCAAACGTTCGTTTTGGCATTCGTAAATAATCATAAAAGTGTTTTTATTACGTTTTATACGTTTACAATACAATACGAAATAATCGCTTTCCTGAATTCGATAACTCCACATAGGATCTTCCCAAAATTGACGATGATGTTTCTTTATTTTCGTTTACGTAATTTTCGCTTAAGCAGTAACGTTAGCAGTAGTGTTTCTTCGTCGGAATCCATTTTCACATTGATTGTACGCAATAGGCACAATGCAAACGCGACGCCAGCGCTGCGTAGACCGGCGTTCGGCAGTGGCCCAGCGCTGGCGTCGCGGCGACGTCGCGGCGACGTCGCGGCAACGCCGCGTCGACGATGCGCAAACGCTGGCAAGACGACGACGCTCAAAAGACGCTCGTGTGGGGGGTCCCTTACGGTGAAGGAAAACATCGTGATGAAACCTGCACACTCCTGCGAAGAAATTCGAAGGTTATGTGTGAAGTCAACCAGTCCGCACTGGGCCAGCGTGGTCGACTAAGGCTTGATAGCCCTAATTCAGGGTAGGCTCGAGCCTCTCGGTGGGGACTTATATGAGCTGTTGATGATCAACATGGATGCCAAAGTTTGTAAGAGGATGCGCTTCTTTCTAATCGTATGGGTGGTAAGACTACGACCACCAACCTCACAAGCCCTAGTGTTAAAGTTATTGAGCCACCGAAGGCCTCCCAAGATGGCTTCATGTAATGTTAATTTTTCGTGAATAATAACCGAGACACCAAAGAGGTCATCTGAAAACCGAGACCTAGCTTCTAGCGAATGCGAGGGGAGGCCTGTGCTTGGCAGTGGGACACGGTAGCAACTACTTAAAAAAAACGGGACCAACAACGATATAAAGTACCTTCCGAAGCTTAACCAAACGGAGGACAGACTCACAAGATAATTTTTTATTCACCAGTCTCTACTGAGATTTGAACCCGGAACCGCCGCAATAAAAACCAAATGTTTTATTTACATGCAACTTGACCATGGAGGCTACAAGATGCCTTATAAAGGTACGCGCACACAATGCCGCATGCCGGGCCGCAGCGTGCCGGGGCGGGCCGCATCGAAGCGCAAAATGCGTCCATAGCACATTGTGACGGGCCGGGTCGAGCCGGACCGCAGCGCATTGACGGATTTTACGCAAATATGGTGCTAATAAACACGTGCGCGGGAGCACTCTAATCCGTTTGCTATAGCACACTGTGTCGGGGCGCAGCGGGCCGGGCCGGGCGGGGCGGGCCGCATCGCACGCATGCGGATTATGCAGCCGGCTGCGACCCGGCATATTGTGCGATAGTTCATATAAATACACACGAGCGATTTGAGCGGATTTTTGCGCTGCGACCCGGCACGCTGCGGCGGCCTGGCATATTGTGCGCGTACCTTAAAACGACAACGCCCTGACGGTCAGGGTCACCCCACAAAAGAATTACTTTACAAAGTTAAATTTTCGCTTCGTGACACTTTTCACAAAGCAGTCTGGTAATAGAATACTTTATTCTGTTATTTCAGTTTCTATTACAAAACAAACTTCATTTAAAACAATTTGCAACTACGTGAGCGAAATAGGTTTGATATTAAAATCGTGTCGAGCTTTATGGTAAAGTCATGCTTTCAGCTAAGGTTTCTACAGGTGAACCACCTGCTGGTTAGAGTAAATAAATGGTCACTGGTTACATTTGTACCAATTTTAGCAAGTATACTACGTTACAAAAAAGTCTTAATAAACTAAACTTGTTATCGAAGATGATTCTGATTTTATATAATCATATATCCATATGATTTAATCAATATGTAATTATTATTATTTTTTGCGAGACGTAATTTTTTCGCAAAAATCCGTTTTTGATATGGACTTCAAAAAATCAAGAAATCTAGGTGAAAAACAGATTTCTTATGGGCCGAAAAACTATATAATTTTCTTCTTTGTTTTGCATTTATTCAGTAAATGCGACCTGGGTTGAAACATTTAGTTTCGGAAAATTAACACAATGATAAGGTGAATTAACATACTGTCCTTCAATGTTACTCCTGAACTATGGATAGCTAGAGCTTTGGTGTCGATGTCCTAGACTAAACAACGACAATGGACGATAGACTAAATCAACAAAGTGTGAGGTCAGACACCCAGTGATTGTCATGCCACCACGCGTGAAATTCGCATCGATAACTCAATACTGGCCACAGGACACAATAGTACCCTTGACCTTACCGAACTCTGTGATAATAGTGATTCCAATTTGTTAGAAACGATAACCTCATAAAGCTCATATACGTCCCCACCAAGGGGCTCGAGCCTTCCCTGATTTAGAGTGATAAGGCCTTAGTCGACCACGTTGGCCCAATGCGGGTTGGTCGACTCCACACACAACCTTTGAATTTCTTCGCAGGAGTGTGCAAGTATCATCACGATGTTTTCCTTCACCGTAAGAGCGTCGAATAAACGTACATATAAGAGCAAGAGCGTCGGTGGTCTAGTGGCTAGGGCCGCAGCCTCCCGTCCGGGAGACGCGGGTTCGATCCCCACCACGTACTAATGCATTTTCGAATTTCGAATTCGTATTTACGTTTATTCGACGAAACCATAACAATAGGTTTTAATTTAATAACTTAGGGCCGTGTCGTAAACAAGCCTAAATGGCGATGAAAATACCAATTCGAGGAAAGAAAACACGTGCAAAGCTTTTTTGCACTAGCAACATTATTTTCCAACTTTGTAGACAGTACGTTCCAGAATTTTCGAAAATATCGCCTGTAACAAGGTTGTTGTATAAGGTAATATTTTCGGTGGTAGTTTAAGCATAAAACATGATTGCCCTCATATTATGCGTTAAATTACTGGCGTGGTGTGGGCGTTTAACAAAACACGCGAGGATGAAAAAGCACCGATATACGTGTTCTACAAAACAAATCCCTAGGGTGCTTTGTAAGCCGACCTACGAGGCTAACTAACTCATACATAACACATCGCGGAAAATTTGGAGATATTATACGAGACAAGTTTTTTGGAGTCAATGTGATAAGTGAAATAACGTCACATAACTTTTGAGACCTAGTTAATCGTAAAAACGTCACAGAATCACAATCAGAATATTTTATTGTTTCAAACACGGTAGTAACATGTCAAAATGAAAAAAAAAAAGTGCAACGTGTTTCGCCAATATAGATTGGCATACAAATAGTAGTCACATTATTTTTATTACATAGGTGAAGTTTAATGGATACAAACATTATTATTTTGGTGTAAAAGGTCACTTTGTTATTTTTATAAGAACTAATCTATAAGTTAATACAGTAGGTACTTATAACCTTTTTTCATTGTGACCTAGTTTTTATATGAATAATTCGTTGATATTATTATTATATTATTACAGAGCGTCTGTGGTCTAGTGGTTAGGGCCGCTGCCTCCCGTCCAGGAGACGCAGGCTCGATCCCCACCACGTACCAATGTGTTTACGAATTTCAGATTCATATGTACGTTGATTCGACACTCTTACGGTGAAAGAAAACATCGTGATAAAACCTGCACACACTCCTGCGAAGAAATTCAAAAGTTGTGTGTGAAGTCGACCAACCCGCACTGGGCCAGCGTGGTCGACTAAGGCCTAATCGCCCTAATTCAGGGTAGTATGTGCTCAGGGGCGTGCACTTCATAGAGGCAGAAAAGCACTGCCTACCCTGTCATTTTCAGATAAATACCTTCACAATTATATACATTAATTAACTACACTACACTATCATACTAACTACCATAACACCCATATTAATTTTACACATCCTTATCTTAAACAAATTCCACTCGTCTTTTGTTCACGTTCGCCAAAAGCACTGCCTATTCCAACTGACGTTTACTTACATGTAGTGAGAGAAAATATATGACTGTGTGCTATAAAGGCCCTATGTGCGAACACAAAACTTGTCAATGCGTTAGTGTGCGTGATTTCGCTCCATACAAATCCGAAAAGCCCAGCTTTTTCGACTTGGACTTATACAAGGCGAATCGTCGTCGAAGGAACATCGGTGGCGTAAATAGATCTTAGTACAAGTCATTCCCTTATAACGCACCGATGTAAAGCGTTCCCGAGTTCCAAAAATTGCGCGCCGCGCGAGGCGCATGTCAGCCAGTGCGCAGGCGCGAAGTTGGCGACAGAAATACGACGACCAATCACAACTCTCAGCCACCTCAGTGCCGCGACGCTTCGCGAGCTCGCGAGCGGTGGGGGCGTCGGTCGCTTTAAAGCTTTAATAGTCTCAAGACGCATTATGAATAAAGCGCGCAATGCTGAGCTGGGTAAAAACAATATTTTAATCACTTTTTTCATTGCGGAATTTGGAATCGCCATATTGTTTACCTTTCTTGTTGTGACGCGCAGTGATTTTTTAAGTTTTTGTGTTTTTCTTTGGTTTTTTGAGCAATTAGTGCTTTTTGTGTTAGTAAATTACTTTAATAACAATGAGTAATCGCTGTGAACTTTGTGCCGACGGGCCGTGTTTGTTTAAACTGAAAAAAGGTGGATTTGCAACGTGTAATTTTGAAGCTAAGGCGAATATCGTTCATAGAGGAAGGTGTGTACTCGAGTTGCATTTAACTCAAAGGAAGGGTAATGCAACTCGTCATTTTCAAATTAAATCTTACGAGACTTTCAACTGGCTAACAGGTTGTGTACACACCAATAGTTTGTTTTGTTTTCCGTGTACTTTATTCTGCACTTCTTTGAACGTTTGGAACGACGCCGGCTATGTCGATTTGAATAACTTTACTAACGCGGCCAAAAAGCACGAAAAGTCGAAAACCACCAGGGGCAACAAAGACTCGCAGCTCTTTCTATGATTTCTATTGAAAAACAGCTCCTAATTGATGTAAAACGATCACCTGCGTTTTACGATGACGTATTGCAAAAATATTTGCTCAAAGATAGGCGCGTAGATTTAATTTATAAATAGAAACAAAGTTGTAGTATCATACCGTTAATTTATTTTGTCAATTGTGCGTTATAACAAAAAAGTTAATAACAAAAAAAACCAAGGCCTTTTTCAAGGCCATTTCGGGTATCTTCTAGTGTGACTTGTTCAAAATATTCAATCACCTGGTTAGATACTTGAGGTGGCCAAACTTACATTACATCACTTTGCATGGAAACACCACACCACCGGTCGCCGGTCAACACAATACAGTAATAACCTAATTCATGAAATTTTTTGGTAAGTGCTTTTTTATCCTTATTATACCTGCCTGCCTACTAGTGCCTACCCTAGCCCTAAACCCTGTGCACGCCCCTGTATGTGCTAATAAAACGATTTTCAACGGAAAATTCATTTTTTCAGATCAAAGGAATCAATGACTCGTTTCACCTGCTCTGCTATACCGTATACGGAAAACAAGTACGGCTGATATTTTGCAAACATTTTTCAGCAAAAACAACGATTCCCATTTGAATAGAGATCAATTGAAATGAAATTCTGAGAAAATTTTAGCCGTAAACGGAAATTCAATGAATTTTGTTCTTTGCAAATTTATTTGTATTCATGGGATAACATTTGCAAAACATGACAGTGTAAAACAAGTATTATTTTAATGTTTCCAATTTATGACGTTTGCGTGGTATTAAAAAACCGGTCAAATAAACGTTGTCAATAAACGGTCTCGTTGGCAGTACGCCTGCCTACGAAGCACAGGGTCGCGGGTTCGAGTCCCGCCCAGAACAAATATTCTTGCGATGAGCACTTAGAGTTTGCCTTTTGTCTGGATGTTGTTTATCTATAAAATTATGTATTTATCTGCTTCTGTATGTCTGACCCATAGCACAAGCTCTGCCAGGTTTGGAAATATATGTGTGAAATTGAAAATATTAATTTCAGACAATGTCCGCAAATATTTATAAATTTATGTAACTCATCGCATTTACTCTCTATCCTACTCGTACCGTAACACGACGATGAGTAGAACACGTGTAACTTTATAGCAACGATGTCCAAACGGCATATGCGCCGGCGCAAGACCGTTTCCTGCCGAAGTAGGTCAAACAATAAAAATGACATAAAACTAAAAGCACTTGCTCTAGCAAGGCATATGGCATGCACCTACGCTATCAACATTGAGAATCGGTAATGTAATTCAACGGCGAATAAAAGTGAAGCGAATATTTATCGTTTGAAGTCTCGATTGCACCAGGCTGCAATCTCAGTATCGGTATCGACAACTTCAGTTCTCTGCACACCAATCTTCTTGGACCTCACAAACTTCGTATTATAGAGTCGCCACCAAAGGCCACTACGATTAACATGGGTTGTATAACTCCGAAGACAGCAGCCGGGACCAACTCCGCAGCACGGAGTCATCTTTATTTTTGGACAATCAGATGATTCAGCCTGCAATGTGCTAACTAAACTTGGGAAAGTCCCACATAGAGATTTTTTTGTTTGACAGTGTCCTGGTCACCCCGTATCGAGAATCAAGCCCGTAATCTGTAACAAGAGTCGAATGTTCTACATTTATCAATACTAATTAATACACAATAATTATCAAGTTCATGCCCGCTATATTACCACTTTGGTAGAAATAGCGATTGGGTCCGTTCAAAAACAAACACAACAAATAACTCGATCTTCGGCTTTATTTAGCGGTCTTTGGCGGCTCTATAACACTGACACCAGGGTTTGTGAGGTCGGTTGTCAATCTTACAACCCACATGATGATAATGATGATTATGAATTTTAAAACACTTCTCTGGATCAAGATAGCAAAATTATATTATACTAGCTTTCCACCCGCGGTTTCACCTGCGTTAAATGAGTTTTCCCGTGGGAATGAAGTGTTTTACCGCGGTAAAAAGTAGCCTATATCCTATTCCAAAACCTAACCTATATGTGTGCCAAATTTCATCCAGATCTGTCCAATGCTTGAAGCGTGATTGAGTAACAAACATCCAAACATCAAAACATTCGCTTTGATAATATTAGTAGGATTCAAACACAAGATTTCCACCCGACCGCCAAGAACTAAAGATACACCCCAAGGCACTTTATGTTATTACATAATAAACTCAATTTTTGCCCAAAAAGGTATAAACATGTTGATAACAGTAAGTACAAAAGGTTTAGGACACATAATAAATATGGTTATGAAACGTCGTATTACAGCCAATCATAAGTTAGCATCACTAAAAATCTCTGGAAATACATCAAGGTATTAAAATAGCTTTGTACATCAAAACCTTTATAAAGTAGATAAAGTCGACTAATAGCTCAGAATAGATAATAAGACTAATAGCAGTAGCATTAAAACTGATCGGTTATTTATCGGAGTAAATACATTTTGATCGGATAAAGTGAAACAGTAGAATCGATCGATATGATATACTAGTAAAACTGTTTGAGTCACTAATAGGACAGGGGACATGGGATATTCCTAGAAAAAGCAAGAAAATTGTTCGCCCCAAGCGGTTTGAAGACGCTGTCATCTGGTTACGAGAAGGTTTTTCAGGAAAACTTTTTTATGTGAGGCGGCATATAAAAATATGTTAGTAATGTAACAAGACAACATTCTTAAAATACGCAAATGGGGTTCGTACCACGATATTCCAGTCAGGGCAGCGATCCTAATCTATAATGTATAGGTATCGTCACCAATGCTCTACTGACTGACTTAGATCCTTCATTAACATGAGAAGTAATTTTAATCTTGCTTACATTTCCACGAGTTATAAACTTTGAAGAGACAGTTTTGGACTTAAGAAAGCTTTCTCTTTGTATGAATATGACCTCGACGAAGGGGGAATGTGAAACATAAATTTTCAACTCGTAAAACATCTTACTTTGGTAATTTGTCGGGTAATAACGAACAAGCAACAAAATAACATAAAATACGGAATCATTATTTACTTCGACTATTACACGACACATTTCAGAAGTTCAGAGGCGAAATATAGGCCGTCAAAACATTTCTTTGTTAGCACTCAAAGTGGGAAGGACGGTACAACAGTAATGTATAGAATTAATCTTGAATCTTCTCAGTACACATACTATTTCTGTTGCTGAAATTCTTAGGACGCCTATAAAGGAAACAAATAGGTCATTACAAGTTTTCTGTGTTAACACTAGCGCTTCGAACGACAATAACAGAAGATTCTATGACGTAAGAAGACTTTCGAGTTTCTTCTGTCTGTGATAAAACATACCAGAATTTAGTTTGCTGTCATTTTTAATTGGCAAATTAAAAACACCTAATAAAATCTGGCTTTAAGAAACAGCCATACATTGCCAAGCGAAGTGAAGTCGCTACAGATTTACCAATATCTTTTGTATCTTACTTAAATTTGAATATTATTTTGGAAACTTATTAAACGACAATGTCTTGGGCATTACTACCTGGCCGACCCACTTTCAAAGTACTGGTTCTACGAGTATTCCATCGCGCAAAAATGTGGAGTAGCAATTTAATTGGACGAAGGGCAACAAAGATTATATTTAACAGAACCCTCATCAAGTTACGAAACAAATAAATTAAACGTAATTTAAAATGTTGCGTTATATAAAATTTACAGATAAAGGTAGTATTTAGATATATTTTTTTATATTTCAGCCAGACGTCCAAACAGTTCTTATTTAAATTCTTTAAAGGAATAGTTTTTAGAGAGCAAAGCAGTGGATATAATTGGTACTGAATTTGCATGCAAAAGACAGATGGTGTCTGGGACAACAAATTCTAGAATATGTCTCGACTGGGAGATTTTACTATGATTTTACTTACCTAACTATGCTTATACCAAATCGGTAATTGTTAAAGTCTGGGTGGTAGAGGAGAGTATTTATTCCAGCATAAATTATAATAGGGCTTTTCGACTAAGCAACAATATACTAGCTACATTTATTTACTTATTATAAATACAAATTAAATTAATGTGTTAGTTCTAAATATACAGTTTAACATAGAAAAAAAATATATAATATTAAATCACACTAGTATTATAAACGTGAAAAGATATTTTGTATGTTTGTTCCGCCTACGGAACGGATTTGGATGGAATTTGGAACGGAGATAGTTTGTAATTATACATAAGATACTTTTTACGGGAAAAGTATTATTCCTACGGGAAAATCTTACATAACGCGAGCGTAGCCGCAGGCGGACAGCTAGTAAAATAATAGGTATATATAATTTTCTTCATTGACTATCTCTTTAATTTCTTAGAAACACTTATTTTTTACATTGTAGCTTGCGTTAGACCACTGTCTGAGGAAAACCGATCATGAGGTCGAAGATAGAGCTCGCTCGTCTAGAAGAAGCCTATTTATTCTTTTTACAGACAGAAAATAATCATTTTGGTTTCAATTCATTCAACCTGCTCTCTGATACAGTAACCTTTAAATCTGCGATCTCCAACCCGCCTGCCAAGCGTGGAGATTATGGCAAAACCAAACACTTAAGTGGAGGAGGCTCATAGTCCAGTAGTGGACTGTAACGGGCCGTTGATGGAACCTTTTCGAAGCTTATAGCCTACTACTGATAATGTAAACAGTAATTTTAAACTTTTATACCATTTGGTTTAATTTAATACTAAGTATTTTACATTTTATAGCATGAATACGGGTCACAATCATAAATATTAATTATTATTTGTAGCATACGAATAAAAATTTTACGACGTTTACAAATTAATAAAGCCCTAGTTAATTCTAATACATTCACCGAGGTATATTCAGGTTATGAATTTTACAAGCAATCAGTTTTAACATAACATAACCAAAGGAAAATTAAACTTAACACGGTTCGCGAAACAGATTGAAATAACATATATACGTGAAGTAGCTACTTAGAAAAAACTACGTAGAATAAACTGAAGTCGTCGAAACAGAACTAGGCCAGTACCCACTGTGCTCGACTAAGGCCCAATCGTCTTTATTGGGTCATGTATAGGCTCGAGCCTCTCGACAAGGACATATGTGTTTATTTTATTGGATTACATTTTATCAATGAATGATCGTTGATTGCTCAGCCGAATCGTTAATTAGAAAATTTGAGTTAGTTGTCGTTTCCCCCGTCAAGCGTTCGCCCGAACGGGGGAAACGACTATTTATGAAAAATCGTAATTTTTAAAGGGGCGTTTCGCCCGAACGTATTTTTATTGCTGATTTTGTACAGACAGCATAAAAATATGTTACAAAATCTATATTAGGAAAATGCATCGCTTTCAACACTGATCAGGGTAGTTAGGAGGGGGTGCTAAAATAACAATAGGGCACGTCTTATCGTTGCTGGATACTAGAAACCATCTTTTGTTACACTCCAATAGCCGAGCATCCATGTGGTATTTATGCCATATGGTATTTTATAAGAGCAGCTGCGATTCTAAGCAGATACTATAATAATCACCTGAGTCTGTTTATCTATTGATTTAAAACGAAGTACTAATGATCGATCGGTAAGTAGTAAAAAAAGAAAACCATTATATCCTTTTCGAGATTTAAAATATTATAAGATTTTGTTGCTGATGTTACTTTGTGTTTAAATGATAAAAAAAAACACCTTCGGGCGAAACGCCCCTTTAAAAATTACGTTTTTTTATAAATAGTCGTTTCCCCCGTTCCGGCGAACGCTTGACGGGGGAAACGACAACTAACTCGAAAATTTAGGTAGTTACCCAGTAGTTAATTAGTTATTCTCATCAATAGTAAAAGCTTTATTACGACTTTGCGATTTTTTGTAGCTCCGTAGGTACTTAAATAAATAACATGACATCCGAAGTTCAGAGACATTTAACAAGAACCTCGCGTTAAGCCGATATTAGACGGTTCACTTTTGCTTTCATTTTCGACATTCGTTAGTGTTTCTTTTAATTTTAAAATACAATGATATGGTCTTTATGTAACAAAAATGTCACCCTTCACTTTTTGAGGTTAAATATTTGGAGATGGATATTGTATTTTGCGGCTACTGAAGTATGGTAACGCTATATGTGGCAGCGTTATTTATAAGAACCGTTGAATTTAAAGATTTTAGTCGTAATTTTAAATCTACTAAAAGTGTATGGTATTGTTGATAAAAACGTCGTCATTAATCAGAGCTTTCTTATCGTGTCGGACAACCAGGCTTTTATTATTCAGCCTGTAATGTTCCAACCAAACATAGGAGTCTCACAAATTGAGTTTTGTTTGACATTGTACCCTACTGGATTCGAACTCCGAATGTATGCGGATCGAAAGTCGAGCCGACTTTACAACCCACGATAAGAAAGAAAGACTATTAGTATGAGTTCAAGATATATAAACAAAACACTCTTCATTATACTCTGAATAGAAACTGTTACACAATGGGAACCAAGATATAGAAACAGCTGTGAAGACAACTGTTAACTATATTGATTCAATGCTACGACTTGTAGTGGTGACAACTGAACAGTAAATACAAAAAGCTGTAGTCTAGCACAGGTGTCGAATGAAGTTATGTTTATTAAAGTTTAAGTTTTTAAACAATTTCTAAACTCTTTGAACAACTTAATTACCTCCAAGATAGATAGTGATGTTATACAAGTAAAACATTAGACAGCTTTATCTGCCTCAATATAGAACTTCACAGTTATTTTATGCAGCAAGAATGAAACTTTCAGAAACGATAAATTTTATACAGGTTCAGAAAATTTAATAAATATGAAGTAAGTTCCATCGATATTGTAATTAATTAAATGATAAATATTACAAAAACAGTAAAAATGTACTCGTAGTGGTTTTTAATTGACACGAAGAGAAAAAATATAATTTAGTTGTTTAACACTTTCTCTTTTGAAGATAAATTATGTAGTGTGCTACATACACATCCTTAGCTCAAACAGAAAAGGAACCTTTCTAGAGAAAATTAGTTTACATACAATTTACGTCCGACCTTGAAGATCTTCTATTTATTCTAGCAAACTTAATCTTGAAGTTCAAATTAGAAGCTCCCCAAACTAAAGCAGGTATTAATGTTTATTAAAGTCCTACTACAAAATTAAGTTTGTCGTAAACATGTAAGTTTGTAAAGAAAATCATAAGTAAGATCACTTGTTTCTTCTTGTGTAATAAGTTATATTTAATTTCACGCACCGTCAAGCTTACTCCGATCATTAGAACATTTTGTGGTCAACTCATCTTTACAAACCATTACAGGTTATTTCCCCAAGGATCCAGTTGTGCGACTTGTTATCTTCGACCTCTGACTTATTGCTCCCTCAGTACATTCAGTAAGTTACTGCTCAGAAGGGCACTTTGACGGCTAGGCTATTTGAAGGCGAGACTTATTGAACGCGTGAAAAAATATCGAATACTAACCTAATCAAATCAACATGAAACCACTCCTGAAGAATTTTATGGGCTGAGCACCAGAGAAGTTTTACGTTATCGTCAGTTTTAGTTAAAACGCTGTAGTACCCCTACCTATTAGTTATTCTGTGCCCTTGGGAGAGTTCTTCCGATACATGCTAAGGTCAGATCGTATCTTCTACACGTTAGTGACGGCTGTCAGTAGACGTATCCTGTAATAGTAATATGAGTTTAATGATTCATGTCTCCGTGTGTCATTGTAACTATGTTAGTCTTCAACAGTGAATATACGTCCCCACCGAGAGGCTCGAGCCTACCCTGAATAAGAGCAATCAGGCCGTAGTCAACCACGTTGGCCCAGTGCGGATTAGTCGACTTCACACATAACCTTTGAATTTCTACACAGGAATGTGCAGGTTAGCTCACGATGTTTTCGCGTCGAATAAAGTACGCACTAGATACGTAACGTAGTACGCTCTAGGTACGTTCTAGTTCTAGAGTCTAGAACTACAAGTATTAATTATTCTGTGTCATATTGTCGTAGCTGCGGAAAAGTACATTGCAATATACCTATATACTTTGTTGTGTAAACAGTAACAATAAACATTTTCAGAGTACTAGATCGAGATAGATAGTTTATTAATTGATACGAAGAACTCATCGGTTATTTATTACTTCCGTCGCATTACAACTAATCAAAGTTTTTAACAATGACAAGTTACGATACGTTTTGAATGAGCAAATATCAGCGCTAGACTTGTTTTTATATACTAGAAGCTGAGCTCACTGCATGTTTGCATCCGCTGAACTGAAGCTTCTTCATGTTCTTAGATAAAGTTGGTCGCCTTTAAACAAAAGTTGGGTCTAGGATCTAGATCTACAAAGTTTGATTGCCCTAATTCAGGGTAGGTCAAGCCTCTAGTTTGGGCCGTACAAAAGCTTCTGATGGTGATGATAAATGAATAAAACAAAACAAATTCCTCTCTCCCGATATTCTCTTTTACCATTATCGGCAATATAAAAAAAAAAAAGCTTTAAATTAAAACAATTCGGACGTGTTGTTGCGAGTGGATCTGATGTTTTCGACAATTGGTATTGTTGGAATTTCATGAAGCTTTTAACAAATGGTACTGAACTGAAAGCGATTAATTTATTTCATTGTTTTAATGAAACAATGTTATCAACTCAATGTGACAAATGACATTACATTGTAATACGAGTAGGTTAGTAAATAGATTAGACCAACTAATAGACAAATAGACTAGAAAGGCATGGCTAGAAATTAATTTTATTTGTTATTTGAATGATATGTGTTTGAACAGTGAGCGTACACTGCCATCCATGATAGCTTTGACGTCAAAAATTGATTTGTAAAAACCTTAATTCGAATAAAATGTTTTTGATTTTGAACTGTTGATGTGCCTAATAAATAAATAAACTGTATTGTCCAAACCTTAGACTCTAAGGTAAATAGTTAGTATTTTATGATCTGTTTTACTAAAAAAAGGGCCGAATTTTTATTATTTAACAAAATGCAAGCGTTTTACAGACCGCTTCCCATCTGTGGGACATTTTGAACTATGTAAACTTGAAACATTAAAAAGGTATTTAGGTCAATCCTACTAACAAAGATAGTAAATTAATAAACAAAACAATACTGAGAAAGATCGGTTTGTAAATATACATGATCATATCGACGTAGTATTGTGCGTGATTATTGCTCAGATAAAGCATATTGTCTTCTATACAAACAATACATCGCCGACAATTTATCAATGGGCCCAGTCTGAACATCTCTTTTGTCGACTGTACCTCTATTCGAAATAGGAAACCATAGAAACACCATTGTATTATGCTACAACAATACACCAAGAAAAGGAGAAAAGGTTGATAAAGCTATGAAATAGGAAGGTAGGGCACTACTACGTAATAGAACTTTTGGAAGTATACAAAAAAAGTATACAAGACTAGACAAGTAGTAGACAAGAGAGAGGAGAGAGTGAAGAAGAGAGAAGGAGAGAGAGAGGAGGGGAGGGGGTAGGTGTGGGTGAGAGTGGAGGAGGTAGTGGAGTAGTAGTAGTAGTAGACAAGTTGTTAAAATTACATCGGCCGATCCAAGATGTTTTGCATTATTTGGCAAACGAGTTGCATAAAGATCATGATATTTTATACGAGTACTATTACTCTGTTGCAAGTTTTCACATGAATTGTTTTTTTTTTGTGTGTTTCATTTATTATGCACCGCACGAAGTATACTTTTAAAAGATGTTATTTTTACGCTTTAACATTGTAATTACTTACAAAGTTTCTTAGTAATAGCATCAGACTTCGAGTCAAATCCAACAATTTAATTACGCCTATAAAATGGATAAAAGCTTGAAATAACTTACAGCTTTTACAAGTTGTAAAGGACATTAAAATCTCGCCTTACTCGTTAACAAGCTTATTTACAGAGGTACTTAGCGGTTTCCTCGTATAAAAGATTCTAGAAACTTCTATAAAGCATCTTGAGGTAAACACTGAAGTTGACTTAAAAGCGGTGTTGTCCAAGAAGCTTTACGACAAACCAGTGTAAATAGATCACGCTATACTTAAACGTGTAAATAGATCACGGAATACGTCATAGGTCACCATAATTATGACTAGTCTACCTATATATTGACATTTCCAAAGCATTTCGGATGCCTTTGCGAGTCATAATCATTCACTTACCTTTGTCCCAACATCACAGCGTAGTATGTTTTTATCTTCAGTACATCCCAATCAGCCGTCATTTATTTTAAAACTCAGATTCTTCTTGAACATATCATCCTTCATACGATCTATCCATCTTTTCTTTAGTCGTCCATACACAACATAACCATCCACATTTAAAGTAAGTAACAAAAAAAAGTTATCGAAAAGACTTTCAAAATTCTTTAAAACAAAGGCATCTATCAAACTTTCTACACGTCATCAAATATTCTGGAAGCTAAAGTAAACAGAGAAAGCTGTTACGCGTTAAAAACAGCATTTACGAAGACAGCTGTTATCATAATGCAAAAGGGATCGTGCGGGAAAGGCTACAATACAACACACAATATTTGACCTACTTCTAGAGGGAGGCCAGAGGTCGATACAACGCGACGCTCATGAAAAAAGTAATATAACTTTCTAGTGAGTAATAAATAAGTGACTTTGTAAACTATTTTACGATCTACATAGACGGATTGATACAAAATGCATTCTAGCAGCGAATAGCAGTTAGAATTCAGATAATATAACTAGTTCTAGTAACAGCAACTGCACTCTAAATCAGATCAAATGAAGTCGTTTTAGGAATGAATGAATGAAATGAAAATAGGACTGTATGTATAACAAGGTTGCAGTTGAAAAAAAAAAACATTGTTTCTGGAATGCAGTGAAACTGAATTCTTCTTCTGTCTGTTCTTCTTCACAAAAAGCAAACCGAATGTGTCAAACAATGGACAAGCTTTCGTTCTTGGTATTATTACCTTTGACATCAAAAACTATTTTATAAAATCTGATTCTTTAACAAACCTCCTTGAGTAGAAAATTTTAAGTTGCATTCTTTTGTGCCAACTTCTCTCTGTTCGAAGTTTCATTATTATCTTTATATTTTCTACTTCAAAAATATCTTTTTTTTTTTTTGACATTGTTTAAAAAACATACAAATGTAGATTTATTTTATGTCTTGGCAACATTTTCCCGTCCCGCCCCTCTCTCTTCTTCTCTACGTCATTAACCTACAGCGCTGTGTGCTGCAATAAAAATATTCTAAAAAATATTTCTGTTTAATTTACAAACAGAATTTGGTGCCGAAACCCGGGAATTTAAAACTTTGAATTAAAGGAATATTTAAAATAATATATACAATAATCTAAAACTGCACCTTTATGCTTATCTGATTTACATAACTCAAATAATTGTTTTAGTTGATTATTTGCACCTTTGAACGTACTTGCATTATCGCAGTATACCGTATGTGGTAGCCCTCTTCGCGAATGAAACCTCTTAAAGGCTGCCAAAAAACATTCAGTTGTCAAATCGGATACCAACTCGATGTGTACACATTTTGTAATAAAACATACAAAGATGCAAATATATCCCTTAGAAATAACAGAGCGTCTCATGCTAGATTGCTTGATATTGAATGGCCCACAGTAATCAATGCCTACCTTACTGAAGACTTTATCCTGTGACACCCTATCCTGCGGCAGCGCCGCCATCAATTGTTGCGCATTTTGCGCGCGAAACTTGAAGCAAGTTAAACACTTATTAATTAAACTCTTTACTAGCGTTATAGCACTGACTATATAATATTTTGTGCAAAGACTAGATAACGTTAGTAAAGAGTTTAATTAATAAGTGTTTAACTTGCTTCAAGTTTCGCGCGCAAAATGCGCAACAATTGATGGCGGCGCTGCCGCAGGATAGGGTGTCACAGGATAAAGTCTTCAGTAAGGTAGGCATTGATTACTGTGGGCCATTCAATATCAAGCAATCTAGCATGAGACGCTCTGTTATTTCTAAGGGATATATTTGCATCTTTGTATGTTTTATTACAAAATGTGTACACATCGAGTTGGTATCCGATTTGACAACTGAATGTTTTTTGGCAGCCTTTAAGTTAAATAGGAATTTTGAATTCGAGGCCTATCACTCAATTCACAGGTGATGTTTCTGATTTTTCATTCCTCTCTCCTGCTCATTTTTTGGTTGAGAGGCCTATGAGCTCACTTCCTGAGCCTAATTTGGATTCAAGCAATATTAATACTTTGACTTTTTGGAAAAAGTGTATGAAAATACGTCAGGATTTCTGGAAGAAGTGGCACAAGACTTACCTGTCTCAGTTTCTAACTCGTCCAAAATGGTTTAATGTTAAGCCTAATATACAAGAAGGAGTATTAGTATTGCTTACTGGTGAAAATTCTTCACCATTACAATGGCCTTTAGGTAGGGTGATAAAGGTGTTTAAGGGTAGCGATGGTTTGGTTAGGTCTGTACAAATTAAAACTAAAAATGGATTCTGTCAAACTAGAGCTATAAATAAAATCGCTGTGTTACCTATATATGATAATAACTAATAATTGATGAGATTTTCTATTTGTATGATTAAGTTTTAGTTATGTACTAATGTCGGGCGGAGTTTATGTTTAAAAAACATACAAATGTAGATTTATTTTATGTCTTGGCAACATTTTCCCGTCCCGCCCCTCTCTCTTCTTCTCTACGTCATTAACCTACAGCGCTGTGTGCTGCAATAAAAATATTCTAAAAAATATTTCTGTTTAATTTACAAACAGAATTTGGTAATTTGAATTAAAGTGTGGAGCATTGGGACATGATTGTTGTTCCTATTCTTTTGCGCAAATTGGATCCTCTTTCTTGCAGATTATTTTATTCTGAAAGGGATACCACAAAATTGCCAGATGTAGAAGAGTTGCTGAGCTTCGTGGAGAGAAGAGCCATGAGCTTCGAAGAGTCACAGATGTCATCTGGTAAGCCACCTGTTAATAAATCAAATTACGTAAAAACAGTTCACATGGCCAATAGCGGTGATTTCAAAACAAAACTTTGTAGATATTGCAACAAATCAGATCATAAAATTTTCACATGGCCAATAGCGGTGATTTCAAAACAAAACTTTGTAGATATTGCAACAAATCAGATCATAAAATTTTTGCATGCAAGGAATTTCAAGCTTTAGGAGCACAGGACCGAAATGATTTTGCAATAAAAGAAAATTTGTGTAAAATATGTCTTAATATTCATACAAAAAAATGTCAATTCCATTTTAAATGTTCTATTTGCAAGAGCAGGGAACATAATTCATTACTGCATATTGAGCAAAAAGCTTGTAATGTTTGTGGTAGTAAAGAATTAAAAAACACTATGGTACTCTTGCCTACAGTAAAAGTCAATTTCAGGGCAAAAGATGGTTCATTTGTTACCGCTAGGGGGCTGATAGATAGTGGCAGTCAAGTCTCGTTTATTAACACAAATTTGATAGAAAAATTAAATATTCAAACATTTGATTATAATATTAAAATCACAGCTCTTGGTCAATCACCGAAGCCGGTCACCAGGGCTGTCAATTTAACCATGTATTCAAGGCACAGCGATTATAGTTGCAATGCACTATTTTCTGTGGTAGATAATATTACTTCTTTTCTGCCACAGACAAAATGTGACTTGAATGGCATGGAAATACCCAGTTCCATCAATTTAGCTGACGACGAGTTCAATGTCCCAGGGGAAATTCAATTCTTGGTATCAGCCGATATCTTCTTTAGGATGCTGTTACCTGACAAAATCGCCCTGTCTAGAGACCTATTTTTATTAGCTACGAAATATGGGTACATAGTATCTGGGGATATAAAAAAGAATGTATGTCTTTTAACATCACAAAACGTTCATGATGGCAGCAGTGTTGTCATGCATAGCGTGCTGGGCGAGACTGAGTTAGCACTTGACTGTAGGGTTGATTCCCTCTTGCAGAAGTTTCTGGAGGAACAACACACCCCAGAAACTAAAACAGAGGATACAGCAAATCAAGATGTGTGCGAGTTAGAATTTCAAAAAACAGTCAAACTCATTGAAAATAGGTTTCAGGTAAGTTTACCTTTAAAAGTGCCTATTGAGGAAGTTAAATTAGGGGACTCGTTCAGCAAGGCTTTACTAAGATTAAACGCTTTGTGCAAAAAATTGCAAAATAGAGAGGAATTAAAAGAAAAATATGTACAGTTTATTAATGAATATTTGGCTTTAGGTCATGCGAGAAAGATAGACTTATTTAAACTGGAAAAACCATTAGATAGTTGTTATTTGTTACCGCATCACGCTGTTCTTCGAGAGGATAGCGTAACAACCAAGCTTCGCGTGGTTTTCGACGCCAGTGCGAAAACTGATTTAAACCAGAGTTTAAATGATATTTCACATGCAGGTCCCGTAGTACAAAAGGAGCTTTTTGACATCTTGGTACTATTTCGTACATACAAATATGTAGCAATAGCCGACATCAAACAAATGTATAGGCAGATTAGAGTAGATCCAGCCCAAGCACATTTGCAGTTAATTTTGTGGAAAGAAAATATAGATGATCCTTTGTCATGTTTTCAGCTACAAACGGTCACCTACGGCGTGGCAAGTTCCAGCTTCTTGGCAACGAGGTGTCTTGTGGAGTTGGCCCAACGATTCGGCCATCAGTACCCTCGAGCAGCGTCGGTAATCCTTAACAATAGTTATGTTGATGATTTCTTGTTTGGAGCTGCGTCGTTGCAAGAACTTCAGTGTATTTCTAATGAGTTGATAGAATTAACTGGCCGGGGTAGTTTTGAATTACACAAATGGGCTGCTAACCATCCAAATGTTCTAGACGGCATTGAGCATGGTAAGAAACAATTTGGTAATATAGATATGAATAATGCTGAACTTAGTGTAAAAGCATTGGGCCTTCAGTTCAATATAAATTCAGATAATTTCATTCTTTCTAAGCCATGTGGTCGGCTATTCAGTGAGTGGACCAAACGTACAGTCCTAAGCTTTATAGGTTCTTTCTTTGATCCCTTGGGGTTGGCTGGTCCAATTGTAACTAAAGCAAAAGAGTTTCTACAAAATGTCTGGCGGCAAAATTTAAAATGGGATGCTCCTCTGCCCGACGAGTTGTTATTACCATGGAATTCTTTTTTTCGCGATTTAATGAGTATGAAATCAATCAGTACAGGTCGTAGTTTGTTGATGAGTGATACCGGTACTGTCGATTTAATTGGTTATTGTGACGCTTCCAATATAGCATATGGTGCTTGTATTTATGTAAGAGTGGTATTGAATGGTCACGTCAAAGTAACGCTAGTATGTAGCAAATCTAGAATAGCTCCAATGAAAACAAAACAAACCATACCGAGATTGGAATTAAATGCTTGTTTATTATTGGCAAATTTGTATTTCAAAGTTGACAGCATATTTCAAAATTGGAATATTCGAAACAGGGTTTTATATAGCGACTCCCAGATTGCACTCTGCTGGATTGAAAATCCACCATCTAAAGATAATTATGTCAAACGTAGAGCTCTTGCTGTTCAAGAGAAAACTAAAGATTACACTTGGGCACATGTGAGTGGAGTTAGCAATCCAGCAGATTGTCTATCCAGAGGTTTAATGCCGTCAGAACTAGGATCAAATTTACTTTGGTGGCAAGGTTCCCCAGAACTAAAAGAACTAGATTTTTCACCTAAAAAGTTTTATGCCAAAGATGAACAAGTAATTAACATTTCTTCTAATGACAGCTTAGAAATTGTACAATCTGTAAATTGTAATCAAATTGAAGAAGTTTTGCCAATTTCAAAATTCTCTTCTTTGTTAAAGCTTCAGAGGGTTGTATCCTATGTGTTAAGATTTATAAAAAATTGTAAGCTAAATAAGAAGGACCGTAATAGTTCTACGCAGTTGGATGTCAGTGAGTATAGGCTTTCGATGCAAGCAATTATAAAACATGTTCAGTCTTTACATTTTAATGAGGATATAAAACACATCAAAAATAACAGTGCTGTAAAATCAAATTTAAAAAAGATGTGTCCTTTTTTAGATAATAATGGTATTTTACGTGTAGGGGGAAGATTAGATAACGCCAGCATACCCTTTTCGCAAAAACATCCAATAATATTGTCAAAAAATTGTGATTTTACTAAATTAATTATTCGACATGAGCATCATGTTTTATTACATGCTGGATTGAAGCTGACGTTATCTAGTCTTTGCACAAAATATTATATAGTCAGTGCTATAACGCTAGTAAAGAGTTTAATTAATAAGTGTTTAACTTGCTTCAAGTTTCGCGCGCAAAATGCGCAACAATTGATGGCGGCGCTGCCGCAGGATAGGGTGTCACAGGATAAAGTCTTCAGTAAGGTAGGCATTGATTACTGTGGGCCATTCAATATCAAGCAATCTAGCATGAGACGCTCTGTTATTTCTAAGGGATATATTTGCATCTTTGTATGTTTTATTACAAAATGTGTACACATCGAGTTGGTATCCGATTTGACAACTGAATGTTTTTTGGCAGCCTTTAAGAGGTTTCATTCGCGAAGAGGGCTACCACATACGGTATACTGCGATAATGCAAGTACGTTCAAAGGTGCAAATAATCAACTAAAACAATTATTTGAGTTATGTAAATCAGATAAGCATAAAGGTGCAGTTTTAGATTATTGTAATGCTCGTGGTGTTGACTTCAAATTTATACCCAGTTATTCTCCTACATGGGGTGGTTTGTGGGAAGCGGCCGTGAAATCCGCCAAATACCATTTTAAGCGAATAATCGGAACTTTGAACTTGACATACGAGCAATTTTCTACCATTGCAGTTCAGGTGGAAGGAATTTTGAATTCGAGGCCTATCACTCAATTCACAGGTGATGTTTCTGATTTTTCATTCCTCTCTCCTGCTCATTTTTTGGTTGAGAGGCCTATGAGCTCACTTCCTGAGCCTAATTTGGATTCAAGCAATATTAATACTTTGACTTTTTGGAAAAAGTGTATGAAAATACGTCAGGATTTCTGGAAGAAGTGGCACAAGACTTACCTGTCTCAGTTTCTAACTCGTCCAAAATGGTTTAATGTTAAGCCTAATATACAAGAAGGAGTATTAGTATTGCTTACTGGTGAAAATTCTTCACCATTACAATGGCCTTTAGGTAGGGTGATAAAGGTGTTTAAGGGTAGCGATGGTTTGGTTAGGTCTGTACAAATTAAAACTAAAAATGGATTCTGTCAAACTAGAGCTATAAATAAAATCGCTGTGTTACCTATATATGATAATAACTAATAATTGATGAGATTTTCTATTTGTATGATTAAGTTTTAGTTATGTACTAATGTCGGGCGGAGTTTATGTTTAAAAAACATACAAATGTAGATTTATTTTATGTCTTGGCAACATTTTCCCGTCCCGCCCCTCTCTCTTCTTCTCTACGTCATTAACCTACAGCGCTGTGTGCTGCAATAAAAATATTCTAAAAAATATTTCTGTTTAATTTACAAACAGACATGGACCTTAATGCTTGTGTCGCAAAATCGACGTATCAAGCGTAACCGGACTTTTGGGGGAGCGGAAGGCTCTTACCCCTAAAAATATATGTCTCGTTTGCAAAATTAAAAACTTCATATCAAGACAAAGAATAATTTTGATGCTAAATTAAAACTGCCTTCACTATTTATATTTAACAATGATATATATTTCATTTCATTTATTGGCGAAATTATAAGATTACTACGAGTAAGTAGAGTGACTACATATTGGAAGTCAAACTGAGTAAAAAAATCAAAGGTTCGTCTCCCTATTCCCATAGGCCCAACGCACACCGAGCGCGGCGCGGCGAACATACTGAGAAGTCAACAATTTAAATTAAACCCTAATCCCTATCATATAAGGTTGAAAACGCCAGGCAAAGATAAAGAAGAGCGAGCGGCGCACGGCGGCGCAGTGAAGCGGCAACGAGAACCGGTGCGCGCGAACCTTATAAGATAGGGATTAGGGTTTAATTTAAATTGTTTACGTCTCAGTATGTTCGCCGCGCCGCGCTCGGTCTGCGTTGCGTTGGGCCATAAGAGTCATAGTGAACTTAACAAAAGAGCTTCCGTTGGATATATTCAATTTAATGTTGGTATTACAAAAAGACATTAGTCCTCTAGGTACATTATTTATTAGTCTAGACTAAAGACCAGTTTCGTTCTGCTATCATTAAAACAACATTTGCAAAGGTGATACAAACATTACGTGGCACGGAGGTTTAGTATTACCGTAAAAGTTTCAGAACACCAAAGTTATTATTCAGCTCTGTTACATGAAATATGAAACATTAATGTAGAGGTACATATAAAATCGGCTGAAGGATTATGATTATGATGATCAAAGAGAAATAAACTAGTTATTCCGACAGCTCGCAGTGTAGAAGTAAAAGTAAAAAATGGGTAGTCTTAACCGTGGGGTGACGGCGGAGTAGAATACATTTGTCACTAACCCCTACTCTTCCCGTGGGTGTCGTAAGAGGCGACTTAGGGACTACACATTGAACAGGGAACGGGCAGCAGCGCTCTCTGATACAGTAACCTTTTAATCTGTGATCTCCAACCCGCCTGCCAAGCGTGGAGATTATGGCAAAACCCTCCATTTAAGTGGAGGAGGCTCATAGCCCAGCAGTGGATTGTAACGGGCCGTTGATGTTGATGTTGAGTCTTTACAAAAAAAAAATGGTTATGTTACTGTTAACATAAAATGTGACTATCATACTAAAATTATTAGTAGCAACATAACATTTTGTTTTGTAAGTCAAATGGTTTATTTATCCGTAAATAGTAGGTTCGATGGTCACTTGTTTTAACGGTAACAAAACTTTTTTTTAATGATATAGCTAAAAGGTAACAATTTCTATAATGACGGTGTTACCTCCTACCTTTCGCCTCACCTAAACCTGCAATAGTTGGTTAGAAAACTGTATTACTCGGTTACAGTATTTTTCCTGTCTGTTTTAGCAAATGCCATGCCTGGTAACAATCGCAACAATACAAAGTCGAAAATGGAAAACACATTGCACTGAACCAACACAGACACGGCTAAAATAATACGTCACTCTCACTCGAAACCTCGTGCAAAAACCACGATGCAAAACAAACAAGTAAAGCAGACACGTTGCTTTGTTGTTATGAATTCATTCAGTTTATGAACAAAACATAAACATGTTTTCTCGCAGTTTCAATACCGTTTTTAAAAAATATTATGGTCTCTTTTGTTAATTACATATGAGTAACCGATAAATACGAGAACGTTTTTTTTTTTTGCTCAGCTAAACCGATAAATGTTAGTTAGGTACCACAAGAATAAGATTTGTAAGAAAACGCGTAAATTTTTAACCGATTTCAAAAATGAGAAGAAGGTTCTTAATTTGTATTATTTTTATGTTTGCTCAGCGATTATTTTATTTGATTACAATGGGAAACAGACAGCATCAACAACACAAAAAATTAAAACTAAATAATAAATATATAAGCCAATAAAGTTTCCACTAAAAAATTACAAAATTAGTCAATTACAACAACACAATGAAAACCACTCAGAAATAAAAGCTAATAGCAAGTCTACATAAAATAAAATAAAAAGATAATTAACCTAACAACAACAACAGTACCTATTTATTTTTTATTGCATTAATATTATATACGAATAATATTAAATATATGCATTTATACTAGGTATGTTGTAACGAAAAGGGATTCTATATTTTTTTAACATTATCCCTTTTCCTCTCAAAAATAGTTATTATTTTTGCCCTAAAAGGCACACTCGTGGTAAATTGAACATACGCAGCTTCCATCAATCATATTCAGAACTTGATACCTAAAGTATGCATGCGCATCAACCAAGAACGTCTAAAATATTCAAGTCTAGTCTAGACGAATAAATGGAATGGATCTACTCGTCCGAACCAATTTTCAAATTCATTGAACAAAACTGTCGCTGGGATCACATTGAGAATTTCATTTTGTCGTTTGGTTCAGAGGAGTAACTAGAAATGATTTTATGTGTGGTAGTCGAAATCACGACGCTGTAACATCGTCCATATTTATATGGTCCCGTAGCCTCTTATTTGGCAAGGATACAGTAGAATCCTTTTGTACTGAAGATAGGATCTACACAATATCATCGTCATCATATTATCATATCACATTTTATATACTCGTACAGTTTATTAACCTGCACAATTATACGAAACCTCCTGAGCCAAATCCGAATTCACTGACCATATATAAACAAATAGGACTATTTATAAACAAACTTTCCTTACTTTTCTGTACCATATTAGGTAGATATATAGGTCATGTAGTGAAATCATTAGAACCTTATATACAAGCTAAAAACTGTAGGACCTTTAAATGCCATAGTAGTTAGTCAACTTGGGATAATCCCTATTTTTTTGTCTATATCCACGTGCGGAAAACACGACCTTTTAAAAACCATTAGTATCTATTTAGAAGGAAAGTCGTACTAGGCGGAATATTCCATGATATTGAAATTAATTCACCTACTGCCTGTTAAAAAAATATCATACTACCCACCTTGCTACACACACTAAATACGAAATATATACCGGGTGTCCAAAAAGGGTATTTGCACTTTTAAATATCAATAAATATGATATATAATGTCATACGTGAAATATATTGTAAATTTAGTTGAAATGGATTCGTATACCGGAGCTCAGCGCGCATTTTGTGTAAGAGCTTGTTATCAAAACAATAATTCGATAATACGAGAGCTCGCCGCTTACATCGCGCGCAGTTCAATGTACGGGACATTTCTTTATCTCCCAGTGCGAATATCATTAGAAAATGGATTAAGACGTAATGGACATCATTTGGACAACATATTTTTTTTGTCGTAAACTTGGCATCGTACGTACTTTTTGCAAATAGTAATAAAATTATGAAATGATATATTTTTCATATATAATTTTTGGGTATAAACTGTCAACACCCTTTTTGGACACCCTGTATTAGCCCGCGCAAATAGTAAGAAGGCATATCTAGTGCGAATATGAAAAATATATGAAATAAAATATCATATTAATCTTAGAATTTTATTGTACATAAGGTATCCTTTGAACGCAATCCTAAAGATCCCGCAGTTTTTTATACAAGTTGAATTAATTAATAACTCGATTATATCAAGTTTTATTCAAACTCACTGAATGAATACATATATAATTCGATTAAAATCGGCTGAAATGAAAAGAATTATGTAAAAGATTTTATCAGTAATGTGAATTTTTAAACCAGAATAATCATCACGAATACGATAGTATAAAATTGGTATTAAAATTGTATTTACACAATATTTTACGCTGTAATAAACTTATTAACCTGCACGATTATACGAAATTTTATGACGAAGCATAAACAAATTACGCGGCCTTTTATACTTATCTCCTTTGCTGACTATACCTACACAAGATGGTAACATATGAACATAAGCACATGAATATGGAATTCAGACCAATATGTTATTCGTAAATTCAATATGCATACCTACCGTTCTATAATACTCCTACCTTTAACATCAGCTACCCTTTGTAAGGGTTCTAGGGATAGCATAAATAGCTCTATTTAAATCAAGGTCCGTAAAGCATTATGTATAGAAAACTATTCATAGGGAAAATTTGCACAGTTGAGTTCCCATGAAGGTATATAAAAGTTCTACCTTAAATAGCTATTAATTAAGAGTTTGCTGCGATGTCTAGATATACGGTGGTGCGAAAAATTCTGAAAACTATAAGATAATATGAAATCGCTTCTATTTCAATTCCAAATTCTATAAAATTTTATTGCTAAGCTATTGTAGTTGTATGTGTGATTTCTGCTAAGAAAAGGGTTGCGTTGTGTTGCAAAATTATCTGAGTGTAAAGATTGTTTTAGTGGACCAGTTAGGAAATGGACGAGATAGGAAAATGGACCATATCGTCGAAATGGTTTATCCATCAAACACTATTTATGACTGACTAAAGTTCTAAATTAAAAATCTATTTTTTACCTAACTTTAAAAAATATTATATTTAAAATAAAAAATAGAAATTCAGTATTGCTACTAAGTCATAAACTCATAAGTACGAGTACCATAAATACAGATATAAATGAAGGCTCATTTAAAACCCAAATTGTCCCATTTCCAGGGAAATCTTATTACCTAAATGATGACGCAGCACCAGTTCTTAATCCCCACATCAATCTAGTTTAAACCTGTGAAATGTAGGTCATTTCGCTATTAGGTCAAATTGATATTAACACTCCACCTTTGTCAAAAATGTTTTTTGTGTCACTGTTAGGCAAGTCTGGTAAAGTCACTTGATTTCAAATTAAAATCAAATCAACGGCCTGTTACAGTCTACTGCTGGACTATGAGCCTCCTCCACTTAAGTGGAGGGTTTTGCCATAATCTCCACGCTTGGCAGGCGGGTTGGAGATCGCAGATTAAAAGGTTACTGTATCAGAGAGCGCTGCTGCCCGTTCCCTGTTTAATGTGTAGTCCCTAAATCGCCTCTTACGACACCCACGGGAAGAGTAGGGGTTGGTGACAAATGTATTCTACTCTGCCGTCACCACACGGCGCATTGATTTAGTCTTGTATTAATATGGACTAGTATTTTCCGTAAGCGTCCAAATGATAGCTTACGTTTTTGAAGTAGTCCCGTGAAAATTTCCCGATTTTCCGAGTCCGAAAGCGTTATATTACCACTCTGGTATAGCAGTTAGTAAAAAACCTAGCCTCTATCGACAACTAAGTCTAGGTAATTGAGTTTGTTAATTAGAAGTCTGCGTTGAGGTCTTTCCTTCTAGTTATTTATCAAGAAGTACTACTGTAAACCAATTTACTTTATCTTATCAATATCTTGAAAAGTCTAAGCAGTGTATGTTTAGGTATGAAGTACTGTATTTATATCTGTATATAAAACATCTCTCGCTAAAGTATTTATTTGTTACATATCAATATCACCCACAAGGTAAAAGTAACGGAAATTTACTACGGGTAAAGTGACCTCAATAAGCTTCAGCTCAAATTATATCCCTTAGGGAATCGACGTTTCGGGGGTTGTTTGTTACTGCCGCTACAACCTTTAATGCTCATCCTAACCTTTTTACCTTAGTAAAGATACGTACCTACACTCGACAGCAATGAATCCGGGTCATATGAGGACAGGTAGAAAATCTCGAAAACTATGCTATCTTAGTAAAATAAATTGTGTTTAATAGACAATTAAACAAATGATAGCAATAAGACTTCTTGGTTATTGTTAACTTATGCCATTAAAACTGGCAAAATAAAAATGGAACTTTTTAAGCGGATCTGCCGCATGACAAACCAAAAAATAAACAATTAACAAATGACCGTTCAGATTTTTGATATTTTGTGTTTTCACTAAGTTATGATTTTTTATCGATGTGGCGCTAGTGTTCACATAGGGTAGCCCCTTCAAAACACAGGTTCATATTTATTTTCGGACATCAGCTGATTTGGCCTGCAATGTCTTAGCCTAACTAGTGAAAGCCTCACAATGAGACTTATTAACACGCTTTTATTAGCTTCACCTGTATGTTAGTGTGCTTGTATGTAACCGACTCGTTTGTTTGGACTCGATTTTGACCCTCTTCAAACGGACAGATTTAATTGAAACTTTGTACACTTAACAAGAACCGGTGACAATACAATAATTTGAAAAAAAAAGACAAAAAAAATACACGCTTTTTCAAACTAAAAAGTGAAAAATAATATATATACCTAGTTAAAAAAACAAAAAAACACGATTTAAAGCACATCAAACTAAAAAGTGAAAAATAATTTCTTAATATAAGCTGAAAATAATAATGAACGAAAAATACTAGTATTACTGTGAAAAAAGCGTGGGGTGCTTTGCTTTGTGCCATATTTTTCGTACCTATATCGAGCAACCCACGCTTTTTTTTTTCACTATAATACTAGTATTTTTCGTTAATTATTGTTTTCAGCTTATATTAAGAATTATTATTCACTTTTTGTTTGATGTGCTTTAAAAGCGTGTTTCTTAGGTTTTTTTAACTATATTTTATTTATGACAGTGCTTCTACCAGGATTCGAACCCGGAACCTCCGTAATGAAAGACGATCGTTTTACCGCTCAGCCACAGAACCTTATTTATTAGTTAAACTTAAAAAAGCAATAAGCTAACCCTATACAAGTTTGTTGATCAAAATGTGATTAATTGTATTATGGTCCTGTGTATTATTCCCATACAATATCAATCAATCAATCAGCCTATTGCAGTCCACTGCTGGACGTAGGCCTCCCCAAGGGTACGCCAAAGCGCACGATCACCCGCTTTCCTCATCCAGCCACCACCAGCGACCTTCCTCAGGTCATCAGTCCACCTGGCAGGGGGGCGTCCCACACTACGTTTCCCGAGACGCGGTCTCCATTCGAGAACCCGTATGCTCCAACGCTCATCGGTTCTGCGACAGACATACAATATGTGAGTATTTAATACCGTAAGATAACAAAGGAAACTTTTGTTACGGTAACCGCTTATTAGCTATTACACGATAGGAACAGAACAATACAGTAAAACGGCCTTGGGATGGGAGCCGACCCGCTATGTAACCTGCCTTTATAATATGGGGACATTTCTTTACTACGCAAATTAAACTGCTTATACGACGTTCTTAATACAGTACCAACACTGGAGCTTTGTGTTTCGTGTATTTTTGATGATTTCTGACTTTTGAATTGACACTCGAAATTTTCGCTACGCTACCTACTTGCAATTTTTTTTTCTCCGCCCTAAGGAAAGTTTGTCAAAAATCCTTGTAATAATAATAACTCTTTTACTCGCACAAGGTAGGTAGTGTCAATTTTGTTTGCAGACATGAATAATGAAGTTGAACTGGATGTGCCTTAAGAATAAAATTGCGAAGGGTTCATCAAACGATGAAGGGTTAAAGACTTAGCGAATGTACCTATAGCTTGCGGTTGCTTTAACCGCACAGACTTAGGTAACCACACACTCCAGGTTTAAGTTTCAAAAATACACGTTTTATTTATTTGCAAAAACAGAAAACTTGGTAACTGTAAATTGTATTCTAAATCATTATAAAAAAAAAAATTACATAGATATTTCAGAATATTGTTTTATAAATTATTATATTAAATTTACCAACTATATAAGTATTTCCAATCCAATTCACAGCTTGGATTACAGATGTTTTTTTTATAAATATTATTATGACGTAACAATTATTTTTAATGGTGAATGAAAATATACACGAGAGAGGTAGAAATAAATAGCGTACTTAATAAGTTAGTTTATTCGCACATTCCCTTATTACATTGCTGATTCGGATATTTCCAGTTTGCTGAGCAAAGTTGGTTCGCAGAAGTTCGTCAAAGTTCCGTAATCCTCAGTACTTTGAGGTTTCTTTGAGTAGCGGTTTACTTACATTATTTTTTATTCAATAAGTTGTGTCGGTTTTGTTACTCGAATGCTTTATTAGAGTAAAGCGTGCATGTATGTTAACGCTGATAATTAAATACGTAAATAATTGTAATTTTTATATTAACTTAATTAACCATTTTTTTTAATACGAACCATTGCTATGTAATGTTGTTTTTTTCTCGATACATTTTACGTGGGTGAAGTTGATAAATATGTCGGTCTGAATATGTGCGTCGTTTCAAAAATAACTTTATACGTAAACAATACAAAGATGATCGTTATGAGAATAAGGTAGCATCTAGTCGCCAAGATACATAAACAAATCGAAAAACCATACAGTTTTTTTTAGTTGTTTTTATTCTTACGTTTGTCTAATTTTAATTTGAGGGACGTGCGGCGAAAAATAAGCAAGACAGACTATGTAGTGTCTAGACTAGATGCCTTTCATTTCAACCTGTCTGAACTTTAACACACATCACTTAACAAATAAACTCTATATAAGGTTGATTGTTCGAGAAACGGCAGATCTATAGGTTAAAATGTTTGTCTGCAAAGTTTCGAGTCTGGCTCTCAACTGTGGAGAACAATATAATGGCAATTTTCATGAAGACAAACCGCAAACTTAATTGAAAAGGGAAAGGACATGTGAATCTTGTTGCTTGCTTGAAACTTCAAGAGTTAAGTGGTAAAGTTCGTCTTGTATAAAAGAGATTTCGACAAGGGAACGCTTCGAAAATTTTAAGTTACTTTATCTTCTTACAACTAACCAAATATCATAGATTTTGTCAGTGAATAAATTAATTCATAAATGCGGCTATGGAAAATAGTTACATCGCTGTAGTAATGCCACTTCTATTGGGTGATTGGTCATTGAAAAGGTCAAAGTTCAGTCCGTATAACTACCCAAGAGGTTTTGCGTCAAACTACCCCCATAATAACCCAAGAGGTTTTGCGTCAAACTACCCCCATACTAATCCAAGAGGTTTTGCGTCAAACTACCCCCAAACTAACCCAAGAGGTTTTGCCATATTAAGGGGGTACCCTATGTGAACACTAGCGCCACTTGGATAAAAAATTATAACTTAGTGAAAAAATAAAATATCAAAAATTTTAACGATCAAATTGTTTCATTAATCTTGTTGTATTTTTAGAATTGATACATTCAGTTATATATTGTTAATTGTAGTAACAGATAGCGAAAGTGCTAATAACGGCCGTTTTTAGCATTTTCGCTATCTCTTGTGTAAGATTTAATAAAATTCGGTATTTCTAAAAATACTAAAGTACGTACACTTTAAAATGATCGTCCACTTTTTTAATATATTTAGTTTTTTCGCTAGTGCGCATTCAGGTAGCACCTTAACTTAACACGTTGTATAGAAAATGTGGTATTATAAAACTAAATGCAGCGCTTTTTCATTTTGAATGGAACTCCCTTCAAAACTTCATTCCAATTCTCCAGGCTCAACATCGCAATGAAGTCTGCGAAGTTACTTGTCAAAGTAAGTATTGTACTATGTTGTTTTGACTTGACCGGTGACCTATTAAGTCACGTGTAGCTACATAATATTGATTGATAGGCACAATTTAACCTGTAACCTCATAAACAGTCATAAATATTATATGGTCTATGGTTTTATCCCTTCAAATGCTTAATTGGGTAGATAGAATTTCGAGCATCAAAGATAACTTTCCTTTCATCTGCGTAGGAAGTTCAAAAACAAAGTTTTGTTAGGAAACTGATCAATTAGCGACCTCTGCTAATTTTGGAAGTTATCTAATGATAGACAGAAGTAACAAGTAGCTGTGGCAGAATGGGAAATTCGAATTCCTCATGAATAGGGAAGTAAATAGGAGTAACGGCTTCGGTGGTTACAGCATTCGGCTCTCGATCTGGAGGTCCTGAGTTCGAATCCCGGTAGGGACCAAGCTCTCCAAAAAAATAACTACTCAGACTGTCCAAGTTCGGTTAGACAGTTGCAGAACTAATTATTTGAACGGTGTTGTCTGAAAAGTGAGATGATTCTGAACTTCGAAAGGCACGTTAAGCCGTTATTGTTGAAATTGTTTCATCAACGGCCCGTTACAGTCCACTGCTGGACTATAAGCCTCCTCCACTCAAGTGGAGGGTTTTGCCATAATCTCCACGCTTGGCAGGCGGGTTGGAGATCGCAGATTAAAAGGTTACTGTATCAGAGAGCGCTGCTGCCCGTTCCCTGTTCAATGCGTGGTCCCTAAGTCGCCTCTTACGACACCCACGGGAAGTGTAAGGGTTGGTGACAAATGTATTCTACTCTGCCGTCACCACACGGCGTTCAAATTGTTTAAGTCAGTAAATGTACAAATCAAATAATAATACAGGTTGAATAACTAACTATTATACATAATTAACTCGGAAAACACAGTATCACAGTATGACGTTTACCCTCCATCATTATAATGGAGTAGAGTAGATAATTAACAATAATAAACAACAGACTAGACAATGATTAACGGTGAGTCATGATGACAATTAGATATAATACAAAAACTTGGCATAGGTTAAAACGAATGCAATTTTCTTCGGACGACTGAGCAGCGCTGATGGTACCCGGATGCATTATTTTGCCAAATGAATGTACACTGTGTATTGATTGCATTTAATTCTTACCACTTTGCATATTATGTGCATTGTGTAGGACAGCAAAACATTCTTAAAGAAAACATGCTGTTATGATCTGGAAACTAGAAGCATCCTGGTACACAAAAAAATAAGTTTAAAAACTAAAACTTGACTACCGAAAAAACAAGCACGAAAAGGCATGAAACAAGAAAATATCTTCAAATTCTTACCTATCTGTTAATGAATTATCCAGTTATTTATTTAATATCTAATAAGTAAACCACTTATATGATTGAAACATTTCAATTTAACGCATAGATATTAGTGATGTTCAGAGGATAGCCGTGATTATTCTACTAGAATGTCAACAATTTTCTTGCGACAAATAATGATGAGATCATGTGACGTCACCTATTTTTTACCGCTTTTTTAACGATCCTAATCACTATTTCTACCAAAGTGGTAATATAGCGCAGACTAGAACCTCATGTACTTTTAAAAAAGCGACCCTACACGTTTAACCGCATTCAGTCAGTCAACATTTTATCGGTCGAGTAAAGCAAGGAGAATCCTTTTGTTTATAAAAAAGATAGAGCTCTTGTCCAATCATTTGTGAGATAAACGGAATCTGGATAAACCGGTGAAATAAGCCAGATTCATCTTCATCAATCAGTCTTTTAGTGACAGGAGGACCAAGGAGAGAGAATAGTACATTACGATACGAGGATCACAGGTGGCAAATCACAAACAAAGGCGAGGGTTTATAATATAAGTTTTAAGATTTTCGTGGTTATTCACTACACTAACATTATCACAATCACAAACCTAAACATTATCACAAACCCGCGAATTGTGATAATGTTAGTGGAGGGTTTATAATGTCACGAGTTTGTCATAAAAACCTACGATCCGCGTGTTGTACGACGTTTTTCAATACACTTGTTAGAAAACTAATAGTAAATAATAAAAATTAAATGGTTAATTAAGAAAGGCACCCACAAAAGCTACTACAGGTAAAATTTTGCATGTAAGAGTTGAAAAAACTAACCTTTATTATATCACGCGCAGTTTTAGTTGCTATACTGTCCAGATTTATCATTAAATATCAACATTTAATCACTCATAAAACGACAATCAATGTAATACAATTAAATTACTATTTTTTTTTAATACGCGCCGATCTCAAGACTTCTTTTTTAATTCGTTAGAATGGATTCGTTCAGCTTCTCTGAATAGATTCGTTAAAATCGAGATAATATTATTTTTAAAATATTACTGGCTGATAATATTTTTGATACAATTTGTTGAAATAAAAAAATATTAAATACTTTTCTCTTTGTAGGAACCAATTTATTTGTTTTATTTTTATTTTAAAATGATCCTGGCTGAATAATAGTTGTAGAGACTGTAACAATTTAAAAAAAAAGTAATGAAAATCGCACTAGTGCGGTAAAACATATTTACCGCGCAGTTTACTGCCTTCGTAAGTTCAATTTTCGAGCAAGGTGTATTGAAAAGGTAATTTAAGTAGCTGCTTTAAATAATAATAATATAACACCGACCGAGCATTAGAGAAAGAAGTGATCACAAATTTCGTCTAGATTTCACAGTGTCGTGGTAGCAAAATTGGAGAACCAACCAAATTGTTAAACCAACATTGCCGAAAAGATGCAGGTCTAATTATGCAAAAAACACCATCTAGAATGATTTTCATTTTTTGCTGCGAAGAATTACTGCTCCACAAATTACCTTTTTTCCATTCGTATAGTATGAAGTAAAGTATACTTTTTAAAATACTCTCTTTCTCGAGCGCATCGCGTGTAGGACGGCACCAATAAATTTTATTTTTGTAACAACCCAAAATAGAGCTAATATTGCATTAGCATTCGGGAACGGGGCACATTTTCGGTCGTCCCGAAGAAATATTTTATAACCGGGAAACGAAAACAATACAGACAAAGTGAATAAAGATTTTTATTACTTATTTAAAGCCGCATTAGCCCAACAATGAAATAAAGCATAAAGAAGAATTTCTAGTAATAATATAAATTATTATAAATTGAAATTAAAAAAGATTACCAATGTGTTTCCGATCTCATTACACGACACAAACTAGCAGTGAACGCTTTTACGTATAGATAATGGCTTTGATAATAAAAAGGGATCAGCTCCATGATCATTTAGTAAACGCGAGCTAGCTAAAACATCGTGTTTGATATCAAACAATTGGAGCAATAATGTTCTTATCAAATATACTCAATATTAGAAGCAGACTCGAACCTTAAAACCCGATGATGAGCGTTAGAAAAAACATTAATACCTATCGCATCGTAAGAATACCGTCCTGACAGCTGTCATACACGTACAATTTTTCTTCTGTCTCTTTTGCACCCATTTCGTTTTCATATTTCCTGCCTGCTGTCAGGACGGCATTCTTACGATGCGATTACTATAACTAAAAAGCCATCAGCGCATACTAACAACTGACAAACTCAACAACCGTTGGATGAAATTGATTCAAGACCTTGCCTTGTGAATATTAAAGTTGCTAGGAACAGTAAATATACACAATTGTCGATGAGTGTAACATACTACCAACAGCTCTTGTTTACATTTCTTCTCGCTGATCGACGGATACAACTCGTGTTTAGAAAGGCAGACCAATAATGGCTATTGAAACTGACATGCTATAAACAATATTGATGGCCAGACGTAGATGTGAAACGAATGAAACGCTATTTTATTACGCCGTGTGGTGACGGCAGAATAGAATACATTTGTCACCAACCCCTACTCTTCCCGTGGGTGCCGTAAGAGGCGACTTAGGGACCACACATTGAATAGGGAACGGGCAGCAGCGCTCTCTGATACAGTAACCTTTTAATCTGCGATCTCCAACCCGCCTGCCAAGCGTGGAGATTATGGCAAAACCCTCCACTTGAGTGGAGGAAGCTCATAGTCCAGCAGTGGACTGTAACGGGCCGTTGATGATGATGATGTTGATGATATTTTATTGTTCCTACTCACGCGTTAAATCACATAATTTGATAGGAAGTAGGTACAACAATCAAGACTCTTGACTCTTCAAAAAAGACTCAAGACAATCAAGGTTCTTGTGGTTGATGACTTAACAACAATCAGTGATTTGAATTAGCAACAGTAGTCAGTACTCCAATGACACTCACGCCACAGTAAAACATAATGTAATTAGAAACCTAAGAGAGTTTTTAGGACGAGTTGCATTACCATATTTGAAATGGCTGATGCGACATATTATTTTTAAAGTTTCAGATTTTTGTATTAGTTTTAAGTAATTAGGATTGAAGTACTTATATTGTTTAAAATAGTACAAATTAAAAGGGTTATAAGAACCTTATATTCCTTTAATTGTATATTCTCACAAAAAATTGTCTGATGATAATTAAGAGAATATCCAGAAATTATAAATTGTTGTAATTGTTATACATTATAAAATGTTTAAATAAATTATATTAAAACATTGAACATCACACTTTTAGTACAATGATACACGTAAGCCATAACTTGCTCGGATGAAAATGCTTTCTTTCTATGTAACAATCCACAATATACTTTACTCTCATACAACTAAGAGTCTCGTATTCCAGTTACACCGTATAAATAATACACCTAACATACATTTCCACTCGCATAACTCTGGTGGAGTTATCATTAGACAGGACGGGAGATAGATTTATCTTATCCGCGATAACTGGAGGCCGCACGTGGGAAATTGCACTCGCATTTCAAACCGCACCTACATGGGTACATATTTCTACGATATCGATTTTTATTTAGAACTGGTAAATAGAAAGAACTAGTCGTCGTTCGCTGAGACACGACTACACCCGTCTCCTTTACTTACATTGTCTAAATAAGCTGATTTTTATAATTATTATTTTATGTAAGATAGTCGAATCAGTCTTTATCATGACAATTATTAAACTTCAATAAACGTCAAGGTATAAACTGATAGGGTGACAGAGCCTTCATCATCAACAGTGCAGATTAACCTACTTCTCAAGTTGATACAAATTGTTTTTTTTTAGGGTAGGTACCTACTTATTTCCATAAAACGTTATCTACAACAAAAATAATAAAAAATAAAACAAAACATAACCGCGTATCTACTACTTGCAGAAAAGCATAGAGAAAAAGTCATCGACGGATATCTCATTAAACCAATGACGTAATGTTCAAAGATGGCCGACCTATGATTGTATTTCGAAGGAAACATCAATACTCGTATCTCTAGGTAAGTGAAACCGGAAACATTCATCGTTGACCTGTTGCATGTTTGCGTTTACGGACTAGACAAGACGAGCATACAGAAGCCAATACAGACAGATCTTAGCTATATTAATATTACAATTGGAATCATGCGTCAACTTATACTGGAATAGCGTAAATGACGCTGTTGACATATTCAGTCAACTGAAGTTTAAGCAAAATCACTTTTATTGTTAGAACAGAAAATATCCCAAAAAGTGAAACCAGTTGTTGACTGCACCCACAGTAAACATGTCTGGAAGAGTTTTCTAGCAACGTGACGTGACGTGAACGTGAATTTCTCTACTTAAATATTAAAGAACAGTTGCAATACACTCGTATCCTCTAAGAAATGGCTTTAGGGTGGAGTATAGGTAGACCGGGGTAACACGTAGTGGTATCTTAGCCTCAGACCTTTCTATGAATGAATGAATGAATGAAATATACTTTATTGCACACCAACACAAACAGATAACAAAATAATAATTATCAATTATTTTCAGGGAGTTCGGTAAATCACGCAAAGAGATAAGGTTTAAACTAAATGTTATTACCTATAAGTAAACAAAGTTGAAGTCTTATCTGGAGCTGTTTGTTAAAGCTACAACGTTATACAAACGCAACAGTATTTTAACTCTGTGGAGTTTCTCTGCTATTCTTCTTCACCGATGAACAGACACTTTCGTATGAACTCATTTAGTAATTTCTGTAAATATGTTTAGTTTACTTTGACAAGCATATCGTCGTCGAAAGATTTAAAAAGAGAATAAGAAGATCAAGAAAAGTAATGCCAGTACAGAAGTTAACACAGAAGACAAGTTATACATGTCACCGTAAGATTGTGAACGCCGTTTGTTTATAATCTTACTCGCGATATTATAAACTTACGGAAAATTGTGAACTGAAACCAACCATTTATTTTATTTTTTATTTGACAGGAGAACCAACAGTTATATTAAATCTAAATAATTAATACAATTGCAACTTTTAAACCAATTAAAGGTTCCCATAGATAGAACTAGGTAAAAAAATGAAACTACGTTGAGACTAACAGCCAAGAAGACATTCACGTGACAAGTAAGTAAATTAAGCACCAGCTTACAAACACCACAAAACACAAATTGAAACATTAAACAAAAAACCAAAAAATAAATCCGCAGAAGAGAACCGCAGCGCACAAATTTATAAACTATGTAGGAATTACAATTAATCAACCAATGTAAAGATGTGACTAGTAAGTTGACGCCTTACTGACTCACAACTTACTGACAACTGTTATTGAATAAATCTAAGTCAAGTTTGCCGGACAACGAATTGAAAGTCTTAACTGCTCGCAGCATAAATGTATTCGATCTGTAATTAGTATTATTTGCTTATGTATAATATTTTCAATTTTAGTATAATATTTACAATTTAACGTATTATTTATCGTTAGTTTATAATCTTACGATGTCAAACCGTCAAATTGTAAACAAAGGTGCAGAGTTCATAATCTGTCGGGTTTTATGACCCGTAAAATTTTGAACCGTGTTCCTGATTGGTCGGTTTTGGCAGTAGCTACCTACAGAATGACAATTGATAGCCAAGAATATCCGCGCTGGACACGTCAACAGTTTAACCAATAAGCGTGCAAGGTGCGTTCCGTCGCATGCCAATTTTTAATCAGTTCACAATTTGACGGTTTGACATCGTAAGATTATAAACTATCAAGAAATAATACGTTAAATTGTAAATGGTTTGTTTCAGTTCACAATTTTCCGTAAGTTTATAATATCGCGAGTAAGATTATAAACTAACGGCGTTCACAATCTTACGGTGACATACATATCTTATTACGACGACGACGACGTGCGAAACTCAGGTACCAACTCCAACTTTAAATTAGCTGTTTCAAATTTGATACTAGTCATGTTTCAGCGAGAAGCAGGCACCGTACGACATGTTGAATTATCCGGATAAACCTCGAGAGTGCACTAAAAGCCGAGCTATTACGTCTATTAATACGAAACCTAGAATCCGTATGTAGGTCGCTGCACGTCTTAACATTTCTATACAAGAACATAATACAGAAAATCTGGTTTGAAAGCATGGTTATTTTTTAGGTTAAGCGAATTTTATATACCTAAATCGTAAATAACTATAAACATGATATTTTACTACAAGCGATCTCTATCATATACCTATAATAGGTAAGTAGCAAGGTCAAGGCAAATATAAGTAGGAATCTTCTGGGTAAGCGTGCCTCATCTTCGACCTCGTCCGTTTTCCATCAGTAGAGATAGTGGTCAAACGTGAACTCGTACATAATAATAAAAAAATACTGTCATATAGCAACCATTGATCTTAGGGTTAGTCACTCAGTCAGACATTTGGTATATATTATAAGTTTCTTATTCATAAAATATAAATATATTTTTATTATAAATTTATCTATGTCACATTAACTACCACTATACACACACGCACACACAGGCACACACACACACACACACGTACACACTCGCACACACGTACACTCTCTCATGCACACCCATAAACACGCATGTCAGCGTAATTTTACTTAAGTATTTTTGTTAAACATCCGAGATAGATCGTTTTGTATAGTTTTGTACGTTAATGGTTATCATTTAGTATTGCTAAGGAAGAGCGGAATCTCCTGCCACAAGTATTTTTAATACTTACTGGGTAGATTCTGGCCTTAGAATATAGCTTGTATGTACCTAACCTTTTAACGAAATAAACTATGCTCACCGGCACAACTAACCGCCCACCCTTCATTTCAGGGAATACTCGTGATTCTTATAATTCTATTAGTTACAGCTCATGTTAGTTAAAAAGTAGTAAATTTAACGTTTATTTAAATGTGTTTAATTTATCGTAAAATTATCAATAAATCAATTTGTAATGTAACAATAAGTGTAGTTTAAAATTAAACCGAAATACAACGGTTAGATGTGCCGGTGAGTATATTTTTTATTTTTCTTTATTTTTTTTATTTGGAACCCGATAAGCAAACAAATATAAATTAACGATATTCTGATTTGCCGCATGATTCTCCGAAGCAGAATTTCTCTTTTGAACCGAACCAATTATCAAAGGCCGAAATATAAGACGAGACGAGACGACTACCTATATAAAGCTTTTCTCAGAATTTTCATTTATTGCTATCAACATTTTAGATTAACTTATTTTAGATTAAGTACGAGGATTATTTCGCCGAAAAATATTATATTAGTTGAGAAAAGAACTATTTTTTATCGGTAACTGATAGTAAAGAAATTATATTACTTACTAACTAAATATTTATTGTAATACTGTTTTCAAGAAAATATATATTTATTAGTCAGTATTATGGGGAAACTTCTTCAGTATTATTTATATTATCATTATTATTGTGAGCGCCAAATTTTACAGCGCATATGTCAAGTTTTGACGTGTGGAATGTAATTTTAAACGGCTTGTTTAAGGATCCCGCTTAAAATTTACGTTTGTGACATAAAATTTGACGTTCATCGTCGTGGGTCAGAAAGTGACAAGACTAATATTAAATTTAAATTTAGTTTCGCTGCGGCATGCTGATCGATTTACTATCGGAACTGTTTTTTTTATCCGACTGCCCTGGGGAAAGTTCAGTTTCATTAACGAGTAAAATTTTACCTATATACAGTTCAATCAACAAACAAAAACACCATTAATAACATTAGTTTACACATTGAAAATACAACGAAACCATTCCAAGAATTACAGATGCCATTGTACGTTTCAAAACACCTTTTCGCGTGTTTTAATATGCAAATACTACGCAGACAGGGGTAGATTCAACACAGTTGGTAATATTAAATTACTTACGTCAAATCAAACGCAGAGTTTGCCGCTGACACAATAACTTTAATTACAATAGCTGGGAAACAATTACCATGTTTTGTCGGTCACAGGTGTTATTATGATCCCAGTTCTGGTATATTACATCAGCGGCATGAATAGGAACTTATGTTAATTATAAAGGAGCTAGGTGCTCTTAGGAAAATTACAGTGGGCCTCGTAGAGGTTCAAAGTTACTTAGTACGCGACAGAGAGGGTTTCAAGGTTTTGCTTATAATGTTGTTACATTTAGTGAGATAATCAGTGAAGGTATTTTATAGTAGGTCCCACCCAGTCCCAAGTTGACAAATAAATAAATATGTGGGGACATTTTCACACACGGCCATCTCATCCCAAACTAAGCAGAGCTTGTACTACGGGTACCAGACAGCTGATATACATTACATAAATAGATAAATACATACTTATATAAATAAACAACAAGACACAAGGCCTCATCACACGAATGTTTGCCCTGGGCGGGATTCGAACCCGCGACTCTTTGCGTCGGAGGCAGATACACTACCACCTGGGCTACGGAGCCGTCAAAAAGGCGATTGGCTGATAAACAGCATAGCTCTGGTTATTATTGTCTTAATTATTTTCGTGTCTGTACTACTTATTGATAGATATTGTTAATGTAATGACAATGAATAAATGTCTTCTTATTCTTTTTTATTCTTATTGAAACATTGTATAGCCAGTAAGACCTCGTAAAATTCCTTACACACAATTTATATTTTATATCGCAATACTAGTATTGATAACCGAGAAAGGAACAAAAACACATCTCACTTCTTGTGTTATCTTAAATTTTGCCTAGTCGAAGGACTGGTAATAAATAATAAATATTTTACAAGCAGTGTGGTCGGGGACTTGGATAACGTTACAAAATGCAATGCATGGTTTTATGATTACCTGCTGATCCTGTTTGTTGAGCATAATTTTATTATATCTTTAGCCTTCGAAGTGCTACATAATTTTACATGACTTAATTATTTTCTGAGGACGGTCGCTGGTGGTGGCTGGATGAGGAAAGCGGGTGATCGTGCGCTTGGGAAGGCCTACGTTCAGCAGTGGACTGCAATAGGCTGATTGAATTATTTTATAATATTTTTAGGTAAGGTAGTTATTTTTTATGCAATTATCATGTTTATGTTCAAAAATTTACTCACTATTTCATGTTGATATCAACAAGGACTATGCAGATAATCTAAATCTTCATAGATATGTTTTGGTTAAGCACTTAGACAAACTGTCTAATGTCACTTTAAAAAAAGCTGTGGATATAGATCAAATTACTTACACAGTTAACGATCGATTCGGTCCTGTTTTTAAAAGCTAACAAACAACGAATGTCAAAGGTTAAAAGCGTACACGTTTACAAAACAAAAAAATGTAGCGTTGGTTTTTAACAAACGTTAATTATCTATTTGATACATCAATTTTCAGCAAATAGGTACTATTGCCAAGTGCATTGAATGAACAAACAAATAATTCCAACGGATGTTTTAATTGCAATATGTTGCTTATTTTAATTTACTGATAATACTGATTATGTTATTTTATCTATCATCGATATTTTTATCTTTATGAGACTATTTTACTATTTACTTTTTTTACTATTCTTCATTATCATCAGGGTGATATTTGAACGATCAAGACCATCTTGCCTAGAGAAGTATAGTCGTATCGTAACTAGAAATACTATAAAATAACTTAACAGAGTATAAACGAAGTAACGACATTATTATGCAGTCCAAGAATACTAGCCTGTAATGATCATAATCTTAACAAACAGATAAAGATAATAAAAATAAAACATTCTGATACTACTTTATCTCCAAATACCAATACTTTCAAATAAAAATATCCATTTCAAAAGTTACTTTTTACGATATGTTTGTACACATACAGCCGTCATACAAGTGCTGAGCATTCACCATGTTTACAGCTGATCGGATAAACAAACTCACCTTCACATTTGTAAACAGAAACACAATCACGTCGATCACAGATCGTTCGATACGAAAATATGCTTCTACAACAAACTTCCTTATTGCATTCACGATTCCAAAATGGTCAACGACACGCGATTTCCGTAGACTAAAAATATGCGTACTTTTAAAAGATTATGGTGTCGCGTGTTGGTAGCGGAGGACAAAAGGGCGTGCGTCCTCACTCGCGAGCGGCAAGCGACTGACTGACTCAACCGCAACGACGACTACAATTCTACACGCCTCATGCAAAGTGTAAAGCATCAGGTATAAGGACAAAGAGGTATGCGATGTTTAATTGATATGTTATCAAAGGAGTTGACAATGGTATGAGACATTTTCACGCTCATTAAGATTTTAGGACGAGCGCTGCAAAATTAGCATCGCTTTCGGATGCTCCTTAATGGCTCTAGCTAGTAGAGGTTGTAAAGATTAATATTTCAGGCGAATAGCATGTCGAGGTAATTTGTACGTCGTGTACTTTTCGGCTAACGACCAGCCATAAAAATATAATAACTTTCACGACTAATTTACATTTCGTCCGAGAATAACAAAGCCTTTTGGAATATGCGCAATTCCATTGCTAGGTAGAGCCATCTGCAAATGGAATGAAAATATTTCGTGAAACAACACAAACTGTGCCCAAGGCTGTCACGGACATATTTTCTAAGTGCGGTCAAGGGCAGCGCACTGTATACACTGGATAACCAATGCATATTATACAGAGTCACGTAAAGTTCCAGATGACTACATCATGTGTAGGTCAATTATTATAGTAGCTGCGGCAATTATTTTTTTTTGTGAATTGCGTCAGAAAAAGCTCAACCTTTCTTATGTTTTGCAAAACCGTTTCTTCGTATTCTAGTTTTTCCGTGTAATAGATAAGCCAGCCAACCCGCACTGGGCCAGCATAGTCAACTAAAGCCTGATTGCTCTTATTGAAGATAAGTTCAAGCCCCTCTGTGATTTAGAAATTGGCTGTCCCAGTTTTTCAATGTGGCAGATGAACCAGACTTCCGATTCTTCATAAGAGAACTGGACCACATCACACACACAACATCACACAAATTTTAGGGTTCGCAAGGTCGTTTCACTGCCTGCCAAAACAGAACCCTTTGAAGAACTGAGCTCGTATCCGACCACTTGTTGAAGTTAATTCACTTCCAAAGCGATAATGCATTGTAGAAAGTCGGGGCTTCAAGTCCTGAACGGATGCAAGATTCGCTCATTCACAGACTGCAATAACTTTTACGAGTAGTTAAGACTAAGTTTTTTTTAGTAACTAAGAAACAAAATGGCGATAGAATTTAGGTGCAGGTTTGGTTCGGATTTAAAAATTTTCGCTTTATTAATAATAAGACAATCGTAACAAATAGACGGAATCTATAAAAAAAACTTTTAATAAGATTATTTATTTACTCTGTGAGTAAGTTAAGAAAATTAAAATTTAAAAGAAAATTCCACACAAATAAATTATTTAAATTAACATATTTCATCAGTTTCACCTGAAAGTTTCGGAATATAAAGAGAGTCATTAACCTTTGCAAGTTGAGGGTAGACGGGAAATACCTAATCCTCTTCACAGCTGGCTGACTGTCCTAAAACTTCGCAAGGGCACCAACTTCGGTAACATCCTAAAAATGCCAACTTTGCCAGTTAGATAAGAGAGAGTTAAGAGCTAGCTCCAGAAAGTGTAAGAGGCTTGATGATGGTATTCAAATAAAAAAAAATGCTAAGTATCTATAGATCAAACTATTTCTAGAATATTCGAGTAATTCGAAACTTTTATCAATTTTACACATTTGGGTTTCCATGTTGTAAAGAAAGTTAAGGAATTTACTACCTTTATAATGTTTGCAATATTTATCAACGTAAAAGCTATCTTTATCATAACTAAAAGTATTTGTTTACTTACAGTCGGTTTTAAAAGAAAGGTATCTTTATCAAACAACACGCCTGTTTGACTGTTTTATTTTTTAAATACTTCCGTACCATACACAGTTTTTTTAACATTATTCTCAGAACAGAAATGAAAAGTAGCTGATAGTTTTTATTTACAAGTTGCTGTAACCTTAGTAGAACTGCATTTAATACCAACCATGTTTTGCATTTAATACCAACCTTTTAAAAATTTAATCAAATATACACATACCAGTTCAGATGTTTTCTTCTACTTATACTATACTAAAATAAAGTACGTACCTGTAACAAAAGAAAGCAAATAATTAGTAAGTATTATGTAATCGAACATACTTTTTTGCCGTGTGGTAACGGCAGAGTAGAATACATTTGTCACCAACCCCTACTCTTCCCGTGGGTGTCGTAGTAAGAGGCGACTTAGGGACTACAAATTGAACAGGGAACGGGCAGCAGCGCTCTCTGATACAGTAACTTCTTAATCTGCGATCTCCAACCCGCCTGCCAAGCGTGGAGATTATGGCAAAGCCCTCCACTTATGTGGAGGAGGCTCGTAGTCCAGCAGTGGACTGTAACGGGCCGTTGATGTTGTTGATTATGTAATCGAAAATTCCAGAGGGTTTTGTTATAATACTTTTCTTCCAATTTTACTACAACCACTTTTTTTAATTACTACTTATACCTATAGCTAGAACATACTGAATCGTTTCTGAAGTATCCTGTGTGCCTGTTATCATTACATGATGTACTAAATGCACTGTAATGACTGTTGTACTTTAGACTCGATTAAACAATAAAAAAATTATTTTGTTTTAATTGTTGTTTGCTGTGTTACTTTACTACCAACACGACTCGACACCTCCTATGAACAACAACGTAACTCAATTTTAGCAACTAATCAGTACAAAGAAAAAAAATACGTTTTACCTATAGTTAGGCTTTTTGATTAAAGCTAACTTCAGTTCTATTGTACTTAGAGACTGCTTGAACAGAAAATTAAGAGTAAATAAAATTATGATAAGGAATATTAACTAAAGTCATTTTGTACCTCAAGTCACGTATCTCAAGTTACGTTGTTGTTGATAGGAGGTGTCGGGTATATTATATGCATTCTGTGGTGTAATTGGTAAGCACGTTGACTGCGCCTCAGCCGGAAATGTGGTATCAAATACCACTGGAAGAATAATGTTTTTTTTTTATAAATCAAACATTTATCAAATAATTTAAAATGCAAATGGCTATTGAAGTCAAAAGGTTAGTTCCCTGTGCCTTGACTAAGGCACACTATAATACTGCTTTTTTTTATTCCCGCTGCATCCGAGTTTCACGGCCGATTGACGCCGGTGCACAGTGCATAGTGCATACACTGCAGTGCCCTTGGACCTTATATTGTCCCTGGATACTAATAGCCATTGACACGTGCTGAGCTTTTTAATTAAATTTTCTACGATGCGCCTTTTATTTTATACTACGACTAAGTATGTGATGTTTCATACTATATCAGACAGTAAGCTTTTGGTTGATGAAATAGGTAGTAAAGGTAAAAAAAAAAACATGTTATTAGGAAAAATCGTACAAAAAGAGGATAATAGCCAGTAATAAATAGGTCGGCAAGCAACGGTGTTAGAAATCGGTCTACTGTTTATAGATACATCTCCATTTTATTACGTCTTACATGAATGAATGAATGAATTATACTTTACTGCACACAGACAGAAACATACAGTAATTACAGAAGTAAAACTATTACAATTGGCGGCCTTATTGCTCAGGTAGCAATTTCTTCCAGGCAACCGGTTAACATGGAGACATGAAAACTAATATGATTACTTAATAAGTTTTTTTGTGTCATTCATCTCATCAGTTCTGTCGTCTTGTTTTAGTTTCTTTCCCTTTCTGTCACATTGTGACGGCTGGCGCCATCTAGTCTTACTGAATCTTGTACTGAATAGATAAACAAATATTTAATAACACGCGCATATAAATCTTATTGCGTCGTAGCATTAGCGTAGATAAAATGCTACGGCGTAGCGGCGTAGTAACCGTAGTCGTGACTACGAGTGTGCTTGGCTTCCTCGTAGATAGTAATAAATCATCTTTCCGTCGTTCTAAATTTTTTATTACTATAACCAACAGAGCTATTTTCGCTCAGTGGTTTCATTCGAATTCTTTAACAGGACGTTATGCACAAATAATCTAGAGCTAAAAGGCTTAGCTTTATGGTTGGCGAGATTCTGCGATCATATCCGGCCTTCCGACCAATTTGCCTGCGAACGACCTTGACAGGGATAAATAACATTTCAGATAAAAGGCGAAAGAAAAACAGGATTTCAATAGAACAAAAAGATGAAAATAAAAGCAGGGATAACTTGTCCCTACTAGATCTAAGTTAGTGATTAATTCCTTACAGTGTTTCTACTTTTCTACTTCTACTACTACAATGACTGGTAGTCAGCACGGGATATTAAGGTAATAGATGCAGTGCTATTAAGGCCGGGTTAAAATTAGCAACTCAACGCGGTTTAGTTGAAAGTTCAACCAACGCATTACTGAAATAACGTTCATATTAGCGTGCGATGCTTCACGGTGGTTACGTCCGACACTGCGCAGGAATCGTACTAAAAATTCGTTTTTCTTGAACTCTTTTGCTTATTAACAGAAAATGGCAGAGTTTATGAAAAATGTAATCGATTTAAAATCTAAGTCAATAATTGACAAGTTATAGTAACGAAACAAAACTATAGCTATCGCTTTAAGTTACGAGATCAAGGAGGTCAAAAAAAAAATTTTGCTGCTTTTTTTAAAAACTTTTGCTTCCTATTTCTAAATTATTATAATGTATTTTAAAATTCTACTCGATTTAAAATTTAATTATGGATATATTCTGTTAGAATATTTTTTTTTTACATTTATAGAATCAGTAGAAGTGCTAGTATTTGAACGTCAAAGTAGCGACTATGGGCGTTATTTCCACATAACCCCGCCTTAAGTACTTTACCGTAGTATTTATTTTTATTCCCCTGTAAAAATAAAAAATAAAAACTTGTAGAGGTAAGGGTACACTTATAAAACACATAGACAAAAGACGGTATCATCTACGGGTAGATGAAAAGAAAAATCTTATCGAAAAACAAAACGAAGCAATCGATTTACCTAATAAAGCTTCCGCTTGTAAAGTTCGCGCATCTGTGCTCGCAAGTTCCTTAAGAATATTTTACGCCTTAAGGTAAATAAGAACTACGGCTGCGGCTTCCTACTTGAAGTTTAAATAGCACATCCTACTAAGAAAATGTTATTTAATACGGAGTTTTTTCCGACTTTTAAGACGGATGTAATCTGTACAAAATTCGAATTATATTCTCAAGAAAACTAGATCTTTAAACTTTGTGTGAGCCGAATAGCATATATTGGTTAACAGCAAATACAATTTTCAGTCAAGTACTTACATAATATAAAAATAAAAGAAAAAAGTTATTTAAACGAAGAAAGAAATGTTAGGCTTAAATTAAAGAAAACTTGGAAAAATTATCGTAAATGTCCTGCATAGTGAAATATTTTACAAGCGTAGACTAAGTTTACCTTAGAAATAAATTAGAAAAAGAAACCTTAAATGGGTTTTACAAAATAATAATTGACTTATTATACAATAAACGAAAGTAAACTAATCAAAATTAATAATTAACTAACCAATATTGGGGTTGCGTGGCTGGCGAAGGTCTGATTGGAAACGTTTTATTGGGAAAAACTAAAGCATAAAATATTACATAATATTTTATAACGTTCCGGTTTCAGCTACCCTCTTTATTAGTTTTTGTTTCAGGGTTATTATTTATTCAGTGCACAAACATTAATATGTCGTTCAGACCATGAAACTAAACAACTTTCCCGAAAAATATAGGTCCATAACTGAAAAAAAAAAAAAACGATCTCCCATACAAAATGCCGAAGCCAACCTCAGCAATTAGTATGGAAGGTACAAAATTTTCTTTCATTTCCGGACCCATGTTTCTTGGGGAAAGTTGTTCAATTTCATGGTCTGAACTACATATTAAAGTTTGTGTACTGAATAAAAAATAACCCCGTATAGATAGGTATAAGCAGTTTATCTCAGCAAACAACCCAATCTACGTTAACGAAAGAGGTTATCAATAGCCTTTTGTAAAATGTATTTACCGACCAATCTTTTCAATTACTGAACCGAGTGCTTCAAAAAGCTATCAAAAGAATTTCATTAAATTGAAAATAGCTACGAAAACACGTAAAATCAACTCCTGTTTTAAAAGCAAATGTAAATATTATTACCTACTAAAGAAACAGTAGAAAATTCAATCAAGGATAATTCATATTTAATTTCCATTTGACGCCTGTAGCATAGCGTTTGCTATTACAGGCTTCAGCATTCTATGTAAATGTTTCTATGCTTAAGTTAAATAAAGAAAGGTAGTTTTGTTTTATAAAAATAAGCAAAATTGACAAGTTAGACGACTCTCAAATTCTAGCTATCTATTTTTCCCTTAGGTATGTTTGCATTGCATTTAAACAACATACTAGCTGCGAATTGCAGCGTGAATGCAGTTCTAGCGAACCGTTCTCTGTGTCGGAACTACATTACAAGTTCCAAACAACGGTGCAACTATAACGCACTCAAGGTGCAGCTAGCAAGTTCCTGTGTGTAGACCATGTGCGGTAATCTATTGTAGCACATAAATGTCACCATAAACAGCTCAAATACATCCCTATCGAGGGGCTCGAGCCTACCCTTAGGGCGATTAAGCCTTAGTTCGGGTTGGTCGACTTCACATACAACCTTTGCATTTCTTCGCAGGAGTGTGCAGGTTTCTTCGCGATGTTTTCCTTCACCATAAGAGCGTCAAATAAACGTACATATGACTTCGAAATTCGAAGACACATTGGTACGAGGCAGCCCTAGCCACTACACTAAAGTGAGCGGCGTAGGGGGCTGTACGTTTCTTTCTTTATACAATTTTTCTTTTTCTTATAGTTTATTTCGTTTCCTTTTTTATATTTTTATTATATCCCCCTATAAAAATAATTATATTGCTTCATAATATCTTGGTCCTCTTGGTCCGTGTGTTTTCATCTTGGTAATTATTAATAATTGTGCATTTTTTTCAATTTAACTTTGCGGAGCGCAGCAGTCGCGGGTTTTATCTGAAGGCAGAGAATGCCATAATATTTTTGTTCTCGTTTTTGTTAGAGTGCTGACCATCTTGCCGTATGATTTAATATTATTTATATACAAGTCTTAGCGCTTTTTTTTTTCTAAGTTATTTTTTCACTACTAATTTACTCGCGGATCTTCTTTTTTTTTTACGTTATTTCACTCGCGAAACTTTACATCACCGCAACTATTGGCTCGGAACCCACGGACCAGCACTGCCATAAGGCAGTGGCCTGGCTAAGGGTCGCCATAAAGTGAGCGGCGTAGGGGGCTGTAATGACACGACGAATGTTGGTGATTAACTGAACATTTATTGAATAAAATACATAGGTATTTATAGTAAACTAGAAATGATCTTTGAACCTTAGAGTTAACCGTGACATTTACTTTATCTAAAATAGATCATATTACAATATTGAATTTAATACTCTTATTACATTGTTATTATAAACAACTTAATTAGGTTACTACATATATGGTGATCGTTTTGTAATTTGATATTCATGTTTAGTTTATTAAAATACAATATATTTTTCCTTTGACATTCCGCAATTACGTCATACACTACAACACAACCGACGACGCTCCTAAATTAATAGTTCTCTACACGTATGAACAAAAATTGATACGTAAACTATTCGCGTTTGTAACATTTCGGGAAAGGAGACAAAGCTATGACTCGATAAGTCACTATTTCAATCTGAGGTAGATAAACACCAAGTAAGCGAGTTAAGTGGAGTGTTTAGTCTTAATTAGTGGGGTCTGGTGGTCCCATCGCTAATTGTGCGAAAAGGGCAGTCGACTGGAGTCGAGGCAGACTCAAATCTACTGAACACGCAAAAGATTTTAGAAAAGATTCCTCAATTACGCGCTGTTCGTGACGTGCTGATTTGACACTAACTTAAGGGACTAATTTACTAGTTAAATAAGCGTAAAATAAACTAGTTAAATAAGATGACGGAGAAGAAAATATTTTTGTAATCAGGAGTGGCAGGAATGTTTGATTCGAATAATTTTAAAAACGAGGGATAATGCAACTTTATGCTACTTTGACCATTTTTACGATAAGAATAAGAATGCATTCATTGCCATAAAAAACCTGAAGGAAACGATATTATATGCTACGGAAATAAAATGGATGCCAAATGTCTATTAACTTATAGCAATCTCTGACCCACTTCGCTTTGTGGTTCCTATAATCCTAGTACTCACGATTCAAGACGTTTAGACCATTTAAGCCTGAATTTCTACAACGGATGAAGTTTAGACATCTTCCATCATCAAGTTTCGTTCAATAGAGCTGTCACAATTTTACAACCTTCTTCTTTTTTTTATAGCTTCCTCTTTGTGCTTTGTGCAGTATAAAAACATTTCAGTTACAAATAAACATACAATTTCTAGTATAAGCTGACACGCGACAGTAACAGAAATACTTATAGTAACAAGACCAATTTATATTGGTTTGTTGTATATTATGTTGTTAATCGTACATTTTCTGTCATTCGTTAAAACGTGAAATGCGACTGCGAGCCAGAAAGCAGCTGGAAAGTATCATTAAACTTTCAGTTTGCTAGACCCGAGACAGTGGTGACAAGTTTGGACTTCTGTAATTAGGTTTCATTCTAAAGTTAGATATTTTGAGAATCGAGTAAAATTGTTTCGTTATCAGGTCATATTGTCCCCTCTGTGGGGTTGGGTCTTGATGGGGTTTAAAGCGAGTAAATAGTTTTAACTTACACACACAACATTAAAAACAGGCTCTTACGATTCGACGAATAATTTAAAATCTGTAAGGTTACTATATCGCGGCCTAAAAGTACCTAAGTAAATATTAAATAAGAATTCTTGTCAGGAAACCTGTGATTTACAACCTGTATATGGGTTGGCGATACGCGAATGTAGTGCGGATAGATCAACTTCACACACAAATTTTGAATTTCTTTCTTTCTATGCATGTATAAGTTTCGTCATGTATAAGTTTTTCAAACATTCTATTCTATGTTTTAATTACTAGCTAACTTACTTTCCACGGTTCCTGAAAAAAAGTAGCCTATGTTTAACATTATAAGCCTCGTTCAACGTTTTGTGTTACTGGCGGCTTGGTTTCTTTACTTAATAAACCAATTAACAACTAAGTAATTGAGTTTCAGGTTAGTTTGATTTTTGTTTCTTGTAATTAGTTTCAGACCCCGAAGCTTAAAAGTGAAATTGAACTTTATCAAACTAAATTAATAAATTATAATTTAATTAAAATTTATTAATTAATAAATTAAAAGTTTATTAATAAATTAAAGAGTTAGCTGATTTTAAATTCTCTGTATTGATCTGGCAGTCAACAACTTAGCTTAAATTGAAATTTACTTTTGTAAAGTCTATCACACTTCTACCTAAATTGTAACAGTTTGACCTACATAGGGTATCGGACCGTTCCTAAATTTACCATATTTTATGAATTATTTTTAAAATATAGATTAGTAGCAGACGATTCGCGAAGAAAAAAACAAAATCGCTTGAAAAACGAATTTACAGTGATTTTTTAAAGTTTCAATATGTCTGTCTTTTCAAAAACGATTTTTTGTATGGAGATTATATGGCGTTACTAACAAATGACGTCACAAGTGGGTATGTGCCTCTCTGTCTAATCTTGAATTTCAAACCTTTATAACTCGGTCAATTTTAAAGATAGAGCAAAAATTATTTTTGTGTTCGATAGCAGAAACTAAGAAGTTTGGCATTATAAAATTTAAAAAGGTAGTCCGATCCCCTATTGTAACAGTTTGACCTAAAGATTTTATTCCCTAGTAATAAGACCGGTCTTCGTAAAGGTACACAGGTAAAACAACGCGCGCTTCATCATCAACAGCTCATATATATACGTCCCCACCGAGGGGCTCGAGCCTACCATGAATTAGGGCGATTAGGCCTTAGTCGACCACGCTGGCCCAGTGCGGATTGGTTGACTTCACACATAACAAAAAAATTCAAAAATTCAAAATAGTTTAATTGCATAGAATAGGTGTACATGGTCTTATAAAGTAAAAAAGTTCTCTATTCCGCCAACATACATTAGCATGCAAAATAAAATAAGATTATAGTCTAAGTATTTAGGTCAAGAAATTCATGCACACTATATAGACAAAGATTTATAAGCCACTCTCTTAGTTTTTTGATCATGCCATTAGTTGGACCTTCTTTAAATCTGTCTGGAATTTTATTATATACTCGAACACACATACAATAGGAACTTTTCTGACAGAGTGCAGTTTTTGGACAGAATCCGGGTACTAACCTATAAGGATATCTTTTAGTTCTAGGGTTAACATCCATCGCTTTTTTAAATAGTTGAGGATATTTTTTTACAAACTTAAAAATTTCAAGTACATACAATCCTGGTAGAGTGAGTATTTTCAGCTTTATAAACAGCGGTTTACACGTGTCATAAGGTCCTTTACAACATATGGCTCTTACACATTTTTTTTGGGCTATGAAAACTTTATTTGCGTCAGTGCTGTAGCCCCATAGCAAGATTCCATAGTTAATAATTGAGGCAACATAACCGTAGTACGCACTTAAAGTCACACTTAGAGACGTGATTCGTGTCAGTCGTCCAAGAACGTAAACAAATCTATTTATTTTATGACAAACTTTTTCAACATGGCTAGTGAAGTTCAGGCTGGTATTCATTGTGATTCCCAAGAATGACATATTCTGTGCTCTTTCTATCGCTATTCCATCATATTGTAGGTTTAGGTTGATTTCTTTACGTCCTTTTACATTAAATTTTACATATTTCGTTTTAGTCAGATTAACACTCAAATTATTTATTTTTAACCATTCAATTATACATTCAATTGTACTATTAATGTCATGTTCATAATCATTGTCTAAATTATTTTTATCACACTTAACTATAACGGAAATGTCATCGGCAAATAATATACATTGGTGTTTGGTTATGCTAGGCAAGTCATTAATATAAAATAAAAATAAAAGCGGCCCCAAAACGCTACCTTGTGGAACGCCAAACTTAATAGGTCTCGAGCTAGAACAATAAGTCGAAGAGACATTAAGACTATTCATTCCAGTTATTTCTACACATTGGTGTCTATTTTGTAAATAAGACTTCCATTTTCCATTTTATTTAATAGTACATTATGATCTACATAATCAAATGCCTTTGTCATGTCAAAAAATAGAACAGTAGCTTGCTGTTTCATATCCAAGCCCTGTACAACACTATGGACTAAATTAAAGCATGCAAGGGTTGTAGATTTACCCTTCTGGAAGCCGTTTTGTTCTTGTTTAATTATATTGTATTTCACACAAAACCTTCGAACTTTCATAACCTTTGAATTTTTTCGCAGGAGTGTGTAGGTTACATCACGATGTTTTCCTTCACCGTAAGAGCGTCGAATAAACGTACATATGAATTCGAAATTCGAAAACAGATTGGTACGTGGCGGGGATCGAACCCGCGTCTCTTCGTCGGACGGAAGACAGCAGTCCGAACCACTAGACCACTAGACGACGCTCCGCGCGCTTACTATATTTTTATTCACAACATAGGTACACTCATCGACACAACAGCTAACCGCCCACCCTTCATTTCAGGGAATACTCGTGATACTCGTGATTTACTAGTACGTCTATCTATGTACATTTGCTTTTATTGCATTTATTGTAAAAATTTAAAGAAATAAATATTTTTATTATTATTATTATTCTTTTTTCTTAAATTGTAAGACTCTCCGTAGAGGTAATATCGGCACGGGCCGGAGCCAAGTGCTAGCGTAGATCTAATGTCAAAAATTTCCTCACGATCCTGCAAGTATTTAAAATAACTGCCTTTATTATTATTATTATTATTTAATTATCTATTTTTTCTCGGCTTACACCGGTATTATTATTATTATTATTATTATTTATTTTTCTTAAATGTTTTCTCCCTTTTACGGGGTAAAATTACCGGTGACGCGGGTTTATTAGCCAAGGGTCACCGGAGTTGAAGTCGACTGTTGTTCGTTGCTGTTGACAAACGACGTCGCCACAGATAAATTCAGGTCGATGTCGCATGATAGAAATTTGCGGACAATGCGACAAGTGTTTAAAATTGCGGCTTTTTGCATCGTTCTATATGTTTTGGGTGGAAGATCTAAAAGTTTCAGAATGTGATGCAGATGTTTTGGTATTACACCAGTGCTGGAGAGTACTACTGGTGCGATATATACTTTGTCCAGATTCCAGATCCTGAGAATTTCCTCTTTTAGCTCTGTATATTTATTGATTTTTTCGGTTATTGACTTTTGTATATTATGGGTATTAGGGATAGTAACGTCTATAAGATATGCTGTTTTAGTGTTTTTATTAACTAACGTTATGTCTGGTCTGTTAAAATGGATGGTTTTGTCGGTGAGAATGGCACGATCGAAATAAATTTTAAAATTGACATTGTCAAGTACAGGTTTTGGTATATAGTCATAATATGGCTTGTTCTTGTCAGATATGAGTTTATATTTAATAGCTAATTTCTGATGAATATAATGCGCGATTTGATTATGGCGATGTGTGTAATCGTTCTGAGCTAAAGTTGGACACGCACCAATTATATGTTGTATAGTTTCTGGTAATCTGTTGCATTTTCGGCATTTATCATTCTGTATATTTTCTTTAAGTATGTATTTTTTGTAATTTTTTGTTTTAATAACTTGATCCTGTATTGCTATTATAAATCCTTCTGTTTCTGGAAACAGATAACCCAGCTTAAGCCACGCATTTGATGCTTCACGGTCTATATGAGGTTGTTCGAGGGCTGTTAGGTGTCTCCCATGTAACTCTTTTTTCCTCCAGGTTTCTACTTTTTCCTTTTCTTTTTCTTGTGCAGTTTTAAATTGTTTTTCTCTCTGTTTCAGATTCAAAGGGGTGAAATTGTCATCGGATTCTACTGTGGCAAAGTGTATCTTACTGGTTTCAGATTTTGTGTAAAAGAATTCTCTAATATTTTTTATTTGATTTTCCCACAATATGTTCAAATCAACTAAGCCGCGACCTCCATGCTGCCTTTTTGTAGTCATCCTTTCGACTGCTGACTTAGGATGCAGATAGTTATATTTGGTAAGCGTTGTCCTAGTTTTGATCTCCAGATGGTTAATATCGGTTTTTGACCACTTTATTATGCCGAATGAATAAGTCATGACTGGGATGGCGTATGTATTTATCGCTTTGAAGAGATTTCTCGAGGATAGTTGTCTTTTACATAGGGCACTCACTCGTCTGATGTATTCTGTTGTTAAGTTTTTCTTTAATTGCATGTGATTTATTATATTTGATTGGTGTATACCTAAATATTTATATAGATCTCCATTTTCCATTGCTGATATTCTTAGGTCCTCGTTAAAATTGGTCTCATTTCCTACTACCTTTCCTTTTCTAATACATATTGATTTGCACTTGTCTAAACCAAATGTCATGTTAATGTCTTTACTAAATTTTGCTGTTATATTAACCAATACTTTAATATCTTTATCTGATTTTCCAAATAGTTTGATGTCGTCCATGTACATCAGATGAGTGATTGTCGTGTCACGTGTTAGTTGGTAACCCTGGTTAGGTTGTGAAAGAAGTCGAGATAATGGGTTCAAGGCCAGACAGAACCATAGAGGACTCAACGAATCTCCCTGGAAAATGCCATTTTTTACTTGGATTTCATCAGTGCAAATTTTTGTAGTTTTTGTTGTTAAGTTTAATGTCGTTTTCCAATTAGCCATGGCATTCTCCAAGAAGGTAATTATGTATGGGTTAACTTTGTATATATTTAAAACCCGGATTAACCAGGAATGAGGTACGCTGTCAAAGGCTTTTTTATAGTCTATATAGGTAATGTTTAAATTTCTGTTGTGTATTTGTGCATGTTTGAGAATTGTGGAGTCAATTACCAACTGTTCTTTACATCCTCTGTGGTTCTGCCTGCAACCCTTTTGTTCTTCCGCGATTAGATCATTGGCTTCTAAGTGCGCCACCATTTTATAGGTGATGCAGGCAGTAATGAGTTTATAAATTGTAGGTAAACATGTAATGGGCCGGTATTCTGATGGATCAGTTGTTTTTTCGCTTTTTGGTAGCATGTATGTAATTCCTTTTGTTACAAATGAAGGTAGTGGTGAATTATCTTTAATAAGATCTGTAATTATTTTTGCAAGTACATTATGTAGTGAAGTCAACTTTTTATACCAAAAACTATGAACGTGATCAATACCACCTGCTTTCCAATTTTTCATTTTTTGTGTAACCATTTGGATATCCTCAACATTTATTTCTGTAAACTCCATTTCATCAATATTTTTAAACTGTTCTGTTTCTTCTTGAATCCATTCTGCCGACTCATTATGCTCTGTTCTTGTTTCCCAAATTCCTGCCCAATACCTTTTAAGTTCAACCTCATCTGGCAACTCTATTACACCTTCTCCGCTATCCGATTTGCAACTTAATGACCGATAAAAATTATTATTATTATTATTATTCTTTATAATTCTATTAGTTATAGTTGATGTTAGTTAAAAAGTTATTAATTTAATGTTTATTTAAGTGTGTTTAATTTATCGTAAAATTATCAATAAATCAATTGTAATGTAAAACAATAAGCGTCGTTTAAAATTAACCCGAAATACAAGGGTGGGCGGTTAGATGTGCCGGTGAGTATATTAAGGCGTTCACACAAATTGAATTCTATTACTTTTATAAATACGTACATAGTCAACAAAAAAACAAACATGAATAGGTATTTATTGGAAACATCTAGTATTATACGATATTTCAATGTTTATGTGGAAGCTAACAAATATTTAGCATTCCTATTACAGCAGGGTCAGCATAACGTCCGTACATAAAATAAACCGCGCGACATAAAACGTAACTGCCAATAGTAACGCAGTTCAAGAACTGAAGACAAGTCTTCGTGCGACAAAAACTTGAAAGCTATTGGCGGTCACTTATTTTATCTATGGTAATACCTGTTAACCCTGCTGTTCATTGTGTAAAAAATACATAACAAAACAAAAAATATTATTTTGCTTATTTATAACGATTTATTACTCGAGCGACACAGCGATTACTATAAGAGCGTGTCGGTGGTGTAGCAAGAACGTCAATGGTGTAGTAGTTAGGGCCGCTGCCTCCCGTCCTTAAAACGCGGGTTCGAACCCTACCCCCCCAATGTGTTTTCGAATTTCAATTCATAATGTACGTTTATTTGACTCTCTTACAGTGAAGGACTTCGTGAGGAAACCTGCACACTGCGAAAAAATTCAAAGGATGTGTGTGAAGTCGACCAACCCGCACTGGGCCAGCGTGAGCCTGATTGTCCTAATTCAGGGTTGGCTCGAGAACTATTGATGCCCTATGCTTGATAAGTTGATTTTGCGATACGAGTCGAGCATCAGGTCTGTATAAAATAAAGAGCTACCTATTGATGATGATATAGACTGACGGTTCACTTACGTGTATTTTTAACGAGTCAATCGAACGAGACAGGATTCGATTCTTAAATAAGTTGAATGCGCCCATTTGCATCGCAAAAGGTTAAACGAGGTCAACGACCGGCCCGGGAAGGCCGCGCAGTGACGTCATAGTATAGGAAATTGATGGTGGTTCCGGACTGGCAAATAAGCAGAGTAATGGACGATGCGATGTGTCAACAATCTAACATGGCATTGTGGTTGTGAATAGGTTTATTGTATCGTATGGTATTGCAAAGGTGATTGTTTATATGATGTCAGTGACGAATACTAATAAAAAGAGAAGTCATGTCAAATTGCAAATTGTTCGCGAAACTTATGAAGGCCATTTGGGCTGAAAATATGTGGAGAAACCTTTCACTTGTGAAAACACTATCGGTACTATATTAATTCTGTGCTGTGGGCAAAGCATGTCCAACAAGGAACTTACAAAACCAAAGACACGAACATTTTACGAGAATTTAAAGCTGTTATACAAAATTAAATATTATACCCACTGCAAATTTAAACGAAACAACTAGCCGACTCCATCACACCTTTTATTTTATTGTAAAATATAGTGCAAAGAAACTGCAAAGTTTACACAGGATAAATCCCCCCTGCCATGAGATCTTTAAGATGTTTTTTTTAGAACATAACTGCCTAAACCACACCACAATCATAAGCCGCATCTGTGCGGAAGACGCCTTGAATGTATCAACTTTCCTTTGATATTTTACAGCCAAACTTTTAACTGTTAAAAATACAAGTTCATAATCCTGGATTTTATAACTTTAGTTAACAAAGACGCGACAGTAACTTTAAAAAAGTAATAAGGTGATTCAAAAATTGGTCTTACCAAATAATGAATATTATAACACTTGAGTCGAAACAAAGGTCTAGCTTTAGCCTTGCTAGTGATCGTTTTAGGGTCGGGCCACACTTATCGACGGCGATCGACAGTTTGTCTATACAAAACGCGGCGAATGATGCGAAAGGATTTCCATACTTTGCGCGCGTTTTATATAGGCAAACCGTCGATCGCCGTCGATAAGTGTGGCGCTTACAGCGCAAGCTGATATTATCCCAAAACAAAAGTCAACAAACCTACCTACTAATAAATAGTAAAAAAGTCATAGAACTATTTTTTTTCTTTACTATTCTTTTTTTTTTTCTTTACTAACGGCACCACCACAGGAAACGTCAATATCTAGCTGAAAATTTAACAATGTTGCCATTAATTCCGTATAACGAATTATTTCTCATTTGCTCTTTTATGTAGCAGTATATAAAATTCTTGTTCTGTATTTTAAATGTTGTAAGTATATTCTGCTTAATAAATTCTTGTTATATTATTTCATAGTTTCATTCATCTTAATTTTTTAACATTACTTTCGCACAAACAGTTCGCCTTCGGACATTGCTCGATAATGCAAGTCTTTGAGGTCCAATGTGTAGAAGAATTCGCTGAAGAAATCTGATCGATCACTTCGATCTTGAACAGTACGTTTTAGATATTTCCGCTGGTAATGGTGCATTTTAACAAATTCTTCTTTTTTAATACCAGAATGCAACGAAACATTAACATCGTAAAACATTTTTAGGTGAAAATACCTAGTTCACTTGTCATCCCGACTGCACAATCGGAACAAAAGTGCATGGAGTTGTATTTTTAGAAATGCATTTGGCTACTAGATGCCGGTAGTTAAATTATTCTAAACTTACATTATTGACTTGGCCTAGTTTGCCGCCGGGTATTTTATTATCTATGGATCTCGGTGTTATATCTCCGAGTTATACAACGTGTTACAAAAAATACCAAAAAAAAGAATATTCTTCATCACAGGCATTTAATTAAAATTTTCCCATCTCTAGTGTCATTTGACACCTAAAATATAGACTATCGATTAACAGAACGGAAAAGTATTTGTGCCCCATTTGTGCCTACATTTTTAAAAGAGATGTACTTGTATTAATTTATGTTAGAAAACATTTTCTTTTTTGCCTTAAATGTCTTGTTTACGTATTTACAAACATAAAAATTATTTTGAAATATTTAGTTCATTATTTCATTAATTTATTATTTCGTAACATTGATTTAACAAAGCTTTTTTTATTTATTTGTAGTTTTTTCATTTTGAAATTAATTGTTCTAATGTGAATGTTATGGTACAAGTAGTACGTAAACATTTTTAACCATAGCGGTAAAAATAGGCACATTGACCTAAAATTACATATCTGGTCCGAATATTCTTTGGCACAGCTGATCACTAGAGATGGGAAAATTTTAATTAAATGCCTGATAAAAATATTCTTTTTTTTGGTATTTTTTGTAACACGTTGTATACTAGGTTCACGAGTATAACGTAGTAAAACGTGGAAGATGAAACTATCAAAATGATATTTTGACTTAAAAATTACATTTTGATACTCGCGTCATTTGCCCAACGCAGGTGTGGAGAAAATATTTCATATTTGATACATTGTTGTCATCTGTTATATTATAGGAATTTGTTTCTGAAGCAACTATTATTTATCCTTCCTCTACATGCTATCACAGCCACTAAGTTTGAAAAACAAAAGTTTTAGGTTCGAAATTAACACTCAAGTATCGTACAAAACAAAGCAACGTGCCTTGAAACTTGTATTCATGGAATTCGGTTCACAACAACCAGATTCCTAAATGACATGGTTAACAAAAACTTACGTCTATGTTACGAATTAGTATATATCTTCATTGTATATCTATTTACATATATGTAGTATAATATAATAATACGTATATATTTATAATACTTAATATGCGTTTATTTTATGTACTTTCACTATTTTTTATCTTTATTTTTTAGTTAGTAATCTTTTATTTGGTTTATCTGTCTGGTGCCGGCAGAATATCAGCGCTGTAGACTTGTCTGCAGCACATGCTGAGTCGGAACCCTTTCCTTGATGCAATACAGCATTCACATCTATAAGTCTTTGTGTTTTAACATAAGTTATGTATAACTACCACTGAACTCTGTTTGTGTTGTATTGTAATTATTTTCAAGGAACAAATGCTTTTCTATTCTATTCTATATACGAATGAAGAAAAATATCTTACTAAAGAAAAACCAAGCTACGGGCGCACAGTTCTAACTAATAATACAACCTTTAACATTCAGCGACGTTGCAATTGACTGCAGGTAATATTAATGCAACTTTTAAATGTGCATCAGCTGGCGAAGCAAGGCCCTGGATCCAGGTCACCTAGTTTCCTACAGTACGAACTTTAACCGACATAAAATTAATCTAGACGTAGGGTTACAAACTATCCCAAATTTATACCCCAATGTTTTTAGCTGAAATAGTTCAGACATAACTCAACTTTGGTCACAAATTAACTTTGCATAAATAGCATTGGTTAACAACTTACAGCAGTAGCAAAAAGCAGAGGGCTTAATGCGACCGATAGCAATCAATCAAGTGTCACGACATTTTTCGTTTTTTTTTCTTCTTTCTAACTAATGGCGACACATCTTATGTAGACGTATTTCGCCAGTGTCGAGTAATATTTCTAGGTTTAAGATATATATCCTTGGATGATTGTTCGGTGAATTGGGCTCAGTAATGTGATAGTACAATTACTGAAGCCACCACAAGGCCTCTTGGAATCATCTAAAAATGTCAGCAAAGTGTAAGCGATTCAATTGTTCTATTAAAGTTTATAGTCCCGAAACATTCACTGGATAATACACTATCGAAATTATACACTAAACACTTCAATAAACTGAAATAAAATAATTAAAACGTAGACACGTCCGCCATTGTCAGATGCTGACAAAAGACCTCGACATTTTTCGTTGTTAAATTAACACGTTAATTACTATGTCTAGCAAAGTGGTAATACAGCAGACGCAGATTTTCGGGGGAACAGAAGGTTCAGACTCCTAAAGTTTCATAACAACATGCCTATATCTAAAGGCGCTCTCAGACGGGCAAGAACCTCGGCCTATAACGTTGCATTGCGGGAGGTAAAACCGAGAAGGAGCTGATTATGACTAGGGTCCCGTTTTATTTTCCTTTACTTGTCAATGTACGTTTTATGAAACGGAGATTCAAGTAGCTGACGTCAAAAATACGCATTCAATCAATCAGCCTATTGCAGTCCACTGCTGGACGTAGGCCTCCCCAAGCGCACGATCGCCTGCTTTCCTCATCCAGCCACCACCAGCGACCTTCCTCAGTTCATCAATCCACCTGGCAGGGGGGGGCAAAAGCCAAAAATACGCATTAGTCTGGTATAACTTCCGAAGTGGGAACTTCCGTGGTGTATTAGGTTGGAATTAATCCTTATAAACAAAACGCAAAGTAATTTATAATTATAATAGGTAAGTAAGTACTTAATAATTTCAAATCACAATCAGATTTACCTTTGATATGGTGATTTTATCATCATAAGATACGATTTTTCACAATACGACACACATCAATTACTTTTTTTTTCTGTCTGATCCCATGTATATTTTGTCATACCGATAAAATGCAGGCCAATAATAATTACGATAACTATTTGGTTAAGTTTGTACGAGTACTGTTAATTAATTCTTGGTCTTGTAGTGAATATTCTAGTCATAGTAAATAAGTACCTAACTAGATCAGCGTGTCTATTTTCACGTTTAATGTTTAACGTCAGTCGACCTATTTGTATGGTTTGTATGGTAGTTAAACAATTCACGTACCAACACAACACACAGTCGCGTCTGGTTTTGTTTATATACTAATCTATGACCGAGTTTCTCTACAAATACTGGAATGTGCCTAATACATTGTATTGCGTAAAGAAACTGACTGGATTGATTGCTTTATTAGTCGATTACCTAATTAGCATAAATCGTTCGAATTATAAAATAAATAAGATCAAAAACGGTCAATATCACGCATAAATGCCGTGATTTATTTCAGGATTTAAAAGCAAAATTTTATAACGTTATTAAGGTATAATATTAAAGTATAATGATTCAAAATCAACGGCCCGTTACAGTCCACTGCTGGACTATGAGCCTCTTCCACTTAAGTGGAGAGTTTTGCCATAATCTCCACGCTTGGCAGGCGGGTTGGAGATCGCAGATTAAAAGGTTACTGTATCAGAGAGCGCTGCTGCCCGTTCCCTGTTCAATGTGTAGTCCCTAAGACGCCTCTTACGACACCCACGGGAATAGGGGTTGATGACAAATGTATTCTACTCTGCCGTCACCACACGGCATTATTATTAAGGTATAATTATTATCACACTTATATCGTACAGATTGAAAAGAACATTAGTTAATATTTGGCTGCACAATATATAGATCTAAGTAAGACTAAGTCCATAAAATCTTGTTACTAGGAAAATACAATCCCCTTATTTCTCTTTAAAACAAAATTATATGTAAGTAGTCATTTGTTTATTCGCACAAAAACGAACATAACCTATACAAAGTGTAAAAATTCTCACCTGCAATGCACTGCAGAGGTTTGCCAATCTGATAGTAGCACCGGCAAATCAATAGTAAGAACACTATCCACGATATCACTATTGGTCCATCTTGCACCAACACTTCCATATTTTTATAAACTGTTTACTAAACGAAAACACTAGCTGAAAACAGTCTGTTACACGATAATGTCGATAATATTACACGAACAACGTTCCAAATACAAACTTCGGTTTACAAAAAAGTGATTGAATTTGAAATAGAGAACACAATTTTTTTTAAAGCATGAATGAATACTAAACTGCAAAGCGAGTAGACGCGGGTCGTTGTCATTTAGCCGCCTCGAAAGATATGCGCTCGCCGGCTTGGCACATGCGCGCGAGTCGAGATCCAAATAACTGGCAAAACATGATTTTAATTAGCCGTTGTTTCGGATAATTTACAAGTTCCAAAAAAAGTTCGACAGCACTATCTGTTTTACGTTTAAAACTCAGCTTCGCGCGCAAATGGAACGCTCAAACACCAAGTTTATACTCTTAACACTGTCAATGCACAGATCTTGTCTGTTTTCTCATCTCGTAAGAAAACAAAAACTACTGTATTTTTGACGCGATCAATGATCTATAGCTGGACGTTAATAAAAGATCATTGATCGATCGCATAAGCGCGCGCGCCGACCCCACTGACAAGACTGACCCGACACGCGCTAGGGATGTGCGTGGGCATTGAACTAGTAAAATTAATCGACACTTAAAAGCAGTTTTTCAATACCTATAATAAATTACAATAGATAATAGAGGTATATTCTACCTACTGTTATGGTATAATAGTTGAAATAAATATTGTTCTGCGAATTATTACTAGATGAATAGACATGCGACCATTGAAAAGGAATAAAAATATGCAAATAAAGAACTATAGCAATTCATTGTGGTAGTTTACACGAACATAAATGCGCAATCGATCGCAGATTATAGGAAACAAAATTCATGAAGGCCTTTGCACTAAATAAACAAAGAGATCTATACAAAGATGGCGGATCTAGGAACTCGCCCCAGATAAGCTTGTCGAATAAATTATCTCTCATTTGACACAACGTTACAAAATAATGAAGAAAACTGTCACTACAAGCAACTTTTAGTGTTGCTACAATAATCAAACAATAACAAGAAAGATTCTTTCAAGGTTGCCTGGAAGAAATTGTTAATTTAGCACTATTGTTTGAATTGTATTTTTCTGTATACTTCTTGTTTCCTTCTCCTGTTGTGTATACTTCTGTCTGTATACTTAAGTTTTTTTGTTCTGGGTTATAAAATTGTTGTTTTTTCTAAGCGACTAGAATACAAGGTGATCTCTGAAAAGCAGCCTAGCTGAGATATAATCTTTTCATCCAAACAGTTTTTGAACATCATCTGTAGTAAACAATTTTTCCATTTGATAATTTTTTTTAAGCATGTATGGATGAATAAATGTCTTTTTATTTTATTATTTATTTATTTATTTGTGTGGATTAAAGTATATTCAATTCTATTCTATTCATTATAATTTTGTGTTAAACTTTCAAATAATATAAAAAAAAATGATTCTGATTTCATGATATCAAAATCGGCATATCTTTTGTACCAAAACCAGCTATTTTTAAAATAATGAAGGTAAGGACATCATCCTATCTTGAACAACACTACTGTCGCTGCAAACTATCGACAAAAACCCGTCCCTAGAACAGACGACCCCCTCCCATGTGCTACCGTTAGCGGTACAGTACAATACTCTCGTAAATGATAACCAAAATAAACTTGCCTCTGTTGCCTCCCAAGGAGAAAGTTGTACAAAATCCCTAGGTAATTATAACCGTGACGTTCAAGATCAAACGGGCGTCAATGTGCCGATGGTACGGATGGACAGGCTCGGATGTTGTGTAGCTAATGTTTCTAATGTATCTTTTATTTGCTTGATGCAAAAGTGTAGACAGAACATATTTGGGTGCTGAAGTTTATATTAGCAACATGCTTGCAACATGGATAATGTTTTGCTAATCACTGCTTAATGTGGTGCTTCACAAAAGGACTTTTTCAGAGGCTCAGTGTCGTGCAGCGAGCTATGGAGAGGGCTATGCTTGGTATTTCTCTACGAGATCGAGTCAGAAATGAGGAGATCCGTAGAAGAATCAAAGTTGCTGACATAGCCCGTAGGGTAAGCAAGCTGAAGTGGCAATGGGCAGGCCACATAACGCGAAAATCGGATGGCCGATGGGGCAAGAAAGTCCTTGAATGGCAAGCGCAGTGTGGGAAGGCCACCTACGAGATGGACCGACAGTGAGGATCGCTGGGTCTCGCTGGATGCAGGTGGCTACGGGCCGGTCGCGCTGGAGTGCGATTGGAGAGGCCTATGTTCAGCAGTGGAAACAGGCTGAAACGATGATGATGATGAATCACTGCCACTTTGGATTAACCGATATGTCAAGAATCCTTTTTCAGCTTACCTACGCTTCATCATAAGAACGGGTATTACCAGCTATTTCAGCTTTGCTTTAATAAGTCACTCAATCAGTCTAGACTAGATAAGACGGGACAGACTCGAACACGTTTCTAAACAGGTAAAAACATACCGAGCTGAGAGCGTCGGTGGTCTAGTGGCTAGGGCCGCTGCCTCCCGACCGGGAGACGCGGGTTCGATCCCCACCACACGGACCAGTGTTTTTGAATTTTGAATTCATCATGTATGTTTAAGTGACGCTCTTACGGTGAAGGAAAACATCGTGATGTAACCTACACACTCCTGCGAAGAAAAAGGTTGTGCGTGAAATCGACCAACCCGCACTGGGCCAGCGTGGTCGACTAAGGCCTTATCGCCCTAATACATGATAGGCTCGAGCCCCTCGGTGGGGACGTATATGAGCTGTTGATGATGATGATGAAATCATACCGGGCAAAAACAAATCTATCTCTTCCTCAGTCGGGCAATGAGACCTGCAGGGCTAAGATGAGACACCGTGACATATTATCTCACAAACGACATGACAAAAATGTCGATTTCAACAAATTTGTCGTAAACTCTAACATGCGCACCATGAAAGAGAGAAGATTATCTCGTCTTGACTCGGCTCTCTCATGATGAAATGTCAAATACCACCAATGCACAAAAATTTAACGAATGAAATATTGACCCTGCTTTCCGAGACGCGCTGAAATCGATTAGAGTACCCGTAATCGCGTTCCGAATCACTGTCAGCCATACATTTTTTTGCTTTTCTGAACGCTAACAGCGCTGAAAGTCTGATTCGGAATGCGCTCTAAATATTATTTAGTCTTTCTCTTTCACAACTATGAAGGATAGACTCAAAACAGTATTGGCGGTTTATTTTCCATCATAATACTTTACGCCGAAGTTCCGATATGGATTTTTTAAAAGTTAAATCAAGTTTCAAAAATGGCTATACAAAAAATAATGTAAGTAAGTACAAACTTAAATTACTTCTTATTAAAAAAAAATTGTAGAGATAAATAGGTTTATTATCAATTTTTCGTTTGTTGGGCTAGCAAATGCATAAGATTTTTGTATCTATTGTTTTAGGGTGCGGAGCAACAAAGACCAAATAAATAATTTGTGCCGTTAAATGACCCAACAGCACCCTCTGGAGATTATAAAATACCGTCATTAGATAGGCTTTGAAATCCTCCGTAAAGCTTGGAACTCGAGTGGCGCACACGTCTCTTATTCTTTGGTGTTGTTATGTTGTATCTTCCTTGCCTCTCTTTGCTCGTAAATTATCAATAAATAGTTGTAATACGTCTCTGCCGTGATAGGTTTCCAAGAGAATAACAACCGAAAGATTCAACAAAAGTTCGTACACGTAGAAAGAAGTCTTAGATGAAAACTGACGACGACAAACATTGTCAGAATTCGTTAAAATATGGCGCCCATGTTCGAGTTTGTCGACAAAAGCACCAGAGAGTATAAAATGTGACCACGAATCACCATTTGACAGAAAGAGTAGAGTTCGCTGGGATCCTCATGTGAGCACTAGTAGACATATAGACATATCACGATTTGGCACGAGATAATGCGATGATAAAATTATGTCACGGCTCTCATCTTAGCCCTGCTGCTCGGTTATCAAATTTGAATTTCTTCTCTATTTACTCTTTTCTTGGATTATAGAAATTTTATTGCAACGCTTCCAAAGCGAAAGCGTATTATTATGGTGCAAAGCATATCCGCAAAGGTGGAATATTTTAATACAAATTGAGGATAAGGAAAGAAATGAGGATTTAGGAAGAAACATATTATGAATATGAAGTTGTTTATTTATACGAAAGAAAGCAGAGAGTTTATTCTAAGTACACTCTATTTGTTCCAAGAAATTGTGAAAGGCTTTGCTGCCGTCTGTACAATCTTCTTGTAGGCAGTTGTAGGTAGTTTATATCGCAACTTACGCATACAAATAGTTTGGGAACACCGAACTTTTCCAAACCAGCCAAAAATACAACGTGCTAAACAACGGAAATCTTCAAAAGGTAACGCAAAACATCATCATCATCAGGCCTCCCCCAAGGATCTCCACAACGACCGGTCCTGCGGTGAACGCAAAACATCTTTTAAGGAAAAGTATATCAGTAAAACTAATTTACATTCTTATAATATTATGCTTTATGTATTATAGGGGCCCCGCGTCGTCGCTTTGTCTACTTTGTGATTATAGGCTAAGCTACCAGCAGCGGAGGCCTAGCGTAATACAATTTTTATTTATTTTTTATGAAAAACAAGACCATTTTTTATATTACAATTTAAAATTCCAGGGTATAACTATTAATCATTTTCAATTCCAAGATTACAAGAAGAAGAACATACATAAGCTCTATACCGCCGTGCCGTGTGGTGACGGCAGAGTAGAATACATTTGTCACCAACCCCTACTCTTCCCGTGGGTGTCGTAAGAGGCGACTACACATTGAACAGGGAACGGGCAGCAGCACTCTCTGATACAGTAACCTTTTGATCTGCGATCTCCAACCCGCCTGCCAAGCGTGAAGATTATGGCAAAACCCTCCACTTAAGTGGAGGAGGCTCATAGTCCAACAGTGGACTGTAACGGGCCGTTGATGAAGCTCTATACTCCTAAAATATAAACTTGTATACTTACTAAATAAGTGTAACTTAGGTAACTTACACGTTGTATTGTATATGAGCAAATGTTTGTCCTTAGGATAAGCTGCGCACCACCTGAGCTAAAATAAAGTGAAAAAGATCGTTAGCTGCACTTAGTAAGTGCTAACTACCTACTGAAATTTTCATCCCTAGCGAACGACTAAGACAAAGAAGTACAGTAACTTTACTTAGATACTTATCTAACTTACTTTTTATCATTTCACAGCAGGGGTTTTCTTACAGATTTTTTATTATTATAGATTACTAGCTTTCCGCCCGCGGTTTCACCCGCGTTAAATGAGTTTTCCCGTGGGAATTAAGTGTTTTCCCGCGGTAGAAAGTAGCCTACGTCCTATTCTAGGGCCTAACCTAAATGTGTGCCAAGTTTCATCCCGATCCGTCTAGTGGTTCAAGCGTGATTTGGCAACAAACATCCAAACTTTCGCATTATAATATTAGTAGGATTATTGTTACAGATTACGGCGTCGGCGTCGTCAGATTATGTACTTGTAGTATTTTTAATTTTCTGCTTTATAATTATTTTTTATTTCTCATATAAACTAGGCACTTAGTTACTAGAATCTATCTAAAGGGTAGTTAAATAAAAGAAAAGTGTGGTAAAGTTTACCATGGCAGGAGGTTAATTAATATTGATGCTGATAATCAGATAAATCATTAGGCAACTATACACCACTTTTGTTCCTTGCTTTGTGATAGACAGCACAAGAATAGTACATTACGATACGAGGATCGTAGATGGCAAATTACAAACGAGGTGACTTTGTAAGCCCTAGCCGTAGGCGAGGGTTTATAATGTCACGAGTATGTTATAAAACCTAAGATCCGTGTGTTGTACGACGACGTTTTTCAATACACTAGTGAGTGAGTGAGAAAACTGATAATAAATAATTAAAATGAAATTGTTAAAAAAGGTACTCTACAAAACCTAATTTTTGATCCAAAGGCTGACAAAAAAAAATAGATACTACTTTTCTCTCAGTAAGAATCGATTCAATTTATTTTTTTAATTAGAATGATCCTGGCTGAATAATAATTATGGAAACCGAAGAAATATAAAAAAAAAACGCACTACCTACTTACTGCCTTCGTAAGTTCAATATCCGAGCTAAATGTATTGAAAATATTTTAGCACAGCGATCTTAAAAAATTGTCGAATTGTTTCTTTTATTTTGTATGTTTAATATGATCATAATGGTGATGTGCTCACAGATGTTTTCATCGATGGCGAAACCCTTAGCTTGTGTTTGCCTGGGCTCTAGCATGGGCACGCGAAACATTTTTGATCTTGTTATTTATGGAGAGATGGACCAGAGTCACTGAGTGGATCCCCCTCAACAGCCGACGAGGAAGAGGGAGGCCTAAAAAGAGATGGCCTGATGATCTAGACACATTTGAAGGAGAAAGGGGAGGTCTTTGCCCAGCAGAGGGACAATTAGAGACTACTAAAAAAACATTATATGATTTATCTAAAACGATGAGTAATGATCAGCAAGGTTGCAGTTCCAAACCTATAATATGACCTCTAATCTATTTTCGATCCATTCACGAGTCCGACCGTGACCGCGCCCGCAGGCCGCATTCGATACAAGATATCAATCAGACTATGGGTGTTTTGATTGCGAAACATCTTATACAAAATCACCATAACATTGATTAAAACACAATCGTGAGTGGAATATTATATTTACCTGTGATGTGTATCTTAGCACGTTTGTTTTATTTTATTTCAAAAGGTTTCATTGCCTCGAAACAAAGAAAAAATAGTTTGCAGAATCTAAAGCAGACTTCCAATCTTTCAAGGAAGAGACGATTGGTGTATTGAAACACAGCTTTAACTTCTACAAAGACATGAATCTTCATATACAAATCATTCAAACATCTGCCTAGTCAAAAATCGGACTCGACTAAGAGATTAGACAGTCTAACTAATAGAAAAAGACCTCATATCATAATTATTATTATTTTTAATTAAGGAACTACGGTGTATACCTCAGACAATCAATGTCTCACGACTATGCAAACGCAGCTGTGTTCAAAATTCCACACAGAAAAAATCAATATAGTATGTAGTATAAAATTGGGTGGGTTTATGAATAATTTACTTTATCAACAGAGTACCTGGCATATTTTAATAGTAGATTGCCGAGATATATTGTGGAACGAAGGTGGAGGCGGTATTTGAAACTATAAGATTGATAATTCAAGAGATGTTTTTATTTTATTTTATAAGATTTTTACACACGCGCAGTCTAACCTAGAATCTGCTCTTTTTCCACAAGTCAAACTTAACTTCCAAATTCAAAATAAATCCAAAGATACCAAAAATGTTTACGGCCAGCAACAGCCAAAGAGGCAAAGAGGTATAGGTATATACACATACCTAACATCCCTACGGCCAGCAACAGCCAAAGAGGCAAAGAGGTATAGGTATGTACACATACCTAACACATTGTCAATTATTTCATAGGTCATCTATTCGGGGCAATGACTGAATCAATGTCAAACGACATTCAGGACTTCGGAATAATAAACTCGATATAATAGAGCTTAATAAATATTTAAAAGCTAATAGTCTTTCGTTCTAAGCAAAAAAATAATAAAGTTAATAAAATTTAGTCTACTTAGATGAAGACTTAGATACACGTAATTTTTCGAAATAAAATCTTTTCTTTTAGATAAATGTAAATAAATTATTGTTTATCAAGCAAGCATTTGAAGATTAATTTATACCAAAAGGCTTTTAGGTGCAACGTCGTCTGTCCGACCTTTGACTGAATGGTCCCAAAAAGTAACAGATTTCTCGATATTTCTATAGATACTGGAAACACGATACTATTTTCAAGCACTCATTAATCTTCGTAATTGTCAGTCTATCAGAAACAATGACGTTACAACACAAAATGGAAAGAGTAAAATTGCTCGGTTATTAGCGTATTCGGACGCGTGTCTATCATTTTCGCATCGAGTTATCAATTAGCTTCATCGAATGCAACGTGAAACTTACTTTGTATCACAAAAAGAGATATTGCTGAAGTGAAATGTAGCTTTTTATTATTTTTTTCTCTTCGATGCATTGAAATAAAATATTCGATCTATCAATAAAAGTTTAAAAAGTATTAAATATGTTTAACTTTTAAAATTATTTTATTCTTTAAATAGGTTTGTTTGTAGTACCGTCAAACACATGTTCGATACAAGATTATTTGAATTTATTTATAATGAACCGCATGTGAACTGCGTATATAAAATTTTGGCGTGATCTTCCGAATTCCGGTAGTTTTAAGAACTCGTAAAAAATAATTACTCTCGCATGTGCAGCCCAAATGCTTTTCCGCTATCAAGTTTTACTTTTTTCACGGAAACTGAGAACGAGGTTAAATGGACTAATCTAGAATGAACTTGCTTTGAATTCATGAATAATTTCAAGTGCAGGCTGTTCGGAAAAACGATTGACGTGTTCGTGAAAATTGCTATTCATTCGAGGAACTGTGCACACTCACCCGTGAGTAAAAAAGGCAGCATATATAAGTTATGAAGCAGACCTGCAAAACAGAACATAAATTGTGTAGGTAAGTTGGGACAACCAACGCACAGTTGAACCTATAATTTTATGGCGATTATCATTTTCAAAGGAATGGCCTGCAAATAGATATACATTCGGATTTGACGAAAGTTTCTAAAATCACAATTATGATGACGTACATCCTCGATGATTTATTTTTGAGATTAGGATAAACAAAAAATTAATTAAAAATCCTTTTTAAACAAGCTTTTAAAGCCGTGGAGTGGAGTATCATTGTTAAGACAAATCCAACGACTAGGTTGTGTTGTGTATTAGAGGAGTTCCTATGGCCACCTTCCGTCTCCATCATCAGACCAGCTCCATGGTACCATAATATTGCATTGTCATCGCGGTTACATAAGTGTACCAAATTTCAGCAAAATCCAATGGCAGCAAGTGCTTCAAAATTGAGTTGCAAGATTTCGCCCGAACATACAAACCCACCCAAGATATACAGTGTAAGTTAAATAAAAGCTTGTAAATAAAAAATAAGGGTTCCTTTTTTACTGCGGAACTCTAAAAAGGCTCACTTTTGTGCATTGTCTTATCTATCTTCAGTCTTTACGTGTTTTAGTTTAAGCCTAATATAGGTACACTTTGTCATTCACCTGATGTCTTATTAATTATTTAAACACCATCAGTTCTAAACTACGCTGTTGCCAGGCTGGCAGCAACTGAGCACACAGCTCTTGCTTGCAAAGTTCGTGTGGGCCGTTATGAATTATTTAATACTAATCGACTAGGAGCCGGCGCACAGAGATGGATCGGCGGAAAAAAGTCCTTTTATCAGAGTTCAACTTTAGGCAGATTTTGTATCATTAATAAATACTACAGTCTTCAACAAACAATGCTATATAATTTTTTTTATTTTTATTATTGTGTTATTGGTTAAATTAAAGGCTAAAGTCAGACTTTAAAGAAACGTTATTTATTTCTTGAAAAATATGACTTTTTTTGCTTAGTTACACTAGAAAACAAGTGTATTTAAAAAAAATATAAAAATTACTGGTAATACTACATACATTAGAGCATCTAAAACTAAATTTATAATTTGAGGAAAGTACTTAGTATTAATGTAGTATCGTTAGAGAACAAAGCATTTTTTTTTTACATAATTTCTTATTTCAATCGACCATATCTAGCTTGCGGCGCTTTCCGGCGGTGTCTTATGTAGTTTACATGATAGGTACATTCCTATAGATAATTAACAAATCACTTCCAGCTGCTAATATCTGCTAACCTTGTTTTTGTAGTCCTATTAGTAAATGAGCTTCATATTGCCTACATTAAGAATTAATTTTTTTAATGAGGGTAAATTACCTAAAAAAAATAGTAATGGCTATAAAAGGGATAAACTTTTGTTTTATTTTTCATTACTTGTTCATAACCGGTACAGTGATAACAAATTTTACACTAAAATGGCGAATTTTACTATTTCTAACGACAAATTAGCCGAAATTGCTATCGCAAGCGGTCGCGATGTCAATAAGTGCGTTGAAGTTATTAAAAGCAATCATACTGATTTATCGGAGATCATGTTAGTGAAAATAAGTGAACATTTGATCAAAACCTTTTTTCCCAAATTTACAAAAAAGTGGAATGAAACAGCTCGGAATAAGAAGTTCTTTTTTGCTAAAAATGAAAAATGGCTGTCAGTAAAGTTTACGGTTCTTAATGAAGATATTGCAGCAGGATCATCAAAACGATCTCACAGTGGAAGACCAGAAAAACCTATCGATGAATGTTGTGACCGAGCCAAAAGGTATAAAGTTAAAAAGCTATGCGAAACTGTCCAACCTGAATTAATTGCTGCAGCAGCTAAGAGAATAAGCGATCAATCAACAAGATGTGAAGCATTTAGTGCGGAGAAAGCGTGGGCATTAATGTTAGATGCATCATTAACAAGGCATCAATATGAAATTCTTAGAAAAGCTGCAAAGGAAATTGGATGTGATATTTTTCCAGCTTATCATAATGTCTTAAATGCAAAGAAAGATTGCTATCCTCCTCATATAGATGCAACAGAAAGCTACGCTTACGTAGGTCTTCAAGAATTATTAGATCATACTGTAAAGAGGATATATAAAACAAAAACTGACGATGAATTGGCAAGTATGAGTGAGGAAGTAACACTTTTATCAAAATGGGGTTGCGATGGCTCATCGGGCCACACTGAATACAAACAGTCATTTGTCGAAGATGGTGCTACAGATACCAACATATTTCTAACAACATTAGTTCCGCTCCGTCTTAACAACAAAATAAATAATTCTTTGGTGTATTGGAAAAATGAAACTCCTTCTTCAACCAGGTATTGCAGACCAGTACAGTTTCAGTTCATGAAAGAAACAACGGATGTCAGTAAAAACGAGATCTCAAGAATGGAAAGTGAAATAGCTAATCTAAATCAAACAACGATTTCCATGAACAACAGGATTTTTAGAGTGACTCATGAACTTCATTTAACCATGATCGATGGTAAAATTGCACAAACAATCACAGATACTTCTTCTAATGCAGTGTGCTATATATGCAAGGCGAAGCCGACTGAAATGAATAAGCTGGAACATTTAAAAACAAAAGAAGTAAATACGGACGCTTTTAAAGTAGGCCTTAGTCCGTTACATGCAAGACTGAAATTTATGGAATGTATTTTGCATATTGCCTATAATAAATCGTTTAAAAGCTGGAGAACCAATGCCAACACGCTGCCACTTAAAGAAGAGGAGAAGAAAAAAATACAAGACGAGCTTTTCAAAAGATTGGGAATTAAGGTGGACTTCGTTAAGCAAGGAATGGGCTCGTCGAATGATGGAAACACGTCAAGGAGGTTTTTTGATAATGTGGATATAGTGGCGGAAATTACAGGAGTCGATGAAAGGTTGATTCATCGATTTTCTATAATATTGCAGACAATCAACTCCGGGGCTTCAGTTGACTCAGAAAAGTTCGGGAAGTATTGTGAAGAGACTACAAGACTGTATGTTGGGTTATATGACTGGTACTATATGCCAAATACAGTGCATAAGGTGCTAATGCACGGCAGTCATATAATTTCAGCTGCTGCATTGCCAGTGGGAATGTTATCTGAGGAAGCCCAAGAGGCGCGCAACAAGGACTACCGTCGATACAGATTAAACCATTCTCGAAAATGCTCACGTGAATTGACGAACGAAGATGTTTTTCACATGCTTTTGGCTTCTTCAGATCCGTACACAAATAGTTTAAGGGCTATGCGTAGCCCAAAGCATTTGCCCTTGCATGAAGATGTAAAAGCTTTGCTGCATGGAGGAAATGAAGAATGATCCTCAAACTTAATTTAATGATTTTTATTCCTGTTCATTACTGTGTATGTATTTGTATGCTTTCTTTGTATATATATATTCATTATTGTATATGTCTTAAAAAATGCACAAAAATTAATGATTTAATTTATTTTGTTATTTATTTTTTAGTTTTCTTTCATTTACTGCTTTTCTGATTTTTACGATACTATAATATAACTAAAACATTATGAAAAATATGCTTTCTTATTATTTTATGAACTAATATCCAACATTTATAACATTCCCTTTCTATAAAACAATTATTTCCGCCGCGCCATACAACGTCCACCACTGTGCGGCGTCCTGCTAAAGTATTACCAACGTGGGGTTTGCTACAGGGCTTTGCTACAAGGCTGTGTAGGTAGCCTAGTTTACGAGTTTAACAACTCGTTTGCAGTTCTAATTCCCTGGTAGAAGGTGTATAGCACTTAACGAGACTAAGTAATTCTACTGAGTGTTAATATACCCTTCTTACTAGATTACATATACATCAAACGTTTCTTATATAGGCGCTCGAAAACCGAATCTTAATGATAATGAAAATGTTTTTAATCGCGTTTAAAACTTCAAAGTTAACTTGATCTGGAGCTCTGGCGTTTTGAAAATTATATTAGAAAGTCTTAGACGACGACGCCTTGTTATTGTATTGCATTGCAATGTACATTTATAATCAATGATCTTTACAACCGATATTTTTATCAGTAGAATGCAAACTTTAGATAGTTTAAAGGTGACGTATTTCTTTCCAATAATTTTAATCAATCTATCTCTTTTTTATTGTGTGGATAGTAAATTCAAGCTATCGCGGTGTCTGAATCAATCGATGATTACAATCATCGAAGAAGGCACGTTGCCATTGGTCCCGGCTACCAACCGGCCACCTGTCTAGTACCATGTCAGCTTAATAACACTGACACTGGGTTTGAAAGGTCGGTCAGCGATCTTATAACTCACACTGTGTAGGTAGTATATAAAAAAATAAAATTCGCCTCGAAGGTGAACGTGGTTAGTTTCACTGACAATCACTCATAGAGCTGTGCAGTAGAAAATAAATTCTAAAATCTGGCTAATTATTATTTATTTTATTTTGATGTAGTGACTTTTATTTAATTTTAATGTAATGGATCTATTAACTTATTGAATTTAAAATTAATTTTTATTTAATTTTTTATTTTACTCTGACTTTGTTTTAAATTTGAATTTTTATACCTGATTGTAAATAAATAATTATTGTATTGTATTGTTTGTGCAGATATGGGCTAATAAGCCTGAAATAAATATTATTATTATTATTATTATAAACGCCTCTTTCGCGGAGGGGTAGGCAGAGACTACGTAAAGTAGAACTTAATTCAAAGCATAAGCATTCAAAGAGTTATTTACATATTGCTATAATATTTAATGAAATATCTATTAAGTTAAGAACTAAAAGGAGACGTTATCTCACGGGAGTGGAATGTGACGTGATGCGAAAATGTATGAAAAGACTAAGACTGGCATTCGCAGTGGTAAAATAAAACATCATGTCGTATTCCGTTTTACGATTTCAGTTTAGTGGCACTTGCAATATAATACGCTCAGAAAACATTAGGTCATGTATTGTGCTTCCGTTAGGTGTCAAAATATCATAATATATAAAAAAAAGTATATTTAGTTTATATGACGCTGCGATATCAGAAACTAATTTTTTATCATTCCAAAGCAAAAAAAAAATAAAAATTCAAAACTACGACCTTAGATAGGACTCGAACCTGCTTCTCATCAACAATCCGGGCCAAACACAGCCGCATTTTACTAATTATGCTACCAAGTTCTGTGAAACGTCGACATGCAATTTAATTTATTACTTGCCTTAAAATGCTTAATTAAAAAAAAAAAAAAGTTTTCAGCATAAAAACATGGGTATTTTGTTCAGAGCATATCTGAACTTCTGATGCTAAACTACCAGGAAAAAGCTTTTATTTAAACGTTAAACTGGCGTCCCTGAGCAAGGAAATGCGTACTTAGAAGGTACAGTCAACTACGAGGCGATGTACATAAAACCAATTTAAAGAGGCCTTGAAAATCTAACATGGCTAGGGATGGCATAGGTCAGGTTATACTGGAGTTCTGGGACTGTTGTGGCGTAGAAGCGTTTTACGAGGCCGGGTTCCGTAGTTATCGCTCCGGAGGTCAGCGCAGCGGGAAATGGACAGGATCGTTCTGCTGAAGGACGTAGCCTCCACGTGTTTCATACCTCGCAGCTAAACATTTATTGCATTTACTATACTAAACCCCATTCCAGATAACATCAGAAAAATAATACAAAATATATCTTTTTCGCAGATCGTACCATTCTCAAAATATCAGATCAGTTGAAGTCCTTAACTATAGGAGGCCATTTTTAACAGTTTTCTTTGTAAGTTGTAGTTTGCCTGTTGCTTTTTACGAAAGAGACATTTAGACAAAGTGACATTTGGTAACTAAACCAAAAAATGGCAGAGAAAAGGGTTATTTTATTGTTCGCACTTGTCAGTCAATAAAGCTTGACATGGGTTTTAAAAACCTTTATAAGATTTTTCGAATGTTATCTAAAAGGGTGTAGGGCGAAACAGGCCAGTGAATTGCACGGATAAGTTTGTCATTCATCCATTAATTACGTCTCATTTTCGGTAAGCTATATTCGATTCCTGAAATAAAATGTTTTTAATTTTTGAATTGACCTCGCGCAGCACCACCCCTGATAAAAGTTGATTAAACGACAAGTATTATATTATCTTTTCGTATTCAAATATTTGGTATATCTTATTACCGGGTGCAGGCGTCAATAAACATAACAAATAGTTTATTTATTTCGAGTTAAGTCCGTCGGAAGAACTCGTGAAGGTTCACCTAATTAAATTTTATTAGGTACACAAACAGAATTTGATGAGCTATCGATATAAGTTTACTCGATTAACTCGATCGCGCCCGAAAAAAGGGAATACAATTTGCTCAACTGAATAATAACATTATTCATTTAATGAAATTAGGAGACGACGACGACGACGACGAGCTTCGTTGGTGTAAATAATTCGAGTCTTGTCACGTATCATTCCGTTCACGTTATCAACCGGATGTTTTATCAAAAGCCAAAGGAAAACTTGAGAGAAAACTCTAGTACAGTCAATTTCTTAAGATATGCTAACAGTAACAGGGTAACTCGAAAGCGATGAAATTTTCTCAGGTAATTTGAAATCGTACAGGTTAGTAAACTGTACAGTTATATGTAAGCAGTGTGTAAAAATAACAATAATTACTTGAAAAACTTCGGCTTTCGAGTCTTGTTACCATATATTTCTTTTCTAATCGCTTGTTTGAGCTCTTTGAAGGGTGCTGCTGGCATACTGATGCATGATGATAATAGCAAATCAGAATACGCATTCTTAATCTAATCAGCAAAATTAAGAACCTGACCGGGCTGGTCATCTGTTGTAGGAGGACCTGATAATCACTGGGGCAGATGACTAGAGAGGAGACCGCGAAACAACGTAGAATAGGATTCCCTGCCAAATACTCGTAGATGACGACGTGAGCCGACGTACAGAAGGTAGCTGGCAGTAACCAGAAGATAGAAGCAAACAGCCAAAGATCGGGCTAAGTGACGTGCAATGAGAAAGTCCTATGTCCAGCAGTTGACTGACGCATGCTAGAATTAGACGAGTTGTTTGACTGTTTGTTACGCAAAGGCACCAAGGTCACACTCCTAATCATATCGGCCGAATAACTAAAGAACGCAATTTGCATTTTATTCCGATACTACCAGAAGCGCATAAATATTTAGAAGTTTAAAGGACGAAGGCCATTCCATGAAACGCGGAGTTGCTGCCATTAAAGGTTTATAGCATTGCGCGAGGACGATTTTCTTAGAAGTCGATGTTAATGGAATTCCAAAGCACTGTTATTCCCTTGTTCAGGGTTCTACTAAAGCCTTCTTGTGGGACAAAATATTAAAAGCAGGAGTCACTTGTAAGTAGACTTTAAAACGAAAGGATCCCAGGCTCGAGATTCACAAAATAGGTTTTTAAATTTTATATCTTTATAATAAGAATTCTAACGATAAAAAAAAGTTCATGTAACGACACCGGACAGATTTGTCCGGTGTCGTTACATGAAGTTTTTTTCTAATCAGAAGTAATCCTTAAGGTTGCGATTGATCCACTAAGGCTCTAATTTATGGTATGTGTGAGATGTCCCCACATATATATTTTTTATACTTACGTATATAATACCAACCAAAGCATTTCGCTTGAACACTCTGTTTTATCCACAAACAGTAAGTGAATTTCATATTTGAGTAACTGAGAGAATTCATGAACATTTCGGACACCTGAAAAACCTTTTTGCATATTAAATAATGATACTAACGAATGTCGACCGCGACCACCACTTAAAAACACACGAATAAGCACAGACTGTGGGACTTTATGATATTATATGACAGTCAGTTTATCTTCATACCCTTGTCCTTTGAGAAGGACAATGACGCCTCTGAATCTCAATTTAATGCTAACAGACGAGATTTAACATTATTTTAGGGATAAAGAAGCTATTTCACTCGCAAGATTTTTTCTAAATTATTTCCACGTTGCCAATTTTGACACGACATTACAGGTTGACTGTGTTGGCAACCCCAACAGCAATTTGTATTTTTTACCTTTGGCAATTTTTTTCTCGTCGTCTCGGTTCCGCTGTATTTAGCGCGTCTCGCCACCTTGCCTGGAATTGACGTGTCACGTTGGCGGTAAAGTGCTTCATCGTCGTTCGTTCAATAACTGATTGAACCCAAGCCCTCTTTTTATTAAAAATCCAGAAGGACCAATATTTAGGTCTCTGGTTAGTGGTTAGTTGGGTTCTTGCATGAAGGAAGAAAAAATTTTACGCGCCCGCATGGAGTACTGTAGTAATCATGCCTATTTTGTATCGAAACCTATGCGGCCGCTCAGAGGGGAGGGAGGGTAGGTGGAAGCGGGAGACGGGGTTTGTCTTTTAACTCTATCACACATCTTCGAATACGTTACGTTAGAAAAAGATAGACACATTCATGTTATGGCATGCCCAATTAAAAACAAAATATCATAGTACGTTTACGACACCCATAGTGTTTTGATTACTACTCCATCAGGGCAGGCAAGTAAAATTTTTTCTTCCTTCATGGGTTCTTGTTAGTGTTGACAGACTGAACCATAGTCCTACCGAAGATGATTCCGAGATGAGACCATAAGATGATTCCGTGCTACCGAAGGCACTTTAAGCTGTTCAGGTTATTCTACGCAAATAATCGTTACATGAGCCGTATCGGAAGCGATTAGTGGATATTAGTTAGATACCTAATTCAGATTTTAACACCTGGGTGTGTGGGGTCGGTCTTTGACCTGCAACAACATCATAACATGATGATTCTCAAATAAATGCTACAATTCTACAGGAACAGCTCGGTTTACGAATATAGGTACATTGCGAATACACTGCTATATGAAAGTTTGAAATGTTTACAATATAGGTTCATTAACTACGCTATGTTACATAATGGTAATCTCTTTCGGTTCACTAAATCCTATAACAAATAAAAAAAGAAAAGTCTTGATCTATATTAGCTAGTGAGATAAAAAAACTCGTGGCGGTTCTATATTTACCATTACCATATCGTTGCCCTCGATAAACAATTGAATCGTAACGCAAAGATAAATAAGTGGGCAAGGTCGGGAATCGACCCTGAATCCGTGAACATTTGGTAGGCCATTCGGCCCTTGGAGGTCGGATCTTGTTTATTGTAATATAGTCAATGGAAATGCGAATGGAATTTGGTTGTTACTCATATTTTATATACTACTAGTAATCTACCCCCGACTTCTCTTGATCATAGCTTTATCTCCGAAATAATTATATTTTGGTACAAAAAATAAAAAGAAGACAGTGTTGCCACATTATAAGAAATGTTAGTCAATATTAGAACATGAGCACAGTTTTTTCAGCTCAAGGTTAAAATTATTGTTTTTTCTTTTCTTTTTAAATAACTTCATGTACTTTTTTTGTTGTCACGGTTTTTTAAAAAAGCCACTTTTTACTATTGTCACAAAGGGCGCTTTTATTTTGTGCTATTGCTATTTCATTTTATAACATATTCTGTTCACTGTAATATTTTGCATGTCGTTGTCGCCTATAATTGGAGTTACAATTAGGCTAGTATCCTATGCATATTTATTTAGTTGTAAGTATTATTGCTATCTCTGTTGGTGGCCTAACAAAATAAAATAAAATAAATAGAAGATAACTCTGCTTCTATTTGGCGTATCAAGATAAAGCACGAGCTCTCTCTGCAATACAACTGTGAAAACGCCATCCAATGAGACGTTTTCCAGCCTAAGTTCCACAAAACAGTCATGGATGGCGCTGAATACGGACTCAAAAATAAGTTATAGCTTGGCTGCAAATTTCCTCCGAGCTTGGCTGTATGGGGAACAGGGAATAGCTGTTCTTTGCTGCTTTTCGCCTTGAAAATAATCGAAGGTACAGATCAGCTATCGATTGTATCGATAATTCCGATTATTAGTTAATTTAGCCTTGGTCAGACGGAGCGAATACTCGAATTTTGTTCTAAATAAACTTTGTACAGGCACATATTTTTGAGTCCGTATTCAGCGCCATCTATGATTTTCTTGTAGAACTTGGCCTGGAAAACGGCTCATTCCATGCAGTGTTTTTTGCGTAGAGCTTGTCAGGCTGTAATGACGCGCCCCACTACCGCATTTACACACACAATTTTTGTTTTAGGTTTTAGTTTTTCTGTTTGACCATGATGTAGGCATAAAAATCGTAGTTCACGTAACAGTCTGTTGGAATCCAACATCAAAATGTATTTTTAAAAATAGCAACACTAAACAACTTTCTCTTTTTTGAAATTTGTATGTAACGTCTGTTCGACTACGTCCGTTCTTGAATACAGTCGCAGCTTTTTTTTAGTCAAAATTACGTTTTTCATTTCTATAAAACATCCAGCCCTTCAACAGTCTACTAACATCTAAACACAGTCCCACATTGTTGTTAATATTGCACTCGCACATCTAAATAAGTAATGCGGCGCGTCATTTCAAGTTAGACAAGCTCTACAAATGTACGGACAAACAAACAAAATTTCTAAAAATAATTGTCTTGCTTCTATTGCTCTTATAAATACCCCTGATATTAAATTTTCTTGAATATATTTTATGTATAAACATAGGCCAGTTACAATTATACAGCATGAAATTTACATCGTTTAGTTCCCGCCGTGTAGTGATAGTACCCGTCAAACTGAACAACTTTTCACGAAAAAACAATTACTGCGACAAAAATATTTTTGTGCTCTCCATACAAAATGGGTCGGTTAGAAGTCACATTTTGTATGGAGAGACCAAAAATTTTTTTGTGGCAGGAATTATTTTTTTCGCAAAAAGTTGTTCAGTTTGACGATTACTATCACTACACGGCGGAAACAAAACGATGTAAATTTCACGGTGTATTATGTACCTTATAGGGTAGGCACGAGCCCCTTGGTGGGGACGTATATGAGATGTTGATGACTGATGTACCTTATACACTCGTAGATACGTTAATTTAAGAGCCTTCTACGACGACAATTAGGAACTCTTCTTCTCGTCAACTATGACTAGGATGATACTATTTGCGGCAAGGACATGAAATTTACTCTTAATCATCGTGGAAAAGGATAGGTAGTAATGAAGACAAAGAAAGAGTATAAGGTACAGTGGTAAAAGTACGGGTAGAAGGCTTTGAGTCAGGCCACAGAATGAATATAGTACTGTAACGAGACATTCGTCCTCTTTCCTGTTTTATGACTGGCAACCTTTCTTGCTGGCAGTTTTATCTTTCATTTTAAATTCATTTTCAAATTTAGATTTTTTACGTTTCGATTTTTTTTTTCTGCCAAATTCTTCACTTCATGTCCTGATCTCCAACAGTAAACTTACCCATGTTACTATTTCCTACGTTAGTTACATAATAAACAATATATAAATACATAAATACCTTCGGACTGGGCCCTGGTTATTTGCCACACTTTATTTTAATATCCTCTACAACATTCTTCGTGTGGTGATCAGCAGCTTCGTGGCGGCTGCTGGGCCAGTCAGTTAGTAGAACATAATCGAATACCCCGATAAACTTCGAGACATACAAAGTTAAGGTAAGGCTAACTTATAATCTAAGGTTAGTCTTTGCTATAAATATACCTGCCTAAGGAAGTAGCCGTGTGGTGACGGCAGAGTAGAATACATTTGTCACCAACCCCTACTCTTCCCGTGGGTGTCGTAAGAGGCGACTTAGGGACTACACATTGAACAGGGAACGGGCAGCAGCGCTCTCTGATACAGTAACCTTTTAATCTGCGATCTCCAACCCGCCTGCCAAGCGTGGAGATTATGGCAAAACCCTCCACTTAAGTGGAGGAGGCTCATAGTCCAGCAGTGGACTGTAACTGGCCGTTGATGAAGGAAGTACCCACTAAACCCTTAAAAAACATCGACAATATCCGTATGTTAGTTTAGTTAAGCTTCGTGAATCCTTTCTCAGTCTAATGCTTCTTTGCTGTATCTATTCACTTAGAAAACAAAAAGGGTATAAAATACAAGAGTACATACAGTATGCTATCTTCCATCAGGGCTTAACGCTGAACTGCAGAAGTCATTGACGCACATTTCTTGACCAGGGGAGCATTAGGCATGGGTGGGTAGGTTATATAACACGACGGAGTCGTAAACTCCGACTACAGGTTTCAAACATAGACTGAGATGTTTGAAACCTGTAGTCGGAATTTACGACTCCGTCGTGTTATAGGGCATTACACGGAATGCACTGGAATCAAATAAACTGATCAGGATTCTGCAGGCGATCGTCCGTAGTTTTTCATTTATTGTTCCTGACTTAGATTTATAGCTCAGCTTTATTTTCTCAAGGTAAAAGCGAGCTCAGCTAACTGCAGGTAGCTTTTATTCTATCTGCCCGGTCGTATTGGCGAACTGGACAAATTAACACTATCAACTAAAGCGCTATTGTATATTTTTTTGAAATCTAGTCGTACAAAATAATCTTCTGACGAAATAATAATAATGATTTTCAATCAATCAATAACAAGAATAAAAAAACAAGACAATCGCCTATCAGACAAAATGCTACTCGAATTACTTTTATCTATTTATGAAGACGAAACTTTTTTTTTATTATAAAATCTCAATTTTTCCATTTTTACTTCAATACAAACAACATACGTTTTACGTTACGTAGATCTTATCGTACTTAGCCTATGCTGTCCCACTGCTGGGCAAAGGCCTCTCTCTTTTCTTTCCACCCTTCTCTGTCTAGAGCATCGGTAAGCCAGGTTTTGGAAAATTCTATATCGTAGATATCTACGATTATTTTATTATTGAACTACCGCACCACAGAATGTTCCATTTCCGCTAATCTGTGACCAATGGATATCTCACTTCCGTATTTCAGACACGGGAAAAACCCCTCATTCCTTCCAGCATCAATACATAGTGGTTGTAAGGAGTTTGACAAATACGAGTGTCCTGATATTGCTCTCTAAAGCCAACCCTACATTATGGCTATTCATCAATCAGCATTATTATCATCATTTTCTATCATCCGTGCGTCGTGGCACTTCATTTTCCATGTGACTACGAAAATTAACCCAGCCATAGGTTTGATCAGGATCTGAGTTAGAAGTGAAGGTAGCATTCTTTTCAAACCTGGACCGTGTGCGGATTTACACTTTTTAAAATTTTGTTGGTTGTGTTAACTAACACAAAAACTCTATGTTTATTATATTGTCCTACTTCCTACTAATTTATAAATGTGAAAATATATTTGGATTTTTGTTCCGTTTTCACGCCTAAACTACTGAACAGATTTGGATGAAAATTGGAATGCAGTTAGTTTGTAATCTGGATTAACGGGATTTTTTTACGGGAAAAGTGTAGTTCCCACGGGAAAATCTTACACAACGCGAGTGTAGCTGCGGGCGGACCGCCAGTGTTGTCATAAGTAGACTTTTATGATGACTAAGTTACATCAAGGGCGACTAGCCTGAAGCGTGAATCACTCGACATTTTGAAGAGGCTCTTAGGATACTACTTAGAATAACCAGAAATATTATTATTTCCGCCCGTGATTTATGCGACTTCTAATATATAAGAGGAACAATATTAAACAAGACACAAATCGTTGTTAACAATATCATTCTTGGAAATGATGATTTCATAATATTAGGTAAGTATTGTATAAAAGTGACGTGTTTTATCTGATTAGTTGTGGATTAAACTACATAGACTGATGCTAATAATGTGGTTTTATTTTATTATTATATTGGCTGAGCGATAGAGTTAGTAGATTACATAAAATATTGGTTATAGTAGAAACAAAATTTGAAATGAAATTCGTACCAAAAAAAGTAACGTACACATTCTAAAGGCGCCTGAAAAGGTAATCATGTCAGCATATGAGTAAGAACCAAGACATGTTTTTTTCGTTCGCTTCTTTTAGTGTATTTTTTTAAAATCCGTATTTTTTTTTTGTCGCAATTCTTGCGTCCTGGCGCCGCCTCCAGGGACAAATTAACAACATGATTTAGAGCGACGGAGCCAATACGCAGATCCTCGACTAAAATATAAGTAGATTAGATACAATTCAAACTTTGTATATGCAACAAAATCAATGAAGTGTAATGAATATGGTACCCGCCCATAGTACGAGTACAAGCTCTGCTTGGTTTGGGATCAGATGGCCGTGTGTGAGAAGTCCCCACTTATTTATTTAATCTATAAATTTAATCATATTTTAAACTTAATTACCTATTAAATGTTTTTAACTTGGGTTGGTAGTTGAAGGGGTTGAGGTTTCGTGTACGATGGTAAGGTTGAGGTTTTCGATATGTAATAAGCATTAATTTTGTAATTGACAATATTTTATTTAAAAAAGGAAACGCAAAAGATGCGACGACTGTGGAGTTTCTTCGGTGAGCTCTTCTCCACAGATTCCGCCATTGTGTTAGTGAACTCACCCAAAAAAATGTAATGACGGATTTAAGTGATGTAATAACATCCTATGGAAATAAATTATTTTGACTTTGACTTTTTGCATAATATGTTGGTAGATTAGGCACAGTGGATACACCTGCTTTAAGGGACGTAGGAGCTTTGTAGGGTGGTCTGTTTAGGACCACACGTATTTACTCAGATAAAGAAGAGCGGGCATTTTTATGCTTAAAAGGAGGACCCTGCCACTAGCATTAAGTGAAATTATGTTAACATAAATATATACTTTTGTTTTTTTTTTATTTTGATTTGTTGAATCGTTTATTAAGTTTCGTACATACATTACGAGGCATAAGATCTTAAAATCTGCTCTGCAGATACAAATGAAAACACTAGCAATTAAATTAGCACCGTTTCTACATAAAAATACTTAACATAAATTAGAAGTACTTACATGACGTTGTAAATCCATCACGTTAACTAGAAAATTCTTGCATGGACTAATGACCATCATTCTTCGCCACGTTCATTGATCAAAGCGTCTTATAAAGGAGCGCGTCCACTAGACGACGGTGTCTAGTGGACGGAGCAGACGAAATTAGTTCCTTCTTTATCAACTAGTTTCCAATTATTCTTCACGTCCGTTCTAAGATCCGATTTTCTCAATTATAAAACTTACTGATTTCTATACCAATATAAACGCAGAGGTATGAATGTGAGGCACAATCTCCAGAGCAATAAATATAGAAACAATCTTGTTGTAGATATGCATAAGCTGGCAAAATCTGAACGGTTGGTATATTTCATCGGCCCCGAAGTTTATATTATAATCGCCTGCCGGACGGCGTACGTGATGCACCACCCACCGGTTCTTTTAAATATAGATTAAAGAAATGGTTATTAAGTAATCAATTTTATGATTATAGTAAATTTTTTGAGTTGCCGTTGCAATTAATACTATAATGTAATATATATGATATAATGACGTGTAACAGTGTTGCCAATAAATAATTTCTATTTCTTTCTATTTCTATAAAATGCGTGAAAAAGCTAAACCACCCGATAAGCCATCCGCATTGGAATTCGGATCGTCGCGAAAGCTGACCAGTGATAACATTCTAGTTACTTAAGTTTTGAAATATTAATTACTTTACTTACTATTTAAAGCACATCCACTATAAAATATAGTGAAAAGTGAAAATTAGGAGATAATTAGATAAATAAAACAGGAAACAGTCTGCAATGTTTTAACAAAACTAGGGAGAGTCTAAAAAGACATTTTTTGTGTGTCAGTATCATCATCGAGTTTCGAAACCGGAACTTCCGTAATGCGAGTCGAACGCTCGACCACTTTAGCCACAGAGGCTATTAGAAGTGGATGCACACTGCCGAAAAATCTTAATTTGCAGATCCGGAATCGTCCGATCCGATGCCGATTGCCAGCCTAGTGAACACGCACCTTAAATACGGCGCCTGCGCCGATAACGGCCTCAAATAAACATACTTTCCACGCTCCAATGAGATAACTCGCTTCTTTCTTTTGATGGTAAGTAATTACTTAGGAGATTGATATATGAGTGTATTTAGTTAGATTGACGTTTTTACTAGTAATTATACACACCGGAAATCAAAATGTCCACGGCGCTTGCAATCAATGCGCGTGCGCTGTTAATTGGCAAACATTGTTTTCATGCTCGGCTGAACCAACAGAATTGAGCTATGCGGTGATTGGTATAGAACACACGGAATTGGCTGATAAAAATTTGTTGTTCACCTGGTTTATGAGCCATATATGTACTTTAAGTAACAGTGTAGTTGGTTTCGTAGCCTGTATTTCAGTAATTTTTAGTAGAGTTTCAGCAAAGTAATTCACTGTCCTTTTACGGGTATCTCAATGAAGACATACCCATTTTAGACTCTGTTCCAGTGATATTTTTTATGAGTATTAATAACATGTCGATGCTCGTTTTATATTTTTATAAAAATCGGTTCTTTAACTGGTATAACGTGTCACCATCGTTCAATAAACTTTTCAATAAATCAAATTGTTAGTCTCCATCTATTCTTGCCAAAATAACGAAAAAACATTACTCTATTTCGTTTTTTCGCAGAGATTAACAAACAAATGAATACGTATATTTTGTTTGGATACTCTTTTACTGGTTTGATGTTTCCATTGATTTTATAGACTTTTTATCTAGATGGCACTATAACTTAGAATCAAATTACCCGCAACTGCAGCTTCACACATACGCAGGCGCGTATCATACTTCAAGACGTACATTTGTCATTTGTTTGTTTGTATATTTGTTTGACAGCTGTCAAATTATCAATATTGGATCGGTGGAATGGAAGCTTGTAAATTATAACGAATGAATCTAGCCAATATAAATGCACTCACCATCATCGCCAATGGTGGGCTGCGTTTGTTTCGGCGTGCTGACGGTACGGGGGGAAGGCTGTAAGCGCCGGCAAGGGGCGCTGCATTCGGGGACGGACTTGCGCTGAAAAAGAAAAAAAAAACACTCATCAATAACTACGTCATCTTCTTATTTGAGTCAATGTAACAAACTAGATTTTGACTTAGTGCTCTGCCACGGTTATGGCTACCTATACAGTATGTATATGTCACCGTAAGATCGTGAACGTCGTTAGCTTGTAATCTTACTCGCGATATTATAAACTTACGGAAAATTGTGAACTGAAACCAACCATTTACAATTTCACGTATTATTTCTCGTTAGTTTATAATCTTACGATGTTAAACCGTCAAATTGTGAACTGATTAAAAATTGGCATGTGACGGAACGCACCTGCACGCTGATTGGTTAAAAGTTTGACGTGTCCAGTGCGGCTATTCTCTTGGCTGTCATTCTGTAGGTAACTACTGCCAAAACCGACCAAGGGACCGTTCATAATTTTACGGGTGATAAAACCCGACAGATATGAACTCAACACCTTTGTTTACAATTTGACGGTTTAACATCGTAAAATTACAAACTAACGAAAAATAATACGTTAGATTGTAAATGGTTGGTTTCAGTTCACAATTTTCCGTAAGTTTATAATATCGCGAGTAAGATTATAAACTAACGGCGTTCACAATCTTACGGTGACATATGTATGTATATTATACATACATCATGATATAGTCGAACAATGTCCAGTCTGGACATACGCATACTCTCTCAATCTTTACAATACAACTGTTGGTCATATCCTTGCAAGCATCCAATTAAGCATTAAATAACTACGTTATGATTCAGTCTCCTATGGTCATATCTAAAAGAAGACAGGAAATATCTGCTATGGTCTAGCCTAGTCTGGACGGAGGCGCTTTAAAGATCTACACAACACAACTGCTGGTCTTACGCATCTATTAGTTTCTCACAAACAGCAAAAGAAACCTTAATCCGCCAAATTCAAACTGAAAGTGTTATTCGGTTGGTTGACTTAAGCTGACACGTTCATTCACAGACACTACACAAGCGTATAATGTGTATGTGTTGTACATGTCAACTGAACTATTTGACCTGTGTGTGCTATACTGATCTAATGATCCCCGCTTTTGGATTTAGATTTCAATTCTTTTGCTGTTCCAAAACTACCACAAAAAATAACCTTATTATTACTGGCTTCTACAAAGTCAAAGTAAAAAATTATTTCCATAAGATGTTATTACATCACTTAGATCCGTCAATACATTTTTTGGGTGAGTTCACTAACACAATGGCGGAATCTGTGGAGAAGAGCTCACCGAAGAAACAGGGAATCTATCTCTCCAGCATAAACACGTAAAAGCTTAGAATCCGTAAAAGTAATGATGGACTAGCCAGTAGTCAAAGATTTTCTTACTAATACAACCGTCTTAGTGTCATCGTGTCATTTAGTAAAACAGGTAGGTATGTACACCGCCAAGTCACGCTTGAGTTAATAATTAGAAACTGATGACCAATATTCTCACATAAATTGCAGTGTGTGGGAGGTTTGAAAATACATTTAAAGATTACTCCATTCTAAGTAAAACGAATGATGTATGTACTACATTGTTGTGGGTGTCAAAGCAGTTGCACTGTTCTAGGAACGAACCTATTCTAAATTCTAATATGTCTTTTGTTCGTAAATTACTCGTGAATAGTTACAATTCTAAGTATATTGCGTGGTAAATTAACCAAAATTATTAACCCTGATATTTTAAGTGTTTAGTATAGGCTACGCAATGTGTATTGAAATGTGATTGTTGATTAGTACTATAGTTTTCCCTAGGTCATGAATCATTGACTACTAGTGGAACAAGAAAAGGCGTGTTAATTTATTTAGTCTAGATGTGATTAATTATACCACAACTACATACTTAAAATATCTAACATAACAAGTTACTACCAACCTCAAATTTAACCAAAACATGTATAAATTCGAATATTTTCAGACGCAAAGTTTTGATAGAGCGAATAAAACTTAGTCTAGATGGGTTAAAAAATAAAGTTGAAGCTATTGACTGAAGTACAGACAAATCCATTCAAAGAGTTGGGATGATAAAATAAAAAAAGCATCAAGGTAAGAGTCTTTAATTAATGTAGCTATCCCAACCCTCCACCTTGAGGAGTCATTTAACTTATTTACTAGATTAGAAGGCTAACAATTGCAATTCCCAAATGAGATATAATTCATTTAAAAAAAATAGGCATATTTTAGACGCGCGTGCTACATCTTCGAACTAATCATCAGTTACAATCAACTGGTAAGTGGTCAAACGCAAACATATTCAATAAAAAAATAAGTTTTATTCCGGCCTAGGCTTGTATTACCAATTAAATATACACCATAAAAGTTTAATGCAGATTTTTTTTCTAGCCTACGAGATCCCACTGCTGGGCAAAGGACTCCCCCGACTTCTTCCACCGCTCTCTGTCCTGCGCATGCTCTGGCCAGTCTACACAAAATGCATCCAATCGTCAGGTTAATGCAGAAATTATTAAGGTTAAACGATTATTTAAAAATAAATAAATTATATTTTTTTTAAAGTAATATTAAATTAAATACAGTAAAATTAATATTTATTTATGAGATACAAGTCTTCTTAAACAAATTCAACACCACTCACATTAACGCCAACGATAAAATAAATTAGGGCTCGTGGTTTCAAGTGGTCCCTGTAGCACTACAGAAGCCTTTTCACCGAATTCTCGTGAAGACAGAACACCGAAATTAATCCTCTCCTCTCTTAGGAATTCACAGACATTCGCTGAACATTTCGTAGATTAAAAGATAATGAAATGGTTGTATAAATGACACTTTAAGAGTAATTGGTGCATTAATCTTACTTAGAACCTTTAAGATGTCTGAAATACAGATTATGTAAGTCTAAATATTAATAAATTAACATTAAACTATTCTGTCACATTTTCAGGTATTATTAATATTAAAGCCTGTAGATTAGATTTCAGATAAAATAACAGTTTATTTTAAATAGAGACAGGGCGTAATATAAATATCTTTAATAATATTACCAACCAATAGAATCTAGTTATAAAAATAGTAATTTGCTGCCATTTAAAAAAAAAAAATATTATTTCATTTTAGTACTTGATTTAATATAAAATGGTTTCACGGAGCATTGACGCTTTAAGACGACCATTGTTATTTTCTGAAGAATAGCTTTGAGAAAAAACACAAAAGAAAATCTATCTAGAAGAAAAACTTAAAGCCACTTACCACTTTGATCTTGTAATCCTTGAAATAAATCCTCATCGTGTCTCATGAAGCTTATGACGTCACATAAGATTCAGAGTCTCAATATCACTTATATTTTCTTGTTACATTTACTGGCTATAAAAAACAAAAGAAAATCACACGAAGCTCAAGACGACGGACGACGTTATGATTATGACGCAAGACCATATTACTTCTTGAGGAGAATCCTTTCACTAGACGCAATCTCAGTATTTATCTGCAGCTCAGATGATATTGAACTTATTCCAGATTGGTTGTGACATAATATTGTAATCTTAGGGAGCTTACTCTGACATCATAAACATGAGTGGCTATCTACACAAGAGAATAAGAGAATGGAATAATATTCCTATTCGATAAAACAGAACAAGATACTGAAGAAAATATTGTACACATAATCTTTATTTGAAGACTCTTATGCACTATTGTTTTACTAACAAAAATGGACGTGTATTGCCCGAATCGAAGACAAAATAAATTAGATATAAAAATTTGAATGGGTCGAAGTTTTTCTTCCGATGATTCATGAAGGAGAAACGACCAGGCAAAGGGCAAAATAAGATGCACAGAAGATACCTGCTTCAAGAGTTACCTTGGATGTTTCCATAAGAGTTTGCAGAATAGTTTTTACGTCTATCGACAGTTTAGTATAATTCCAAGAGTGTGACTAAATCTATGGAACGTTACATATATTGTTGACTGTTTTTATACGTAATGTACGGGTACTATTTTCATTATCATCATCATATTTTTACGTTTCTTAATCAACTAGAAAACTAGTCTCTAAGTTGTCTATTATAGACCCTTTGCTAGTTGAAACGTCTAATTTGGTTTGTCATATTGTGATTGCAACACAACAGAACCTACAGGCCTAGATTATAACAACCTTCGACCAACAGATAGAATGTCGATCTAGGTAGTGCAACTCCTACACAAATGCTAATTCCTTCATTGAATATTTAATATGTTTGGTTGAGATTAACAAATGAACAAGTTATTTGACTAGATCCTTATCCTGTCGTGCGGATTTGAGGCACCTGTCTCTAGAGATGCTGGCATATATTCTTTCAGTTTTCTAAGAAAATAAATATAAAGAACGCAATTCTTACTTCTTCCTACGTAAGTTAAACATTATTATACATTAATTTATTTAAGGGTCTCATGAAAATTTTAGGGCGCGTATTGTATGCCCGTTGAATTCGGAGAAATGAGCCAGAGTCATTTGATCTTGGATCAGAGATTGGTTTTTTTTCTTCATCCGAAGTGGAAGCCTAAAAAACCATAGCGCGAAAATGGACTATAAATATTTAGTTGTTTATTTACAACGCAGATGTTACAGTACAGGTACCAATTTACTAATGCGTCATACCATGTAACATAAAGTTAGGCAAGATATTAATTTGTTAACAAGTTTGAGGGTAGAGCCAAGGGGTAGAGCAATTAGGGATATGTCTGGGAGATATTATTAAGATAAAAGCGATGTCTGGTTTGTTTACTAATAGCTTACATTTACACAAACAATGTTTTCGGCATCTTCAATAGGTACAATACTTTTTATAAGTATCATGTGTGCGAGATAATTTTTGAATATTCTAACATCTTACTTAAGTAATAGGAAACAATTTGTTGAATTAACATCTATACAACAAAATGTGGTACAAAAGGTCTCAACTCATGATGGTCTCGCGCGGTGTACCACAGGGTTAAATTCTTGGCCCGATTCTTTTTGTCATCTTCGTCAATGACCTTATACAACACTTGAAAAATGAAGTTCCCAGTGCAGAGCTTGTTCTTTTTGCCGATGACACAAATGCTGTTGTTCGTGCTGATAGTATAGTCGAACTTAATTGTAAGGTAAATAAAACTTTTTTGGCCTTTCAAACGTGGTTTGAAGCTAATACTCTTCGATTGAACACTAGCAAAACTAATGTGATGCTTTTTAAAACTACATCACAGGGCGCTGACAAATTAGATATTAACTTTAATAATGAACAAATTGAAACAACTGATAATGTAAAGTTCTTGGGTGTTTACATAGACTGTCTACTAAATTGGAAATATGAAGTTAATCGTATCGAGAATAAAATAAGCTCAGCTTGCTACGCCTTACGAACGCTCAGAGAAGAACTAACTGAAAAACAACTGGTTACTGTATATTATGCCTTGGTCGAATCTCATCTGAGATACAGTATTGTATTATGGGGAAACAGCTATAAGTACAATATACAAAAAGCATTTCTGATACAAAAAAGAGCCATACGGACTATTGTCAAAATTCCCCAATGGGAATCTTGTAGGCCCCATTTCGTTAGACTAGGCATATTAACAGCTCCGTGTTTATACATATTTGTGTTACTAGTGAACTTTAAAAGAAAACTTTTAGGACAGGAGTCTGAGAAGGAGAGAGAGACAAGAGTTAGTACTCGCAAATGTGACATCGTGCATAAGGCACCGCCACCGGCTTGGTGTTGTGCGGCACGGTACGCGCCACAATGAGGTGCGTCTCTTCAATGCATTACCGGTAGAGTTGAAGGGGGACACTGCGTTACCTTCTTTTAAATTAAAACTTAAGCGTTTTTTGTTGAAGGAGTGCTTTTATTCAGTAGTAGATTTTTTTTATTTTAGGTGAATTTTTGACATGATTAAATTGTTACTAACTTATTATTGTAAGATTAAAATCTCGATTATATTTATTGATTATCTTTAATATTATGATGCGCCTTGTTATCTTATTTGAATTTGTATTTTAATCCAAATATTATTTTGTAGCGAATTATGTTTTATTATTAGTTAGTCTGATTTTTTTTTAGGAGAATTTTTGATATGTTTTATTTATTATTGACTTATTTTTGATAGATTTTAAAAAATGTTGACATTGATATTTATTGATTACCTTGTTATTAGTATTATGATTTTATAATTTACTTTATTTGCATGTTATTTTATTTGATTTGTATTTTATTCTTTTTTTTTTACAAACTTTCGAATACAAATAATTTTGTTTGCGAAATAAATAAACTGAAACTGAAACTGTCAGAGACAAGGCAAAAATATGATTAATATAATAGGGGATCGGACTACTTTTATTTTATTTTATAAATCCAAACTTCTTGGTTTCTGGTATCGAACACTAAAATAAATTTTTGCTCTATCTTTAAAATTGACCGAGTTGAAAGGTTTGAAATTCAAGATTAGACAGAGAGGCACATACACGCTTGTGACGTCATTTGTTAGTAAATCCATACGAAAAATCGTTTTTGAAATAGACAGATATATTGACTCTTAAAAAATCACTATAAATTCGTTTTTCAACCGATTCTGTTTTTTTTCTTCGCGAATCGTCTGCACTAATCTATATTTTAAAAATAAGTCATAAAATATGGTAAATTTAGGAACAGTCCGATCCCCTGACTTATGACTGACAAAAGCGGAAATTATTAAATACAGAGTGATAGAATAAGTTGAATTTTCTGCGAGCAACGAAAATTTTTCCTGTTTAAGTAAATTAATAGAAACGTATCTGTACTAGGCTTATTCAGAAACAAATTGCTTTACGTTAAACCACCTATTAGTTATTTTCAATTTCCTTTGTTTCTTTTGTATTTGCCTAAAAACATCCACTTTCTTCTAATCGACGTTTGTTGTAAACTCTTTTTTTTTCAACTTTAACATCCGTTAAGACCTTAATCTTCCAAATTGGACATTCGTCGCTGTCAGCTGCCATTTACAACGCAATTGGCTTTTAGGCGTAGTCGGAAGTACTCGGAAGCGACAGGTAGTTACTACGTACTTATCTAAAGCAAAAATCAACCTCAACAGACTTCATGGGCGAGTGGTCGAAATGTCAACGCTCATTACGGAGGTTCTAGATTCGAATCCCGGTGGGCACACTCATCATCATCATCATCATCATCATCATCATCATCATCATCATCGTGTGGGTTGTAAGGTCGACAACCGAAATCACAAACCCTGGTGTCAATATTATAGAGCCGCCAAAGGCCACTGACATGGTAACGACACACTGTCAAGCAAAAACATCTTTGTGAGACTTTCACTAGTTTACATAGTGCAGGTACCTGATTGTCCGAAAAGAAAGATGATTCCGTGCTTCGGAAGGCACGTTAAGCTACTGATCCCGGCTAGTAGTCGTTTCACGAGACATGTCAGTGGCCTTTGTCGCTTCTATAACACTCACACTAGGGTTCGTGTCGGTTGTCGATCTTGCCCAAATTTTATTTATTATTGGAAGTCTAGAAGGGTCGCGCCGCTTGCTAACGCTATTTGTTCTTTCCAGTTTGCCAACATATTTCACTTCTCCTATTCGTGTACTGAACATCGTTGGATTAAATTAAATTGAATCTTAAATGGTCATTTGTATTAGAATAGCAAACATATAATATTAAGTTACCAGATCTTTAGGACATAATATGTACAACCAACAGCTTTCCCGCATAGCGGACATATAGTGTTTTTTTTTTTTCAAAAGGAAAAACAATATATAAATTTCTATTCTATTCTATTGTCGATCTTGCCCACACGTTGAAGAAGAAGAAGAAGGTAAACGAATTATTTAGTGCATTTGCCCTCGCTCAATGTGATGAGAGTTCGGAGATACTAGTCGTTGAAAGTGCGTTTACCCCAGGGTGTCTTAGATTATAGTTTTCTGTGAAGGATTTATTTGAGAGACTCATTGACTTAGGTGTAGTAAGTAAATAACATTTTGATTAAAAATACGCAATTGAAATGTGGTATTTTTCTACTTGATTATTCTGTTTGTGTACGGAGTAGGTACAGGGGCGTGCACAGGGTTTAGGGCTAGGGTAGGCACTAGTAGGCAGGCAGGTATAATAAGGATAAAAAAGCACTTACCAAAAAATTTCATGAATTAGGTTATTACTGTATTGTGTTGACCGGCGACCGGTGGTGTGGTGTTTCCATGCAAAGTGATGTAATGTAAGTTTGGCCACCTCAAGTATCTAACCAGGTGATTGAATATTTTGAACAAGTCACACTAGAAGATACCCGAAATGGCCTTGAAAAAGGCCTTGGTTTTTTTTGTTATTAACTTTTTTGTTATAACGCACAATTGACAAAATAAATTAACGGTATGATACTACAACTTTGTTTCTATTTATAAATTAAATCTACGCGCCTATCTTTGAGCAAATATTTTTGCAATACGTCATCGTAAAACGCAGGTGATCGTTTTACATCAATTAGGAGCTGTTTTTCAATAGAAATCATAGAAAGAGCTGCGAGTCTTTGTTGCCCCTGGTGGTTTTCGACTTTTCGTGCTTTTTGGCCGCGTTAGTAAAGTTATTCAAATCGACATAGCCGGCGTCGTTCCAAACGTTCAAAGAAGTGCAGAATAAAGTACACGGAAAACAAAACAAACTATTGGTGTGTACACAACCTGTTAGCCAGTTGAAAGTCTCGTAAGATTTAATTTGAAAATGACGAGTTGCATTACCCTTCCTTTGAGTTAAATGCAACTCGAGTACACACCTTCCTCTATGAACGATATTCGCCTTAGCTTCAAAATTACACGTTGCAAATCCACCTTTTTTCAGTTTAAACAAACACGGCCCGTCGGCACAAAGTTCACAGCGATTACTCATTGTTATTAAAGTAATTTACTAACACAAAAAGCACTAATTGCTCAAAAAACCAAAGAAAAACACAAAAACTTAAAAAATCACTGCGCGTCACAACAAGAAAGGTAAACAATATGGCGATTCCAAATTCCGCAATGAAAAAAGTGATTAAAATATTGTTTTTACCCAGCTCAGCATTGCGCGCTTTATTCATAATGCGTCTTGAGACTATTAAAGCTTTAAAGCGACCGACGCCCCCACCGCTCGCGAGCTCGCGAAGCGTCGCGGCACTGAGGTGGCTGAGAGTTGTGATTGGTCGTCGTATTTCTGTCGCCAACTTCGCGCCTGCGCACTGGCTGACATGCGCCTCGCGCGGCGCGCAATTTTTGGAACTCGGGAACGCTTTACATCGGTGCGTTATAAGGGAATGACTTGTACTAAGATCTATTTACGCCACCGATGTTCCTTCGACGACGATTCGCCTTGTATAAGTCCAAGTCGAAAAAGCTGGGCTTTTCGGATTTGTATGGAGCGAAATCACGCACACTAACGCATTGACAAGTTTTGTGTTCGCACATAGGGCCTTTATAGCACACAGTCATATATTTTCTCTCACTACATGTAAGTAAACGTCAGTTGGAATAGGCAGTGCTTTTGGCGAACGTGAACAAAAGACGAGTGGAATTTGTTTAAGATAAGGATGTGTAAAATTAATATGGGTGTTATGGTAGTTAGTATGATAGTGTAGTGTAGTTAATTAATGTATATAATTGTGAAGGTATTTATCTGAAAATGACAGGGTAGGCAGTGCTTTTCTGCCTCTATGAAGTGCACGCCCCTGAGTAGGTATACCACATAAAATTGGGAAAATTACCCAAGAGCAATTTCAGTTTATACCTATAATAGATTAAAATCGATACCGTACAATTAGTTTCTATTTCGGATTTAATGTAACGTACGTACACATAAAAGCAGGCTTGAATAGTTATTAACAAAATAGTTAACAATGACATTCGTGCGAAAGACTGCAATTTTAAGATATTGTTATTAGGTGATATTGAACAATCTCATATTAAAAGTTATGTTCATAGCTTACGAAAACAGTTATCAGTCTAATGTGGTTGCTTGTAAGTTTATGGCACAACTGAGAATTACTGAATGAATGAAATATACCAGAATTTGCAGAAAGGAATTTGACAGTGCCGTTTTGATAATAATTAAGAACGCAATACAATTAAGACATACCTTTTAACAACAGAAAACCATATCTTTCACAATCTTCAACGAACAACTAATCAAAATCAAGCAGTTGATGAGTAAACAAACAGAAGAAACTATCAAAAAATATATTAGTTAGTATCAACACTCGAGTGTGAAGAACACGCCATCTCAATAGTCATAATAAGCAAACGAGAAACATTATCAAAAGAAAGAAAAATAAACTAACTGGTCGATCTCAGATGTAAAATGAGAACATTTCTCATCACAAAATATTCACACCTTAATAGAATCACATATAAACAAAATACAAATCCAATAGACAGACAATTAATTCAAAGAAAACGTTTCAACATATCAATCAAATACATCACTACATCTTCAAAACACACTACTAACAGATCAAAAATGCTTTTTAAACGAAGTTGGCCAAAACCAACACAATCAAAACACTTTCTTCATAAAACACACTCTTAATATAAACATAAACACACAGAGATCACCAATAAAATCGAATATACATTACAAACATACGAATAGATCGCGAATGGTTCGCGGTGTGCGCCTGGGCAAGCGCGTCGTTCGCAACTGGCTTGGTGCACCTTCTTTCACTTCGATAGTTCGATACAAGTGGAAGTAGGTAAGTACCTCGTAAAGCCGCGTCCAACCTTCGATATTTAATAAGACGAAATTCACAAAGCCTTATAGAGTAGACTTGACGCAGTTTGTTATGTCTATTAGGTATGAAATAGTATGAATATGATAAGATTAATAAGATCTTTAAAGGCTGATACTTTCCTTTAGGATAAAGAACTAATAGCGCATAATAGTGATAAGCTAAGTCAAAAATAAAACCCACGACCATTACACTAACTGGCTTCACTTCACCCACTATTAGGTAACAGTTTGAATTTAAAACACTAAAACACTATATAGAATTTAAAACACGACTGCCATGCCACAAAATTATAGTGTCACTCCGGCTGACGGAAGGATTCTAACGATCCCACTACATCCAAATCTGTTCAAACATTTTAGAAGTTATGGTGGAATAAAGAAACTAACATATTTACATACATGAACCATGAACACATTATACTCCTTTTTGGACAGGCGTGTAAAAATGGCACAATCACACAAGATGTATTACTTGGTAAGATGAGCTGTAAATACAATCGTTCTTCTCCACCCCGCAATCTTCATTAGGTCGTTTCATCAGTTCACGAGAACGAGAACACAATACTCAATTCAGCTGAGGTAATTCGTATATTTTGAATACATTCATTCAGTTTGAAAGGGATAAGTTAAATCCAATAATCTAATCCTCATGTTAGACTTGATTGAGAAACATTCAATACCTCTTCAATTAGGTACTTAATTAATAATTGGTTAGTACTGAGAATAAATATTTATTGAATTTAAATTAAGTGAATAGAAAACTAATCAAATTGATGTTATTTTTCAGACTCCCGCGATCAACACAGACATTCTTATTTTCGGAATAATAGAAATAAGTTATTTTCTCAGAACTCAACTGAAAAATAAATGCAATTCCAACAAGATTACATTTTCGCTTAGCAATGTAAGTCTGTGAAGTCAAACGGAAAATGCAGACAGTATTTTGTTCCCCCACGGAATGGCTAAATCCAATTTGATATTTCTTTGTAAAGCTATAATAAAATTATCTGTAAAGAAGAGAGGTCGAAAATCCGAGTTTCTGCGTGTGAGATACTAGTAATCAATAAAACATACGATTTTACTCTTTTACAAGGAGGTGTCTTTTCAGTAGACTATACTAGTAATCTCCACGCTTGGCAGGCGGGTTGGAGATCGCAGATTAAAAGGTTACTGTATCAGAGAGCGCTGCTGCCCGTTCCCTGTTCAATGTGTAGTCCCTAAGTCGCCTCTTACGACACCCACGGGAAGAGTAGGGGTTGGTGACCAATGTATTCTACTCTGCCGTCACCACACGGAGATTATGGCAAAACCCTCCACTTAAGCGGAGGAGGCTCATAGTCCAGCAGTGGACTGTAACGGGCCGTGTTGATTGTTGTTGATACTAGTAGTAGACTATTGAACAGCAGTAACGATAGGTTTGTAGTCAAGGGAATAATAAAATTATAACTAAGTATCACCACGCACATAAACTCAACGTAAACATAATTATTCGATAGTTTATTTTAGCTCAAAGAAGGCAAGCATGTTTAAAAAGTATTTCCATGTTTTGGATATATACATATTTACAATTGAATATTCAAGTCTTGTTCATTCTGTATAAAGAATTTGGATAGATATCTATCTATTTAGCTATCTAGCTAGCAAAGCTCCGCCTAACTTTATTTACTCCAACTTAAATGTATAGTATACCTACATTAAAGTTATGTTGTATTTAATATAAATATCGCGTAGGCTGTGTCCTGAATGTTAATAAAATAGAGTAGACAATAAACTTTATGTAAGTGCTAATTATTTTAAGCTTTATGCTAGACAGACAGCGACAGTTTTTGGAAAAGTTACAAAAGGTAAGTAAAGTAACTATCCTTACACAACCGAAATAAGTACTATACCTTACATACTATTGCAAAATGTGCAACTCCATGCAAGCACAAAAGAAATAATGAGATAATAGATACAACAAAAGAATTGCAACTGCAACTATCCTAAACAGAAAGTTATGTTATATCTCTCTCTTGCATTGCAATATAAAAAACACTCCTTCCATTTTTCCTTTTCATCTGCAGAGTAAAATTAAAATAACACTTTCCCTTTTTATAATTTCTATGAAACTGAATAAATTATCAGGCATGGAACTATTTAAATAATGTGTTGAATCAAATATCAAACTTGCGTCGTCTTGCGTATCATCTCCACTTCAATTTGTTGTGAAAGAAAGGGTAGTGCTTCTGATTTCGAAAATACAATGGCTGTTCTGTTATCAAAACAAGATTAATAAATAATAATCAATACCGATTTTCACTATCGATTTACTGTTCAAGAAAGTTTGTAAGTTAATAATAATTGCACGGAACAGAATATTTGAAGCAGGCATAAGTAAGGGGGCCGCTAGAAATCTACGACCGAGTACCATTTTGCACAACAAAGCGAAACGTCTCTCAAACGAAAATTAAATTATTATTTCTAACAAAAGAAGCGTAGATAGGAAAATGCACTTGAAAACGTTTGAAAAGTTTATCAGTCGATCTCCAAGTACTTTGTTAGTTAGAGATAAAGCAATTGCATCGCCATCTTGATTGTGGTTAGTTCAATTACTACGTACGAAAAAAAAAAACAAAAAAAAAATAATTTTTAAAAATTAATTTTTAGTGATTAAAAATTAACTTGTAGATAATATTATCTTTTCATTATGCTTATTTTTTCTGATGATATAATGATTTAGTTTACTTAGGAGTTTCTTCCGGCCATTCTTCTCCGCGACTTGTAATGGACGGGCCATCTTACTTTGACGTCGAAAAATGTTTTTTTTTTTTTAGTATAGGTAGTTTCATAATGTTTAGCCTATAAGTCAGTGCACTGCAGGACATCCCCAAGAGCTCTTCGAGCCAGATTTGTAACCTAGTATTGTAAATACTTTGCCCAAGACAAGTAAAAGAACAATGTGCCAGTCTTCGGTCAAAGGCGCCAGTACTTTGCCCTTAGAATAAGCATTTGACGGGCTCGCGCGACGGCCGCAGATGAGATCTAGTTTGGGGTTACATACGGCTATCTACCGTATGTAAAAGAAATTATATTTTAAGAAAACATTGTAAACCATACGAGATTCGAGTGAAGTTCGCAGGGCTCTAACCCGTTTCATCGACTTTAATCGCTACACAATACCTGAATGCACCCCAGCTGTCACGGCAAACATTTTAATCACGTATAGGTAAAAACTTCGCGTGATTCATGATACTGCTCCAGCGGAGAAGATGTCTTTACCTGATATAAAGACGTATGGATACTATGCGCCTATTAGTAACTGCCCGATTTGTAGAGAGAGTAATTAATACTACGATAGCTCATCTAGTGCTTAGAGATTAATTAGTTGAACGAAACATAGAAGATACGAAGAAAATACAATCTATGAAATTCGCTTAAAATTTTACTACTTAACTACGGTATGGCTGGAGCTGGTTCAGTATTATGGTCGGGATAGTACAGCCCCCTTGGTCGAGCGGTCGAGCATGCGACTTGGTTCCGGGTTTTAATCTCAGTGGCGACATATCAAACAAAAATCTCTTTATAAGACTTTCTACAGTTTGATTAGGATATTACAGGCTGCATCACCTGATTCTCCGAAAATAAAGATGATTTCGTGCTTCGTAAGGTACGTTAAGCCTACAGAAGCAGTCGTTACACGAGCCATGTTAGTGATATTTGGCGGCTGTATAACGCTCATACCAAGGTTTGTGAGGTCAGTTTTCGACCTTACGATGAAGATGTTCTTTTTAAAGAGGGATAACGTTTTTCCCTTGATAAAGATAGCTTTAGACAAAATGTAATGTTTCGCTAAAACAAATGTGAGATAAATTGGCTTTTAGTATGAAATAGGATGTTAATAGGCAATTACTTGTCTTGACAACGAGCTGCAACATCGCTTATTTCGGTATAACTTTGCGTCATTTTGTATTCCACTCTGCCGTGTGGTGACGGTAGAATAGAATACATTTGTCACCAACCCCTACTCTTCCCGTGGGTGTCGTAAGAGGCGACTTAGGGACTACACATTGAACAGGGAACGGGCAGCAGCGCTCTCTGATACAGTAACCTTTTAATCTGCGATCTCCAACCCGCCTGCCAACCCTCCACTTAAGTGGAGGAGGCTCATAGTCCAGCAGTAGACTGGCCGTTGATGTTGATGATCCAAAATGTCAGTTCTATCTACCAACACGCAACGTTATCAAACTTTGGTAACACGATGTAACATTACAAAGTGAGTGTTGTATAATCCCCCTATTAACTATATTAACGAATACTGAAACGCACGCAAATTCTTTAAAACTAAGCACGATATGCATTTCCTTAATTTACCGAAACAGCCACTTATTCGTTATGGATTTGGATTCCGGAATGTTGCCAGCATTTCACTTTTCGAGGTACAAAAACTGCATCTGATCATCATCATCAACAGCTCATATATACGTCCCCACCGACGGGCTCGAGTCTACTATGAAGTAGGGCGATCAGGCCATAGTCGACCATGCTGGCCCAGTGCGGTTTATATAAACATTTTTAGTTTTAGCTGTTTTTAATATTAATAACACACATCTACCGGGTGAAAACGAAAAAATGTAGTGAAAATAGAATGAGAAAGAGGGTAGACAGATATGTCTGCCCATAAGAATAATGTTCCGGCTAACCACCCGCAACTACTTCAGTTCTGCCGAGATCATAACTATTGCAACATAGTCAAAATATCGGTAAGCTCATTAAAAAGCTTATTTTAAACCAAAATCGTGGTAATAACCTGGTAGATATGTGTGTTATTCACAAGTTTACACACAACAATTTATTTTCTTCGCAGGAGTGGGCAGGTTTCCTCACGATGTTTTCCTTTACCGTAAGAGCGCCGATTACACGTTCTTAGCTAATTCGAAATTCGTAAATACATTGGTACGTAGTGGAGATCGAACTCGCGTCTCACGTACGGAAGGCAGCGGCTCCATCCACTACACCACAATACCATCCACTACGCCCCGCTCTTCCATATCATAGAAATATAATGTTATTAAAAACAGAGATTTTTTTTTTTTTAATCTACGATAATCATACGTCTCTACCGAGGAGCCGTTGTACCTATATTATTATAAGGGGTTTAAGTAATCAGTCACTGTATCAGACTATCAGTTTAGTAGTCAACAAATAGAAGTACAAGGTCTCTTCCAAAAGGATCCATCTAATCATACGACGTAGGTGGAGCGTGCTACGACTGCCGTGCCGGCAAACCCGCCTCGTAGGTGCAAACTTTTCTAATGTGACTGCGCAGCCCCTACGTCGTCATAGGTGCGCTTTTGGCTGTTACCAAATTCTTCGAACGTATGCGGCGCACCTACCGAGGCGGGTGGGCTGCGCGCGCATGGCTGTATTATTGTTTTCTTCAGCAGCCAAAGTGTGTTACGCAATTTTGCAGGAGGTTTACCCATAAACATATCAAAGGTAAGTAATATCAAATTAAAAGTTTAAATTATTATACTTACAAAGTTTACTACTTACAGTTCTTCAATTTTTACTACAGAAAACTTTTAAACTTTCGGAAATTAAAGTTTTATTTCACCTTCAAATTAAAACTCTAATTATTAACTCGAAAACTTAGCCCAGTGTACTCAGAAATACGAAGAACTTCAATATTTTGTTAAGATAAAATTCAAAAACCTATAAAACACTGAAACGAATTTTTGAAATCTTTTGAGTCAAAGTTTTGTTTTTTTTTATTATTTTGACGTGAAAAACGAAAAACGATACCTGCTCTACTTTGTTAATTTTCCACTCAAATAGTTCTTAGCCCTAATAGAAAATATTATGTAGAAACTTACAATCTACCAACTACCGTTAAAGGAAAGCTACAAAAACTAAAAAAAAAAAAAAAAAAAATGTTTGAATGTTTTTTTTCGAATCAGTAGATTTACACAAATGACATCATCAGCATTTAAAGAAAGTCAACAGCATTGACACAAAATTAATGGCGCCAAAAAAGTATTCTCCGAAATCGATGACCAATAAATAAGCAGTACCTAGACCTTAATTCTTGAAAACTGGATGGGGAGGTCAGCCATCTTCCATCCTTGTTCTTAGTATCGCGTTGAGTGAAACGCAAACAAGTGTTTCGAACCGAATCTGTAAAAAATGGACGGGAATGTAGGTCAGGTTCGTGAAGAACGTGCCCAAATAAGAGGCATTACGGAGCGATCAGCGAGGTCGACGCGTGCGCATATCAACAAGAACCTGAATACACTGTGTTCGATCACGCTGCAGGCGCTTCCTAAATTGGTAGCGTTCTGATTCACAATTTCAGATCCAGAAGTGTAAGTTAATAATGTGTTCGGATTAGCGATAAATTGGGATTTGGGAATATCGATTTCCCGCTACATCGGTTCCGATACGCAATTGCTCGTATGGCCTTTTGCGTTCTTGGTCATGTGCGTCGAAATCGCTACACTACACCTACTTTCCCGATACTGCTTGTACTATTTTTATTCTGGACCGATATTATTTAAAGAAAGAAAACGCCATGCATTGTTATGATGTACTCGTAAATAGACGATGACGTAGCCAACCAACCTTATTTATATTTTCATTTACAAAAGGAGACATTAAAATTGAATAACTAAGTCAAATGAGATAAATATGAGCTCTGTTTGGAAATTTTAAACAGGTTTTTGTAGCGGTTGAAACACCTAGACATTTTAATTGATCGTGCCTTTTTTGTCGCCCGAGAATCGAATCCTGGACCTCGTGAACAAAAGGCATATGCATATTAAACTGTATTGTAAGCTAAATACTAACCCTCACCTATTTAGCCTACAACATAATCTTCTTAAGGCCTCGAAACCCATACACGGATCTAAATTGGATCCTATAATAATTTACATGCAATTTCGTGACGTATATGCAATGCAGTCTTGACCTAGATGCATGCAGAAAACTGCAGTTGATTTGGCTTGACGATCAATGATTTGGAAAACAAATTAGGATGGAACCTAGAACTAAAGTAACATAGATTTTCTTATATGGTGTATTTAAAATAAATTACTAGAGGTTTATTGTAATTGTAATTGTATTGTATTGTATTGTATTTTTTGTAAAATAAAGCAAACTAGTTTTTATTTAGTGCCGCAATTTTTCTTTGAAGTTTTTCTTATCCTTTCTCTTCATTCTCTTCATTTCTTCTTATCCTATGGGTTTTATGGTCGACGACCAACTCCATAAAACCGAATTCACGATTGTAAAGCGTCCATAGGCCTTTGACATGGAACATTTAAAAAATAATAGAATAAAATATCATTAACAGCTCATATACGTCCCCACCAAGGCAAGGGGCTCAAGCCTACCCTGAATTAGGGCGATTAAAAATAAAATTTGACAGAAAAGAATCTAAAAAAATTAAACGACAATTTTTATAGATATTAGCCGGGACCGCGGGGACGTGCCTTCCGAATGCCGAAGAACGGAATTATCTTACTTTTCAATCAAGTGATTCAGCCAGTAATTTCCTATATAACCACAAAGTTACTTTTGTAATTTTTTGACTTTTGAGATTCCTGGTTTTACTTAAAGGAAATTATCTCACAAGTGTTTTAAAAGTGTCCTCATCAGGATTCAAACCAGGAACATCAAAAGTAAAAAAAATACAAAAGTAACAAATTTGATTTTATATCATTTAGATTCGTCTTCACATTTTTTGATCGTAATGAAAGTCGAACGTTCAGGCTGCAATTACAGAAGAACGAACTTAGTAGTGAAATAACCAGTCAATAAAATATTGTTCTTCAGAATTTTAAATCTTTGTTTATTCAGCCAAAATAATGACATTCCAAAGGCCATGAGCAATCTAGTATCTACATCTTGCAGCCTAGACCGTCCGTGAAGGTTACGATATGCCGGCCATATTGGGCTACGTTCTGGCAGCCTCCGTTGCGCCAGCTGAGTTACACACTTGCCAGAACTTATTAGTTCTGCAAAATTAAGCTAGAAGGAAACTTGCTACTGCTTCGTGTGCTGGGTTTCAGACAAGTTTATAGATTCTAAAGATTACGTCTGTTAACGAAACAGAGCTTAGTAGCTTAATTTGTATAATGCACCTGTGTCTAGGCGGATAGGATACCCGAGGAGATACAGGTTCGAGACCTGCCCAAGATCGAGTATTTTTTTAAATCGCTTTGTAAATAATCGATTCCCATGGTAAAAACTAAACCAAAAACTACGTGGCCCCAGCCAGCCCGGCGTACTTAGCTTTAAAATAAATAAAAAGCTTTCTATGAACAAAGATAGGAGACTACAAATGTATCGTTTCCGAAAAATATATTTTGAATGTAATTTTAAGTAGGTGAATAATTTTATTAATGTAATTTATTACTTTATTGGTTTTACCAACTTTTTATTACGTTAACAAACTGCCAATTAGTTCGCCATCGAATATCAATGAAATACTTAATTGAAGGAATGGAGTCGTTAAATGGATATAATTAACTCACACTGAGTGTTGATTGAACTAATAATAGGTACCTAGATTACATTAAATTGACGTTACTTAGAGCAAATTGATAGCTGCGAATATGATTGATTATGATTGATACTCCTATCAAATTAAAGCTTACTAGGCAAGTAATCGGCGAGGCCCAGCTTTTAAACTCTAATGTACCTAATTAATAGCTCTTTATACTCAATACAAACTTCCACGCCCTATTTTACCTTCTTAGAATTTTTTCAATAAGCTTATTTTAGTAATCGCCTATACTGACACCTGAGATATGTTATGATGCGTTGTCCTTGGCCCCTATCGGTTCTTCTTTCGGTTATTCCATTCAAACCTACCTTATTTGAAACAGCTGAAAAAGATCAGATCTTATGGCGCCAGCGTCTTTTATAAATCCAGACCCGTTAGTTCCTGCTATCGAACAGTAATTTATGCCCTATCTTCAAAATTTACCATGTTATAAAGGTTTGGAATTCAAGATTAGACAGAGAGGTAAATAATGGACAGTGACGTCACAGGTCAGGCGCCATATATTATCTATACAGAAAAGCGTTTTAGAAAGAGACTGATATATCGAAACTTTAAATAAATCACTGTAGATTCAAGACAATATTATCATCGTTTGCTTCAACGAGCGGGTCGCACCTTCACAAAAACAAACATGTCTGCGCTTAAAGTTTTCGACCTGTATCTGCCTCTGATAAGGATAAGGATAACTGACGCACCTCAATACCAAAATAACGTCAACGTGGAAAGTATAAAAATACATACAGTACAGCATCTACGGTAGTCACCCCACTGACACAGCTGATAATCCCTAACCTGCAGATAAACCCGTTTACGCAAGCAGCCATAGAAAGTAGTCTTACAAGTGCTGACAATGTGCCGTATGTGGACAAAGGTTACTGTGTTCCTGCCTACTTAGGAATATTGGCACTTTAGTACTAGATATTGTAGTATCTGCAAATGAAAACCTGTCTTTTTAAGGCTTTTTCGATTTATAATTAGCATTAATTTTGTAATTGACAATATTTTATTTAAAAAAGGAGACGCAAAAGATGCGACGACTGTGGAGTTTCCTCGGTGAGCTCTTCTCCACAGATTCCGCCATTGTGTTAGTGAACTCACCCAAAAAAATGTAATGACGGATCTAAGTGATGTAATAACATCCTATGGAAATAAATAATTTTTGATTTGATTTGATTTGTAAATAAACGCTTCCCAGTAGTAAGAAAGTACCTAGTAAGTAATAGGCTAAGCAAAAAAATATTGTGAAATAAGTACAACCTACTCAAAGATGACTAGTGTTCGTCTGTTTACTGGACTATTCCATAAAGTTAGTAACATCGGTGAGATGAGATCCATGTTTCAGAAACAGTTTGTATCGCCTTACCTTTCGACAAAATGATCTTTTATTTTAATTTGAAGCAAAGAATGGAAGAAGAAAATAATAATGTCTACGGTTTTGTTTTTTACAGAATATATAAAATATAGAAAATTATAAATCACCACTATTTCACAAAATGGTCTTGATAATGCCACAGATAATACCTACAAGTAAATATTAATGGAAGATCCCAAGCAAAGGTCAATAGTCATAAAATCGAATGCATTTAATGTAACTTAAGTAAATATAAACGGAGCGATAGTTGATGCAAATTAACTGTGCATCAGGACCAGACCCTTATCAACATCGATAAATCATTAACACTAATCACGTCAGACCATGCGTAAATCTGATTAATGTTTACGATAACTTAATTGACATTAATAACTTATCGCCACATATAATGTAAGCACTACGGAGTAAGACAAATAGTATAACTAAACTAGATAAAGAGATAGTTGGCTTCTGTAATAAACAATATAGGACTACATCTGATTTAATTACTGTGATTTTATAGCCAGATTTAGATATCGTCATATATTTTTAAATTTGATAATGTAACCATGATTCTTTGAAACCGGCTGATTGCATTCTGATAACGCTAAAATAAAAACAACAAAACATTACATTACATACGAGAACTTAAAACTAAATTAAATAAAAACGTAGAAGATAAATCTTACCGGTTCAACGATGCCATTGATTCCATTCTCAACAAAAATATCTTCGAACAGCTTCTCAGCTTCGCAAGGCGAGCAGAGATTACTCAGCAACTCACTGAACCTTTCCACTTTAGCGACACACACAACACCTAGCAACCCTGACACACCCTCAACTTTCACTTCATTTGGCACTGCACTCACTTCTACCTTCGTTTTCTTTACTCCTTTATCATTATAACTATTGAGCCTGAATTCCTCTTGCAAATCAGCATCAGCACGGACGATATTTTCATTTTCAACTACACTATTAAATAAATCATCTAATTTCTCTTCCTTGCTATCAGATAGGGATTTATCACCAATTATCTCTTCGAACAATTCATCTCCGTTGAAAAGTAAGGGTTTCTCTTCTACAGTTAAACATACGGATTTGTTGTCATTATGTTTCTTTTTATCATCTAACTTGGAATTTCTCTCATCAACGTTTCTTCTAACGCTAGCCGCTATGAAATTACTTTTGTCTTTCTCTAAAATAGTTTTATTACTGGAATGTTTAAGTTTTGATTTAATAGCACCAATTTCTTTATCTGGAACGCAAGTTGTCGATGCACTTTTGTAGTTTTCTTTCTCATGACATTTTCTTGCGACTGCTCTAGTTTTATCTCTATCTATGAGTTTGGAAGTTTTGGGTTTCTTCACGTTGTCGCCTTCAAGAGATTGAGCAGATGAGCTTCTGTTGGTTTTTTTGAGGGTATGAGATGATTCGGAGTGAGTGGCGGCAGCTCTTAAGCGAGAAGTTCTAGTTGTTCTAATAGGCACTGAAGTCGTAGCGGAGGAGTTAAGATTGAGCTCTGACGAAGATTTGCGAGGAGAACTTGAATCTTCAGGAAGCAGCCCTGCACTTCGTTTGGCTCGCCTGGAATATAAATAAAATACAAATTAAATAAACTTTCAAAAACCAATCAAAACTGGAAATAACAGAAATCACATTACACGTAACAAATTATCACAAGCAAGATGTAATTAATGATAAAATATTGAGAACATAAATCTGTAGCTTATCGAATACAAAATCTTTTCTTTACTCGACTTGTTACTTTACTGACGTCGTTAAGTTAAGTGTGGTTAAGTTACCAAAGTAACAATCCCAAGAACATTATCTATATAATATTATAAAGAGAGAAGTCCTTACGGATTGACTGACAGAGTCATCAGTGCAAAGCATCAAGCTTTTATAAATAAAATATAAGGAAGAGCTCAACACAGCACCTTGCGTTACCACAAGTTAAAAGTTAATCATCAAAATTTTACTGACCTATCAGTGACGTTAGTTGAGAATAACGCCGCTGTCCTGGCCGTGAGCTGCTTCCTCCTCTCCTCCTTATACTTCGCGATCCTGGCCGCTCGGCCCTCGTCCGATTGGCTCATCTCTGACGTCACGAACGCCAGCTGATCTCAATCTGGAGGGCTTGGTGGCTCTTGCAACTAGCGCTCGCGTCTAGCATGGCGACATTAAGTCCTTAGGGCGGAATAGTTGGCAGTGACGAATACAGACTAAGGCAGGTGTGGCGTGCTGTTCTGACCTGGAATTAAAGAGAAAATGTGACGTTTAGTAACATATTTTTAGATCTGTCATTCTTAACATGCCAGTTTATAGTTTAGGAACTTTATCTCTGATCAGTACGATTGTATCAGCAAAAAAGAAGGACGTTATGAGATGAAGTTAGAAACATATAAAGTTTATACTGTCGTAGCTTATGACAATTGACATCTGCAGACAACAAAGCATCTCAATAATATCCAACAAGTTATCGACCTGGAGAATCATAAAGATCTTTATGAGGCTGGTTCTTTGTTTGTTGACTATAAAAAACAATATGATTCAATGTGGGAGGTTCGAGTTCAGATTGCTCATTCTGCACGCATTATGTGACCCAGACGCATGCGTAACACGAGAGCAGGCATATTCATAAACGATTCGGAATATTTTCACTCGAACAAAAAACGATCTATAGTAAAGTTGACAATGTAATTTTAATACAGATGAATTAGAATTTCATTTTGTTGACAATAAAGTTTGTAATTGAGCTGATAAACAAACCGGATGACATTTCAGGGGATCGTTACCAACCCTTTATAATGTCTCCCTCCATCGAGGTTATGGGAGATCATGATCAGGTTTAAGTCGATTACGCTGGCCCAGTGAGAATAAAAAAAAACAGATTTTTTCTGGCAAGGAGGAGCCCAGAACCGAGACGTGTTGAAAAGTGAAAGAGAGACCTTTGCCCTGCAGTGGGTAGGTTATTATTAATAATAATAATAACAAAATATTCTAACAACTCGAGTCGATTTAACACACGAGAATACCCGAATATCTCTTACAATTCTCAGAAGAAAACAATCAACGCACGAGTCCTTTCGAGCAAGCCATCTGATCACCTTTGTTTCTATATTACGAGAACTGTTACGGCGACCATGGGAATTTTTCTGTTTACAAAGATATAACTGGACGTTACAAATGCAAGATACGATTGTATAGGTACAGTCGTAAATACCTACAGGCAAAATACGCGCATTGTTCGAAGACTTTAAAGAAATTCCTTATCAGATGTCAACATGTTGGACAACTTTGGAATTATTACGGATTATTATCAAATACTTTGAAGATTTTTTTACACGCATTGTGTTTGTCATTATACTCGTAGTAATTATTTTAGTCGAAAGACGTCCACTACTGCACAAGAGCCTATTCCAAAGATCTCACAAAAACAGGTCACCCAACGGCTACCCGCGACAAATACGATTATTAAAAACAAGAACATGAATACGTTAACTTTATCTGCTTGGAATAGAATTAACGTAAAAGACAGCCTTCCTTAAAACCAGTGAAAGAACCCATTATTAAACTTACTTTCTAAACACTCATCTTACTAAAGGTTTGCTTTGTATTTCTTCACGGAATCTATGTTGAATTTATAAATCTATACTCACCGGCACAACTAACCCCTGAAATGAAGGGTGCCCACCCTTCATTTCAGGAAATACTCGTGATTCTTTATAATTCTATTAGTTACAGCTGATGTTAATTAAAAAGTAGTTAATTTAACGTTTATTTAAGTGTGTTTAATTCATCGTAAAATTATCAATAAATAAATTGTAATGTATAACAATAAGCGTAGTTTAAAATTAACCCGAAATACAAGGGTGGGCGGTTAGGTGTGCCGGTGAGTATATCTACCTATATTAATACACTACAATACATTGGTGTAGGTATATTAAAGTCTTCATATTATTCTACTTGAAATGAAACCTGATACTTGACTACTCATAGTTGTTGATTCCGATCTTATCCGACATACGAATCGAAGTAATCAAAACATTGCAACTTCGAATTAGGTTACCGGCGATTTCAACACGAATCGCAATGAAACCTTAGCTAGTAGCACCTAGTGGGTAATCGGTTATCCGTAGTAGCACCGGCAGTGACTTAATTGCATCGACAGGACGAATGTTTAGACATTCTGCTTGTAAATAAATAGGTATTGCAAATATTCGATAAATATAGGTATAATTTAAATCCTTTAGTCGCCTTATAACGACACCCACGTGAAGACATGGGTTGGCCGAATATGCCAGGAACCGCACGGTTTATAAGCCACAAAAATGGTCTCCGACCTGGCTTAATATCCACTATCTACATTAGTAGCCAGAAGCCAGAACCAACGATCAGAGACGGTGGGAACGTTGTTACTGGTGATGACGAATGGTTAACCATCTTTAAAGTAAAGTCTATACTATAGACTTACTTACTTATATAGACTCTATAGAGTAAAATTACCACAGTGCCATAACAAACGCTTCAATGGGCAATGTCATAATGTTAGTAGTAATCACAATTTGTTTTAACTTAACACGTGTTTCCAATGAATCATATTACTAGAAGTAGGTAGGTATTGTTTATAAAACATTTTATGTGCGAACAAAAGGTTATTTTAGATTACGAGAAACATAACTGCATAAATAGGAAACTAGGTAAGAATACTATATATAAACTGCTATTATATTTATGGATTGATATGTTGTAAATATTGTCTTTAGAAACCTTACAATGGCACGGTTTAATCTAGCCACAAGTATGCCACTGAAACTCAAAGAAATTATTTTTGGTATTTAGTTATTTTTATTTCTGTCAAGGAATGCTTCTACGAGCGCTATTGTTTTATTTTTCAACATTAGGAAGCATTTTATTAACGAATATTTTTTGCCTTTAAAGAAAGTATCATATGTGTTAATGCAGGTTACGAACTATCTCTATTTCAAATTTCATCCAAATCCGTTGAGTACTTTAAGCGTGAAGGCGGAACAAACATCCAAACATCCAAGCTTCACGACGACAATCGGTCAAAGGAGAGATTGAGGTTGTGGTCACAGAGTGTCGACCTTCATAGCCCTTTCGTCCCACTATCTGAGAATCCACCTCCTAGACATGAGCTACCATGGCTTACCTGGTAGTCTTTTAATAGGATTCGGACTCAGTGCAGTCATGTTATTTCATTTTTAGATGATTATTGCAGATGCTATCATCAGTATCAATAGCTTCATCATTGGCAGCTCAATAATTCTGACACCGGGGTTTGTGGATATCGGTTGAACTCGGTTGTCGACTTTACAACCCACACGATGGAAAAAGTCTGAATTAAGGAAACTGCTTTTGACAGTTCCTATGTTAAGCTTCGTCGTATCTTAGTCTGAAAAGCTCAAAAACTGCGCCTTGAGGATTACGATCCTGCACGTCATACCAAGTTCATCGAAATCAATACAACAATACGATTTCAATACGAGAATATGTCTTCTTGTTTCTGCAAAGGTGGGTTGGAAACTGCAGATCCGTTGGAGCGAGAAAGCACGTTCCCACTCGACCTTGCATGCAAAGGCTTACGTTACGACAAATGCGACAGCCGTAATTGGCATTGACTTGGTAATGCATGGTAATACAAACATGTCTATGTTTACCTACTTACATATTTTTTCTACCTGTTTACGTTGAGAATAAGCTGCGAGACTTGTTACAGGGCTGAAGCTTTGTGAAAAATATAGCAAAAACACAGAGCAAATGTCAAAGGCAATCAAATTGCAGACAGGTTAGTACTTCATTAATTCTGCGGTGCAGTTCTAGTTCAAGTGCCAATTTGCATCAAGAATGCAGTGGAAACTATTTAATTCGTACGTAAGTCAAAATTGAAACATCCATGTACAAAACGGCGCCATTAGCTTATGCCATTAGCTTGGATATGGAAGTAGTGAGTAATGTAACTGATGTAGTATGGGTGGGTATCCATACTATTTCGTTATTAATCTTATTTCGTTATTAATCTACATGGGATTCTAAAAAGTTTTAGTTTTCCAGACAGCTCGCGGAATTTGACAAATTCTTGTTCCAGCAGCGGAACGGGCGACTGTTTGAGAATCTCTCGCGTTATTGCCTAGCTAATATCTTTTACAGAGAAGAACCGTCCTCTTAAGTTCTTATATGCTCCTTCTCTGTAACTTTAAAGTCAGTGTTCACGTGTATGATCAATAAATCCAGTATATTTAATTGTGCCCTTTATTTGTATCAACAGCGTCATCCCTGTTACAGTAAGTTGCAAAATTTTTAGTTAGAATAGAACCATAAACAGGATGAAATTAATTTACCGGAATATTTATGTATATTTAAATACCTATTAAAATAATATTTAAATGCGATCTCCAACCCGCCTGCCAAGCGTGGAGATTATGACAAAACCCTCCACTTAAGTGGAGGAGGCTCATAGTCCAGCAGTGGACTGTAACGGGCCGTTGATGTTGATGTTGAAATACCTATACGTTTAAAAATCAAGTAGTTTTTTGTTTTAGTACAGCATTTAACATGTCTCCCTTTAGTTGACGTACCTAAAAATATTATTTTTATATTATGGAAGGAAAATGCGTCAGATCACGGTTCAGATGCATCGAAATGAGGAAAGTTGGTGGCAGCGAAACCGCTGTGAAAGTGTCACGGCCATATTAAACTATAAGTAGGTAAGTGGTAATTTATTGTGGGTAAGGGCGAGGGAAAACTGGACTTGAAACTTGTGGAAAGGGTGCGGCAGGTCAAGTAGCCAATATACTCGTATAACAGTCATAAGTCATAGGACTTGTGGTTATCATATGACTCAAGTTGACGAACCAACACTAGAAAAACAAGTATGAACGATAATTTAAAGATGATATGGGCGTGACTGAAACGTTATACGGATATGTTATCATCAATCATGATCTTTACACCGAATGACGTCTACAGCTGAGCAAAACCCTACCCTCTAAGACCCAGTCATTAAGATTCAAGACCAAAGGACTGACTAAGTGAAATGAAATTAAATGAATAGTTTATTAACTTTTGGATCTCTTAGTTTCGTCATTACATTTAAAAAAAAACATCCTAATAAGACAATGTATTTTGCAAATCAAGAACCGCGCGATTCTGTCCCATAAATCCGTACACAAAAGAAGAAAATCCAATGTACTGTCATGATTCTCTACTGATTGTACATCATAATTTTTAAACAGCCTAGATTTTAACAGTTTTGGCTAGAGACGAGAAGTACAACCTGGCTGACGCGGTAGACACATTTAAAACAATAACGCAACAAATCAACAACGGCCTTTTTTCTTAAATTTCGCAATGCCATATTGCAGTTGGACCTTGCAAAAACAATAAGTGATAAATTCACATAAATTAACTTAAGTATCTGAAACTTTCCTTGACATTATCGAATGAGATGCTGTAACTTACACCGTAATTATTTTAAGAATGAACGATAATGATTCAAACAGTAAGAATGTTTCTTTACAAGAAACCACAGATACAAATAATATTTGCTACACATCACATCCCACTAATATTATAAATGTGAATTTGGATGTTTGAAATTTGGAATTTGGAATGGAGATAGTTTATACACTGGATTAAGGCGGGGTTATGTGGAAATACCGCCCATAGTCGATACTTTGACGATCAAATACTAGCACTTCTACTGATGCTATAAATGTAAAAAAAAATGTGCTAAGAGAATATATCCTTAATTAAATTTTAAATCGAGTAGAATTTTAAAATACATTATAATAATTTAGAAATAAAAAGCACAAGATTTGAAAAAAAAGCAGCAAAAATAAATTTTGACGTCCTAGATCTCGTAACTTCAAGCGATAACCATAGTTTTTTTTCCTTAATATAATTTGCCTATTATTGACTTAGATTTTAAATCGATTACATTTTTCATAAACTCTGCCGTTTTCTGTTAATTAGCAAAAGAGTTCAAGAAAAACAAGGTTTTCGCACGATTCCTGCGCAGTGTCGGACGTAACTACCGTGAAGCATCGCACGCTAATATGAACTTTATTTCAGTAGTGCGTCGGTTGAACTTTCAACTAAAGCGCGTTGAGTTGCTAATTTTTGCCATAACCCGGCCTTAACACATAGGATACTTCTTACGGGAAAATCTTACATAACGCAAGCGGACAGCTAGTAACACAATATTTAACGAAATACTCTATCTAAAGCAAAACAAAATTTGAGAGGTACGTTTAAAGTATTGTACGGCCTTGTTACTAATGTCGTTGGCCTTCAAAAAAGACCTTGTAAAGGTCTTTGTAAGTCCTATTCGTGTGGGTCTGAATCAATCAGCTTTAGTTTCCCACCATCTTTCTTTCTTGGCTAACATATTTATCTCTTTTACTTCTTCATTAAATTCAATTTAATCTAAGCTACAACAAAATTACTTCGTAAAAGAAATTGAATTTTGTCTGAGAGCAATACTTTTTGAGACGATTGCCACAATCACGATACGGTTAACATGAGGAATTTTTCCAATTACGAATTAGATTTTACGAATCAAAGGCTTTCGAGATAGATCACTTTTACTTTTAGCGCCTTCAAAGCGGACAATAAACGAGAACCATCCGAGGAGATTGATCTAGTAACCAGCCACCGACGACCGGTTGATTAGAAAAAAGTCTGTGTTTAACGCATCGTTAATGACATTTGTAGAGCTGATTATTGAGTAGTAATAGGCGGAACCCACGATATACTCGTCAGATTTAGACTTTGCGTGTTTTTTACGAGTGAGGAGCGCGTGCGCATCTCACAGTCTGATTCACACGTATTCTAGACTTTACAATTACAAGAGGACATTCATGTCGACAAAGCACGCTTGGATCCGCATAGCAAACACAATGTGGGATATTTATATTGTATAGTAACATTTATGAGACATTGTTTTTATCATATACATATCTGTATATAGGTATATAACAGCCTCTAATAACCACTTAGTGAGCCTGTTCCTAGTTTGGTTAGGTCATTACAGTATGAATCACCCAATTGTTAAAAAACAAGAGCTTTTGGAAGTCATGTTTACGTATCTATCGAATTTGGTCATAAGCTATGTTACATAAGGTCTCTGACAGTGCGATTTGTAAGGCTGATTGTCGACCTGGGTTGTGTCTACATGAAGGATTATGATGGGTAGTTTCTTACGAGGCTCTAAATGACTTGGAGTAATATGAATGGTGGCGCTGGTGTTTATTATTATTATTTATTATAAGTAATTTCGTAAATCTACCAATCACAAAGTTCGCTAGATTTACTCTATCAGTCAGTTCAAATGTTATTAATGTTATTTAAAGTTTGCTTAAATTCACGAATACGAAACCTTAAACGACTTCCTTTGGTATTATAGGATATGGATAGCAAAGTCCAAATACAAGAGCAACTATTTTGTAGTCATACCGTAATCTATGGCGTAATTAAACAAAATAACCTGCTCGTCCTCGTCTAAATTAATGAAATGAACATTTATTTGCTTTGTGTTTAAGGCGAGGCCCTATTTAAAAAATCGTTCTTGGGCCCCTTTTTTAACTCGCGTATCTAACTTTCTCGGAATATGTACCAAATCAAGAAAATTAAAACAACAGAAGAGTTTATCATTTAGCGGCGTAACCAAGTAGATTTTACATATTATTAAGGAATAAAGCAAAAATAAATAAATAAAATCACCCCAAATTCAAAATTTGCAAATCTGTTTTCTCAATATTTTCAGCGACACCAACATATTTTTTGGGTGGCTATATAAATAATTAAACGGCGAAACCAGCTAGTTTTTTAATTCAATCTATATTTTTCACAAAAAAGAGAAAAGGGTTAAAGAAAACCGAGTTTTTCGCACGATTCCTGCGCAGTGTCGGACGTAACCTCCGTGAAGCATCGCACGCTAATATGAACGTTATTTCAGTAATGCGTCGGTGGAACTTTCAACTAAAGCGCGTTGAGTTGCTAATTTAGGATAGGGCCTCACTTTAAAAATAAAATTAATGAAGCGTTGGTGTAGAATAGAAATACAACTGCGTTATGCAGTACAAATCTTTTTCTACTGCGATAAGAGCGATGAACGCAAAACTGCTGCAGAAAAACACTAGACAATTAATAGCGCAGAAAACAAAAGTGGTACAAGTATAATAATAGTACCTATATTATAATTTAAGTTAATCGTTATTTTGTGAGGTCACTGCACTTTTCTTTACATGAATTAAGATTTGCATGAATATAAGACTAAAAAGAACAGAAACTCAAACCTAACTTCTACCGGCTACGCTAAAATGAAACGGCTCGACTCCCACGTTTTTCGTTATAAAGTTATTGAAAAATAACTATTCTCTTTAGTTAATTTTAAAATCGAGATTAAAACCTTCCTAATAATATTGAGGTTTGTCAAGATTACCACTTGTAACTTCAAAAAGAATCAAATACAAAGCCTTAGTTCTGACAAAATTCCGCATAATGAAAACACCTCGTAATATTACTGGTAGTTAATAGTTATTTATTTCAATTTTTTTTATGTGCTTTTATTCACAAAAAAGCAATAAAAATCAGTTAAAACTTAATTTTTGACCAAAGTCAATTCATTCGTGAAGTCATACCTAATTTATTTAGAGGTGCACGCACGTACAATCTGTTGAAATTAAGATAAAAGTCTGTTTCTGTTTGAACTCGGCACAGCCAGATTAACTTGGATGGAACTCGTAACGAAACTTGAGCGAAAGTCAACAAGGATTTAATTGAGTTAGGAGAGTGGAAAGGAATGAAGTAAACGAACCGAGGAAAAAAGATGGGAACTATTTTCTAGACAGAGATCAATAGATTTATCTGTATGATTAAAAGTTATTTGCCTTTGATCTTCGGATCATTATTATTTATGTCCGTGTGGTGACGGCAGAGTAGAATACATTTGTCACCAACAACCCCTACTCTTCCCGTGGGTGTCGTAAGAGGCGACTTAGGGACTACACATTGAACAGGGAACGGGCAGCAGCGCTCTCTGATAAAGTAACCTTTTAATCTGCGATCTCCAACCCGCCTGCCAAGCGTGGAGATTATGGCAAAACCCTCCACTTAAGTGGAGGAGGCTCATAGTCCAGCAGTGGACTGTAACGGGCCGTTGATGTTGATGATTAGTTATGACACTCGCGTTGTGTAAGACTTTTCCCGTGGGAATAAGACTTTCTTGTAAAAACTCTCCTATGTGTTAATCCACAGTACAAACTATCTCTATTCTAAATTTCATCCAAATCTGTTAAGTAGTTTCGGCGTGAAAGCGAAACAAACATCCAAACATACTTTAATATTTATTATAATATTAGTGTGATGTGATTTATGTAAATGCAGTAAAAAATATTTCCTTGTTCCTCTCAAGGTTCTGATATTTTTGTTTATTTTGACTTAATAGTATTTTTTAAGTCTAAACCAAGGATAATAAAAACAATCATTTTGGTATACACGAGTTACTTGGTGAATTGCATTATATGACTTAAGACATCTTTTCACGATCAAACTAAATACAGTGAAATTATTCCCAATGCATGGGTCATGTCTTACTCAAACACTTGAATGATTGATTCATCAGTTTTCCTCTCAAGGGTTATCTATAGATCAAGTGAATTCAATATCGTCCTCTTTGATATGTCACGTGAAATGTATTTACATGGTTCCATATATACCTAATTTATTGATTGATCGTTTTAGTTATAGCTATATTTCGATGTCTATACAAAAGTAATCTAAGTGATGTAATAACATCTTATGGAAATAAATAATTTTTGACTTTGACTTTTTGACTTTAATGCTTATTGACAATATACTGCCTATTAGTAACAAGGAGGTCATATTATGACTGATTAATACTATTAGATCTAGAACATAGTACGTAATAGGAATGACTATACCACTACTAACCACCACATTTAGTGCAAATAAAGCTTCTATTCTATTCTATAGAATAAAATTCCTGGAAAAAAAACCCTGCAATAAGTTCACCCAGTAGACCTCTTGCAGTTTTTCAGAGGTGCTTTAAATGCTCTATGTGAGCTATCATACTTCACACTATCACGGTCTCGCTAATATTGAAAGTATATTATTATTATTTTATTATTATATTTCATTCATTCATTCATTCATTCATATTTGGATGTTTGGACGTTTGGATGTTGATCCGCTTTCACGCCTAAACTACAAGACGGATTTGGATGAAATTTGGAATAGAGATAGTTTGCACCCTGGATTAACACATAGGATACTTTTTTTAACGAGAAAGTCTTATTCCCACGGGAAAAATCTTACAAAACGAGAGCGTAGCCGCGAGCGGAAAGCTCGTAAAACATATGCTTCTAAGTTAAAACTTAATATAGCCATATACTTTATCGAAGGTAAATAACCTTTCTACAATAACTACGTCATCCCACCACATACCAAACACACGCAAGCACAAGCTTAGCTGACTTCAGCAGAATATCAGCCCTTGGGCGTCTGGTGAGAAATATAATGGCATATTGAATATAACCTTTTTGTACAACATGCATAATGAGCTACTGCTGATGTTAGTGATTTATGTTCCAGGCTAGACATGTAGATATAGGTTTACGTGTACTTGTAGATATAGGTAAACTACTAAGATTTTTATGGGTGACCGATTGCTTATATAAATAGACCAATTTATTTAATAATGTTGCCTAAAACATAAGCATATTTATTACTGTCGTTAAATACAAGAAAAGTGTGGTGACGGCAGAGTAGAATACATTTTTCACCAACCCCTCCTCTTCCCGTGGGTGTCGTAAGAGGCGACTTAGGGACTACACATTGAACAGGGAACGGGCAGCAGCGCTCTCTGATACAGTAACCTTTTAATCTGCGATCTCCAACCCGCCTGCCAAGCGTGGAGATTATGGCAAAACCCTCCACTTAAGTGGAGGAGGCTCATAGTCCAGCAGTGGACTGTAACGGGCCGTTGATGTTGATGTTGAATACAAGAAAAAAGTTACTAAAAAAACGCATATTTTTGTAAAACCTACAGTTTAAGTATATTAGTTTTTAGTCCTTACTGGTACTAGCGACTAGATTTCAAGGTGTCTGAAAAGTAGCCTAGCTGAGACATAACATTTTCATCCAAATGTAACACTGTAAACAGTTTTTTTTTTTTTTATTTGATGACTTTTTTATGCATGTGAGGATGAATAAACATCTTTTTATTTTATTTTTTTATTTAATTGTAGTTCATCAAATACTTAAGAGTTTTCTGTTATCAGACATTGCTAAAATAATTGAAAAAATATTTGTAATAAATAGCACTTGTCTAGTACTTCTCTAGTACAATCTGTTGAAAGTGAAACCACTAGAGACGTAACAGTTGATAATGTCGCGAGTAAATATTTGGCCGTCATAAAATTAGATATGGCGGTATGCGGTGGACTTTCCTCGCCTTATCACGCGGTGATGTGGACAAATTGCTTTATGTAACTTATAGCCAGTGCCTTGCCTTATAAGCAAACCAATAGAAAGATTACTTATAGATATTGGTGTCGATTCGGCATACGCCCAACTAAACTAAACTAAAATTAGTCCTGTCACTTTCTATCATTTTTAATTGAAAAGGGACCGAAGATCATCGGTTTTGTTTTTGTCTTTGACTTCACGACTAACTGTCAATTTTAATGGCTATTTTAATTTTTATTCGTCATGGTGTTAGGTAGGCACTAAAACAAGACTAAATTTGACAGTTAGTCGTGAAGTCAAAGACAAAAACAAAACCGATGATCTTCGGTCCCTCTTCAATTAAAAATGATAGAAAGTAACAGGTCTAATTTTAGTTTAGTTGGGCGTATGCCGAATCGGCACCATTACCTATAGATAGATCAATCGACAGATGAAAACAAAATCACAAGACTATAGCAAAAAAATAACGAACTAAAAATAAAATTATGAAAAAGTAAAAACCTATGTTAGTTAGTAAATAAGTCTTTCTAAAAATTGCCGAAATATTTGTACGCGCATAACTTCCGAACGACTGCATTCGTTTTAGTCAGCACAAAATTTGTATGGAATATTATAGAAAATCCACGAGATAAAAAACAACGCAGGCGCAGCCGGACGGCTAATTTATATAATAAATATTTTTACGTAAGTAAACAAAACAAACGGACTGTAACGGGCCGTTGATGTTAATGAAACAAAACAAATACTCCGCTATTTTCGAATGTTAGTACCTCAAAAAATCCTATGTATCTTATCTTGCCACTTCTAACTTCAAGCTACCGAAGGCGAAATGAAAATATTTATCTAGCAGTCTACGTTCCACAAATTGTGTACATAGCTAAGTAAGAAATTGATACAGAAAAGTATACCCTATCCTTTTTAGTATGTACACAGTACAAAACATCCGCAAACTGTTCCCTTACAAATGACGTCACTATTGCCTCATAGTTTCTAGCGGTTTGTCTCTGGTCTTTCGCATTGACCTCTGACATTTAGGACATAATAAGTATGTTAGTATTAAATTCTCACATTCTTTTCGGCGCAATAATGGTGCATTGCACGGAGGAACATAGAAAAATGCATGAACCTATTATAATATATTTTTTTTAATTAGCTTTAGACCAAAGGTAGTAGATCGATCGTATCCGTAGGTAGTCAGATTAGCTAAAAAAATACTAATTGATGGTCTTCGTTCCTCACATATACCATATTTACGTGTTTTCTCTAAGTAATAATGACGATAGGTAGTTTAAAAATGTAGCTACAGCAATGGCTTTTGTTGAAGGTCTATCATCAACAGCTCATATACGTCCCCACCGAGAGGCTCAAGCCTACCCTGAATTAGGGCGATCAGGCCTTAGTTCGAATACGCTGGCCTAGTGTAGGTTAGTCGACTTCACACACAACCTTTGAATTTCTTCACAGGAGTGTGAAGGTTTTCTTACGATGATGTTTTCCTTCAACATAAGAGCGTCAAATATACATTCGAAATTCGAAAACACATTGGTACGTGGTGGGGATTGAACCTGTGTCTCCCGAACCGAAGGCAGCGACCCTAGCCACTACACCACCAACGACGCTCTCCACGAAGCCCGAAGCCCAGTTATAAGAGTCTAATTCTAAAATTGAATGATTGGTGAACATTATGGTTTGGGATCCAAATAACTTTGATGACGTTGACCTTGATGATGACTGCTGTATCAGATAGCGAGATGAGATGACTCAAAACGATAAGAAGGAATGTGTGATACATCATGTGGATCTCAAATTTTTCGATGACGATTGTAATAGTGATAAACAATGAAATAGACACCGCACTTCTTCTTCTTCCTAGCGTTTGTCCCATCTTGCGATGGGGTCCGCTTTCCTGCTCTTTCTCCTCCACTTCGCCCTATCCAGGACATCTTGCTCAATGAGGTCGCAACTCTGCATGTCGTTCTTAACAACACTCAACCATCGCAGCTTCGGTCTTCCTCTTCGCCGCTGACCAGCTGTTGAGGTTGAGTGTTACATTGCCGATGTACTCAGGTGGTCTTTTAACGTTCTTACGTGCCGTCCACCGTCGTGTGCGGGCCATAGTATTATGTTTTCCTATGAGAAGTTGTAAAAACGAATATAGAAGAAGTTATTTTTATAACAGTGCGTTTTTATTAAGTAGCGAATTGTAGCTAAAGTGGCTACAGTTCCTACAGTACGCTCGCATTCGTGTTTTCAAACTTTGAAATAACTTATTTCATAAACTTTTTTTTTTTTGGATGTTGCTGTTTCGGATGAAGTGTACAGGCTCAAGTTAGCAGGCCGACTAGATCCATTTTTAGAATTTAAAGTTTTATTATTTATTGGGTTAATTTTTGAGTATTAGCATTCGTTATTACATAGCTTTTATGGCTATACTTATCGTCATTTATAATTATAAACGACAATCTAGTCGACACACAAACCTCAATTCTTTTAAATAAAATGTTCAAAATTATTAATACTACCCGCAGAATAGAACGAAAATTATATTAATGTGCATTATAAGGAGAAGAGATAAAACATAATCATATGTAACCGGGTCGTCGACCTCGAGCCGGTTCGTGATTTTAATGGCCGTAGGTACAAAAATTTTGCTACGCCAAATAAAGGAGTCTGGTTGAATAAAAAAGGCATTTCTTTCGGCTGTGAATCGGTTAATAAATCGGTATAATTATAGAAACATTAATTTGAAGGGGATCAGTGTTGTAGGAAAATCATGTTAGGAATTTTTAGTGCGCATATTATTAAAATTCTGATTTTGTTGAAATATAACCAAAATGGGTCTTCTCACTGTTAGCAATAGTGTAATTTCAGTCTGTGGCATAATGTGGTCTAAGGCTCCGTTTACACTAACAGCTTGGCAAAAAAGAGTTTGGAAAAAATGAGGGCGCTGCTATCGCACTTGTGGCCACCTCGTAGTCAAATAGGAAAGATAAAATTACATAATTTATAAAATATTGTAAAATTAACGAATAAGAAACCACATGGCATACCAATGGGATAATAAAAAGCAACCCAGCATGAATGGCAACAAACTAAATATTTAGTTCCACCTGTCACCGCTCCAAACTCTTTTTTGCCTTTTTACTTCTTGAAATCACATAATAATACATGCTTTTTTTTATTATGCTGTATTGATACTTAATATAGCGTCAACCATAAACGACAAAATCAACAACACACGTAAATACTACCGCAAATAAAAGTCCTTTCAACAATCGATATCAATCGACCTCCGACCTCAACCCAACTTCAGAAAATACAATACTTTCTCATCAAAAGAACTTGAAATTCAGGGGTCACCTTAAAATGGCAGGATGACTACAAGACCGGATTTTATCGAAGCCAACTCGCCTTGGATCCTCGTGTTTTATAAAGGTTTTATAAAGAGCTTATAGCCAAGACCTGCGGCTTTTTTGGCACACGGCATTGAATGCACCGTTGCCTTTATTAGGCATCGATTCTCTTCAGCGAGTAACGGAAACAAATACTTGCAAAAATCGATTCGCATAAAAAAATACAAGGCTACCGATTCAATACTTAAAGCAAGAATATGGAAGCCTTCTGAAATTGAAGAGCATTAAAAATATTCCGAACTAAGTAAGTACTGTCAGAAATATAAGGGCCTGATTAAATTTAGAATACCTATGCATATTTAGTTAAAATAATTTTAAACCGTTTAAACTAATGTTTACTCTTTCTTTATCTATTTTTTAATTTTTTACCGAAAACTAAGGATTTATTGTAACATCTCGCTCGGTTTGAACCTGGTTTCGTAATACTGGTTCAAAGGCCAGACTGTCTGATGCATACCAAGCCTCTCTGTTCTTGTAATAAAATATCCTATATATACCACATACATAAACATAAATCCTTATATATATATATATAATGAATACTTGTAACTTTTCTGTGTCTAGCAAGTGAAATAGTATTTTACCATAGAAAGTGTATAAAATCGAACAAGTTACCTCAATAGACTTCAGTGCGTGACTGTACCTGCTTTTTGTAGCTGTAGTGTTCGAAGCGAGTATTTTTAATATTGAGCCCATAATATGACTCACTATTGGGCAAAGGCAAAAAAGGAATGGGCCAAGTACGTACATTAACTACCTATATACAACGAAATAGCCACAACAATGACGTTTCATATTTGCATAGTAGTTTAATAGTCCAACGCGTTAATTCAATGACAATATCAAGTTATTATAAGCTTATGATTCAGAAACTACAGGTGGTTCCATATTTTTGAATGTTTCCCATCATCAAAGGCACTGATTTTTTATAAGGGATAAATTTTAAACAGGGGTTTACAGCTGTTTATGTACACGTCCCCTCACCACCACCGAGAGGCTCGAGCCAACCCTGAAAAAGGGCGGTCAAGCCCATTGTGTAAATATTTTAGAATACATTATACCTATTACGATATTATTTCCAATAGGGAATATGAACATTTTTTTTTAAATTCATTAATCGAAATATTTCAAGTACCGTACCTACCAGATAAACACATAAAAAATATTTTTTCAAATATCTTGCTCAGAAACAAAGCTATAAGGCTTCAAAGGTGATGGTTAGACAGAGAGGTCCGACATGACCATTGACGTCATTGGTTATGCGGGCCATAATATATCCGCCATAGAAAATTTTGTTTTCGTTGATGATGAAAAGAGGGACAGATATATCTGTTTAATAATGCTGTATCTAGTTTGTTTTTCGATCAAGTTCGATTCTGTTTTGACTGTCAGTATTCTATTTTTTTATACTTTCAGATGAACTATGAAAAAAAACTAATATTTTTTATGCATTTATTATTCCCTAATTTATAAATAAAATACACTAGCGGTCCGACCGCGGCTACCGCCCGCGTTATGTAAGATTTTCCCGTGGGAATATGACTTTTCCGGGTAAAAAGTATCCTATGTGCTATTCCATGGTACAAACTATCTCTATTCCAAATTTCATCCAAATCCGTCCAGTAGTTTAGGCGTGAAAGCGGAACGAACATCCAAACATCTAAACATCCAAATATATTTTCACATTTATAATATTAGTGTGATTGAGTGTGAGAGCGACAGAACGCAAATAATATAATATTATCAACCTAGTTAAATTCCCGGCCGAAAATAATGCACGTCAGACGCACTAATAGATTACTCTGTTTCTAAAGCCTTATTTTTTGCCGTACGTATATATGCACCTGAGCATTTCTCAATAATTACGAGCAAAAAAACCGCAAAAAACAATCGTCTCAGCAATAATTTCCGCAATTCTACGTAAAATGAAACGCCGAGAACCGAGAACCGAGAACAACACGACATGATTCAGTCGACATCACTTGTATTTTTAGATTTCGAGACAATATTTTAAAATGCTCGAGTGTGGCAGGCAAGTCATGTTTTATCTGCATGCAAAATAGATGCAGTTGGATCGAGTGTAGCGAAAATAGGACTAGGTGGTGAAAGAGCCCGGGGAATGGTTTGGTGCAATTTTTTCATGTGATTTAACCCTATATGCAACCGTATCAAATCCATCTACAGAGAGAAGGAATATATCTAAACGAAAACGTTCAAACGGTAGTGTACGTACATGTTAACGAAAAGAAGTCAAAAGAACTTGCTGTTTCGGAGAGGGTGGGCATGCTCGATTTTCGTATAATTTTCTGTCTTCAAAATTCAAACCATACTATATAGGCAATCATGTCAAACATAAACCAATACTTTTTAATATACCTGATACAAAAGAAAACAAAACACACCCCTCCCCCCACCCTATTGTTGTTCATTCACCGAAAAACCCTACTCAGAAAAATCAGGCTTAAGTCGACCAAGCAATCTCATTGCATGTTGGTCGACTTCATACACACCTTCCCTTGAATTCCTGCGGAGGCGTGTGAACGTTTTTCACGATGTTTTCCTTCACCGTGAGAGTTACCAAATTCTAAAACACATTAGTACGCCGCGGGGTTCGAACCGGCGTCTTTCAGAGCAGCGTTCGTAGTCGTAGCCACTAATCCTCAGACGCTCATTAAAAATCTGTTGAGCGGGATATTATATTGAAACAGAACTTAAGTATAATTTATGTCCAGTCGCGACAGATAGATAAATCAACGATTTATAGGACTAATATTTATAATTATTATTAATAAGTACAATCGTGGTCATTTATTAGTCATTACGTAAGAACCAAATAAAGAGATGAACTAATTGCTATTACTATTGATAGAAACTTCGAGATCTCTAAGTTGAAAATATAAAAAAAAACAAGACTAGTGGGCGTCGGGTGAACACGAATTTGACCATTATTGGTGTTTAACATGAAATTCGGTCGTCGGATATTGATGCATTCGCATTGGGAGAAGATAGGGTAATCTCAAATTACGGTCGAAAGATTACAATAACGGCTAAATGCGTTTCAGAACCAAACGTTCCCTATTAATATCGTCACTGGAAAAGCAAAATCACTGATCCGCCAAATAGGCGATATTGAGTTATATATAAGTATTATATTGTCACTGGAAAAGCAAAATTACTGATTCGCCAAAAAGGCGACATTGAGTTATATAAGATCCGCCGAGTTATATATATAATTATTATTTAATTATCATAATATATAACTCTATATCGCCTATTTGGCGGATCAGTAATTTTGCTTTTCCAGTGACGATATGTAAAGTTATTGTTAATTATTATTTTATTATTCTAATGACCGTGTCGTCTTTTAATTTATGAACTAGAATGTCTTATTATAGGTAAAATTATAGGTAGAAGAAATTGCAAACTACGAAAAATATATCCGATAACGAAAACGTTGACTAACAAAACAAATGTATGAAGTAACCCAAAAATCTTGAACGGGAAATGTCCAAAAACGTATTCAAATTAACTCTCGGTAGTTGATCTAAATTAACTGATTGACCTTGATGTCTAATGTGGACATTGTGGACTGTTCCAGATAATAACATAGAAGGACATACAAACATCTAACACGTGTGCAGACAGAAGTGTTAATTTGGCCTAACATTATTATCTATTATGTCTTTGTTTATTTCGTTACTGTGGCTTGAACAGTATTTACAAATAGAAAAGTATTACAAAGAGACACAAAATGGCATGTACTTAATATTAATGCGAACTTAACATACACTTTGCCTTACGTTAATGATAATGTCACCGTGAGAATGGTGACAAAAACATTTTTAGACATTTCATAGTAGATAAGTATGTCAGTAAGATTTTGTGCACAAAAAGGAAAGTTGTTGAGAAGAGTGTATAGTTTGCGCGCGATCTGAGTGCAGCTTTGATGTATGTGACTACTATTGGCCATGAATGCATTCAGATCACGCGCGGACAGTATTTACCTATACTATATGGTTTAAAAATTTTATTTCTCACAAGAAAATATTTCACTGGAATGAGAATTTATAATACAAGTGGGTACATAACTCGACAACCAACTCCTAGTTCGAAACTTCAAAATGCCCTAAATTGTGGGTTAGAAAGAAGGTCAGGTTTCTTCCTTCGAAAAACTGATAGTGGAAAACTTAGAAAAACAACATAGATAATATTATGATTATGATTAGGGCCGAGTATATATACGTCTTTAGGTAATTTTATAGCGACATAATTAAAATAGTGTCTAATATTGTCTATTCACCAACGAATTATCTACCTATATAGTCAGATAATTCGTTGCTATTCACCTACTAAAGCGTATTTTACTTTACCATACAAAGGTTAAATTATAATTTATCGAATATATGCGAATTAAATAATAATAAAGTTAGGTACCAACTAAATAAATATCTCCATTTACATGCAAGAATACACTTCAACTGCACCTCGGTCGGTGTCAAAGACAGTCTCTTATTTTTTTTATTTTTTAGTTCTTTTTACATTGTCATGCTAACGGATTGCGAATGAAGTTGCTACCACGAGCCAAAACGCGGCCTAAACTGCTTCTTCATTATGCAAGCTCGCCCACATCACTAGGGTAAAATAAATAGTGTCACCAAACAAACGGGTTCATCGACACTGCTATTCAAGTCCGTTTTAGCCATATTTATCGACTTAACCTTTGAAACTGTACACATTAATAAGTATCAACTTTATAGGTATCTACATTAAAGTATGAAGCTCACTACATCATTACTTTGTGATAGCTAGTTTATGTTAATGAGAGAGGGTATGCTTAATTTTTTAATTTAGATTTAGCTCAGAGGAATAAAAGACGATCGCTTTTGATTTTGAGTACCATTATACTATTCTGTGACCTATGAAAAATCCAAAGAGCCCAAACACGATAGGGCTATCTTGTTTAGTTAAAGAATTCCTATGGCCATCTTCAAACTAGCTCTATGGTACCTTGTTATTAAAAAGGGATTAAAAATGAATTTTAAAAACAAATAATATAAATAAAATTACGGTGTCAGTAGAAACATAAGAAAGAACTACTTTTACTAAAATAACTAGGTTGATCAGGAGTCAGGATAAAAATTGTTTTTCTACGTGACTGCTAATAGGCTACATGAATACAAATTAATACTTGCATATTTCATATAAGGAGGTACTAACATTGTTGAGGGAATGCGTGCCTAGTTCAGTGAAATTAGAAATGGGAGATGGTGGCATTCGGCGACACGAAAATGTGGGTACTGTTCTTACATAATCATAACGTAACGCCACGCTCTAAGCCTATAAATTGATATCTTACTGTCTTTTTTGTCATTGAAATAAAAAAGGACAGTCAAACATCGAAATTGAACCTGATCGAAAGTACGCGTCAGTGGCTGTTTTATTATGGGGTGTTAATATTAATATTTTTTTAAATCGCTCATTCAAACTTTCCTGTCATTATTAAGACAAATTAAAGTGACAGGGCCACCGCAATTTTATTTTTATTTCGCAAACTTGACATAGTAATTCAGGTACATCTCCGCAATGTTTTGTTTGTTTCATGAAAAGATAAAACCCTTGCAATTATGTGTACCAGACGGTTAGTCTTCTATCTATACAGACATGATATAGAATAGACTATCTTGTATGTTTGCAATAGTTTTGAAAATGAAAATACCTATGGTTTTATACCTAAGTTCATCACTTATCTTGTGCTTTGGTTTCAAGGGTTAATTTGCTGGGCCAATACAAAACCTGCTTTAGGTAATGTGGGTGATAAGATAACGGAAGGCCTCCTAGTGATAAGCTGCGTCTAAAATAGCACAAAAGTACCTATTTATCTGTCTTTAGAATTTCAAATAAGAAGAGAACTACTTTTAAGTGCAAAAACTATTATAGTTTAATAAAATTGTGATAATAAGGTTAACTTTGTATTTTTTCGATACATTTTCTTTTACTTACAATGATATTTTGAGAATCTGACACAAATGCATTCATGAACACTTATACACTCACCGGCACAACTAACCGCCCGCCCTTCATTTCAGGGAATACTCGTGATTCTTTATAATTCTATTAGTTACAGCTGATGTTAGTTAAAAAGTAGTTAATTCAACGTTTATTTAAGTGTGTTTAATTTATCGTAAAATTATCAATAAATCAATTGTAATATATATGAATAAGCGTAGTTTAAAATTAACCTGAAATACAAGGGTGGGCGGTTAGATGTGCCGGTGAGTATATAATACATACTCTTCAAAACAACGATTTTGTTTTCATGAGGCTTTCCATAGATTAAGAAGAGATTAAGCCGAGTACTCATTGGATGAGCTTAGTCGCGGAAATTAATCTCAACTTCCTTCATTAGGTAGGCTCGCCAAGTTTCTTGCGTGAAGCCTAAGACAAGTAAAGTAACTGGTGATGCTATTTAGTACCTCATGAAATAAGCAGCAGGTGCTTACGAGTTTGATTTATGGACATAATAATGCGTCGGTAATGATTATGTGTAAACCAGTCTGTGGCATAGAAATAGGTTAGATATACGAGGTTTTTTTGTAATAATATCGGATACGATTATATCAGTTTCATTCAATAGATCTATACTACAAATAAATCAGTTTAAATTTAAAATATTTTTTAAATACATTTGTAGGCAAGCAGACGACCCTGCAAAGTTTCCCGACTGCACCGTCAGTTCATGGAAGAGTTAGCTTGAACCGGTATTAAATACGAACGAAAAAAGCTTCAAAAATCTTGAAAAAACGTAAAGACACGAGTCGAGAGAATAGTTTTTTATTAAAGGTTCTTTGGTTTTATTTTTGCCTATTCTTTACGCAGCACGAAAGTACCGGTACGGTCAGGTCAGCCAAGTCGAATTACCCGAATGTATCTCTAGATCCAGTTCTTCTACTACTACGGTAGTATTAAAGAGCTTATTATAAATTATTATTTCTATAACTAGGTGACTAGGTTATTATTACTTGTAAACACACAATAAAATAGAATAGGGTAGATCGCCAACACAAATAAGAGTACCGAAAAATAGACTCACACTAAATTAAATCCAGATGACACACAGAAATAAGGAAAAAAATCACACACAGCACTGTTGTCAATTGTTATCAGTTTATCACACGAGTACCAGGGTACTAGGATAGCAGAAAACCGCAGGAGTTATAACGTTCGGACGCACCTGTTGGCGCGGCGCGAGGCACGTTACTGGCACGACGAGCATTAGTCGTGCGGACGTCAGACACGTCACCGAGCCGGTTCCCCGACGGCGAGGAAGAAAATCGCTTGCATTTCTGGTGAGAGGGTAAGAAAGGAATGCTATCAAAATCCGTTTCTTGTGATGTCATTATGTCCTGGTATAATTGGATGCGCATCTTATGAATTGACAGCAAAAAGAAGAAAAAGACGTAAAATTTATGCATTATTAGATTTTGAGTAACGTCCACATGACCCTGGAGCCCTGGACTGATTAAATACTCAATCATTTTGCAAATTACTATGCAAAATTATTTGTGTCCTATTCTACTTTCCAGGTCGTGGAAGAGTAACATTGGAAACAAGAAACTAATAACAAGATGCAAATTCGTGTTCTCGGAAACTTGCGCTGCAGGTGAAATACCGCAGAAGACTTCCGAAGCTAAACAATAAAATTTACGTTGCAAATTTTAGATAAAAAATAGAAAATAACAATACAATTTTAAGACAAAGTTCCAGAAATAATGTAGCAAGAAGATTTTTAAAGAGAATATTTTATCTTACTGCACCTACGACAAGAGTCAGTCGAGACAGGTAATCTATTAGACGTGTTCGCGAAGATGTTTGAAAAAGTTGCTAGGTAGATACTGGCCCCAATTCAGACAGTCATGCTCTAATCTTAATTTTAAAATCCAGCTATATTTTTCGTTTATATGATCTAATGATATTAATTTGAATGAATGAAAACCTAAAATATGAGCGCAGCTGTCAGACTAAGATTTTTTGAAGGTTTTGAAGTCTGATGTCTTCTTTACATTCGCTCTGAAATTGTTCAATCAACGCGTCCATGAGGTTCTTTGATGTCAGCTGGATGTCCATTCCCCTGTCCCTTTTTAATCTTTAAAAGGCGAAAAGGACGGACTAATTTAATGAAGGATTAACACTTTACTTCCTGAATTAGCCCTACTATCGAGATATCAAATGATCTAATGCCGCATAGGAGCATTCAACTTCAATCCGAGGTCAAGAAGGTAATTGCTGAATTGCTATCTACCTATATATTATTATATGTACAATAAGCAAGCCGTTCTAGATAAAATTTATGACCAATAGACATTAAATATTACTATTATAGAAACACGCAACACATCGGGGAAAAGCCGAACGTATTCCGAACACGAAGAAGGAAAGTACTCAATATACTAAAAGATTATGGAGAAAGTTCTCTACATGGTGGTTCACAAAATATTGTGGTATAATTACGATTGATTACCATATGAGACGGGTTTAGATGCCAGTGGGCAGATGTTCAATGGATATAAAAACTACTTATTCAAATCAATCTTGATTGCTGAATGAGAGAGACTTCATTAACATTCGGTAAAGGTATATACCTATACCTGCTATAGTTAGGCCAATGAATAGGTATATTCTGTGATGAAGGTAGAAGTCATTGATCTAGCTTTTGTAGATCGCCTAGAAATAGTAGTAGCATCTAGTCTAGCCTATAAATGCGCAAGTCACTATGTGTTTCTGTTACGCTTTCACGGCTGAACTACTCATCCGATTTTGATGAAATATTGTATATCCAAGCACGAGTAGGTTTTTTTATCGTGGTACAATGTCTTGTTACAACAACGGTGTAGCACCTCACCGCTGAAAGATTACTAAAACTAACAGTGCCAAAAGTGCCATCTATGCAACGCGTTCGGAACTTTGAAGGTTGTTTCTCCATGTTTGTAGATGGTGTTGTTAGTTCTACAAACAACGCGGGCGTAGCCACGCTCAGACAATCAAAAAATTATTTAGGATTCTTGTCTTTATTTTCATTCATAAGCCCAAGCTTGATACATTACACAAGATCGCGTAAAGTTATTCCCTAAAATCACATTATATATCTCGTATCTGTTTAGCATCACTGTTTAGCATGAAGATAGTTAGAAGATATTGCTTTTTAAATAAGCTTGTAATGTTGTGACCGGCAATAACAAACAAAAATTGCGAAATATCGTTCATATTTCCGTAAGTAATTTAATTCCGTTTCCATTGGGTTTTCGTTTAGCAATTGTTCTTGACAGCAGCTTTCCGTTCATTGTCGAAAGCCAAGAAAATGCTAGAGGAAGTCTGTGTCAGAAACTGTCAAATATAATTTTCGTTGGCACCTGCTCTAATTTAGAATTCTGAACCTCTATTGATGAGTCTCAAAAGAACATCAGATACTGTTACGAAATAATTTAACTTAGTTCGACTTCGAAAATCCTTCTGGAGAACTCAATCTATCTATAAAACTCTTCGTAACTCAATCCTATCTGTTCATCGCGGAGAATCGTTCAATTCTGTTGAACTTGGTGAAGACTTCTGAATGTATTTTAGGAATCAATTCAGATTTCAATCAAAAGTGTTGTTAAAATACAATCCTATCTCATCTGATTAAGTATTTCATGAAAGGCTCAAGTTCACCCTAACAAGGCGATTTTGCTTCTGAATTTCTCGTCAAGTTGTATGTTTTCTGACGATTTACTTTTTACCGTAAAAACTCGGTTTAAATAACATGACAAAAAAAACATATTACGCCAAAGGTGTAGGAGATACTAGAATCCTTACTAATATTATAAACGCGAAAGTTTGTATGTACATACGTTGTTATGGATGTTTGTTACTCTTTCACGCAAAAACTACTAAACGGATTAGGATGAAATTTGGAATAAAGATAGTTTGTACTCTGGATTAACACAGGATACTTTTCACGGGAAAATCTTACTCAACGCGAGCGTGGCCGCGGGCGGACCGCGTGTATTCTATAAGTTAAAATCCTTGGAGTAGGCATTTGTTTGTTTGTTTTGTTTTGTTTGTTTGTTTGTCTTTTGGCTGAGATGACGATGAAGTGTAATAAGGTAAAAGTCATGAAGCTTCCGCTACAACAAAATCAGCATTTGGAATTTCTCTTTGTCAACCCAAGTACCCTCCGTCGAAAGTATTGAGTAACTTTGTGAAGACTTGCCTCGTGGGCCTTTTGCTTTCAAAATAAAAAAAATCAACGGTCCGTTACTGTGAGCCTCCTCCACTTAAGTGGAGGGTTTGCCATAATCTCCACGCTTGGCAGGCGGGTTGGAGATCGCAGATTAAAAGGTTACTGTATCAGAGAGCGCTGCTACCCGTTCCCTGTTCAATGTGTAGTCCCTAAGTCGCCTCTTACGACACCCCTTTTGCTTTCACCGAACTTTAATTACCTTATCCTAGTACAACCCTAAAGTTAAAGTCAAAATTATTTATTTCCATAGGATGTTATTACATCACTTAGATCCGCCATTACATTTTTTTGGGTGAGTTCACTAACACAATGGCGGAATCTGTGGAGAAGAGCTCACCGAAGATCTCACCTAATCTTACTTCATCAACAGCTCATATACATTATGTCCCCACCGAGGGGCTCGAGCCTGTCCTGAATTAGGGCGGTTAGGCCGCCCACGCTAGCCCAGTGCAGGTTGGTCTACTTCACACACAACCTTTGTATTTCTTCGCAGGAGTGTGCAGGTTTCATCACCATGTTTTCCTTCAAAGAGCGTCGAATAAACGTACATATGAATTCGAAATTCGAAAACACATTGTTACGTGGTGGGGATCGAACCCGCATCTTTCGGACGGGAGGCAGCGGCCCTAGCTACTAGAACACCGACGCTCTTACAATACAATAGAATATACCTTATAAAAATAGCCCAATCCTTTAGACATATTTTTCTATTACTTATTTATATCAATGTTTGTTAGAAAGTCGAGCGTCCTATTTATTATGCACCAGAATCTGTTGACTCACCGCTCTCTCCAGAAGGAAATTCTAATACGTAACTTGATATAATATCATAAACATTTAAGTGCTTAAGATTACATTTCTATTGACTAGTTCTATTTTCTGATGGGACAACCATTTGACCTTCTAACCGACTTTCATTGAATCGCCGAGATCGAAGCAATAATTATAGAAACAATACATTTCTTTTCTCACGCAAAAAGCCGTATGATACACGAATGTGTGATGGTAATAGATGATTTCAGTGTTTTATGATAAAGTTGATATTTGTGTGAGGATAAAAGTAATCAGTTGCGGATGGCGTGCCAAATGGATGTGGATCAATGGCCGTTTCGAGCGATTAGCGCATAAGCAGCGGATAGAGCGTCTCTCCACATTGAGGCTGATCTACATGACAATGCACTTTGTGATCTACTTTCAACTACGTTGCTCGTCTAAAATGACGTTTTAGGGAAACAGTTGGTAACTAAACGGCGATGGAATGAGATTATGCATAATAAAAGTTAGCGCCAGCCAGAAATCGCCAAATCGGATGTGGATTGCTCTATCATCAATCAACACTATCGCGTAGTTTTGCCATGACTGATACTTAGAAAATGCAATATCATACTGCGTTTTAGCGCAATAACATAGTACCTATTACATAGAAAACCAAACTTTCGTTCTAGAATTAAAAAAAAAACATACAAACTGGTCAGTTGAGGGATTCAATTTGTATAAAAGGTCAATTTCTTTACTGAGAATCCAAAAATCTAATACAAAAGTTGTTTAGTATCATAGCCTGTTACTTTACTACTTTATTTATATGTAAGTTTAGTTAACGCTTTCAAGTTGAAGTTTCGCGGTATTTGCGGTAAATATAATGATTTCTAACAACAACTTATCAATCAGCACTTGCAATCAGCGCGGTTTATGAAAGAAATAAACTTATTACGATAAGTTTAATAATAACGCCATTATAGTGGAAAATTATCTGAACTGCATGAACATGTTCTAGATAATAATAGCAAGTATCACGGATAGACTAGAAGAACTATCGATAATTTAGATTATTTTGTTATATCAAAATATGCTATAGAATCTATACTATCAATATTCTGCGGCGTACTATCGATAATATCAATTGTTTTAGTCTATATATAGTTTTTAAATTGTAATTACTAGCGATACTATTGCACACCTTTGATAGTATTGCCATGATTCGAGCTATAAGCCTATCAATATGGTAGTATTTATGAAAATTATACCACCTTACGACTACCATTATTGTGTTTAGACTTTAGTACCATCCATTCTTGTCACCTCATGGAAAGTAGCCAAGTGGAAAATGGACTATCTACTTTCGCTCCAAATGTAGGAGTAATATGTCCTCATTTTTACCTTGAAGGCTCCATTTATTCGACAAATAGTCTGCCTCTTTTATTATTTTCTTTCTTAATGGACAATAGGACGACATTGGTCCTTCTAGTCTCTAGTCTTTCAACATTGTTTGTATGGAACTGAGAAGTCAAATAAGTATGCCTATTTCATTTGTACGTATATTACTCGTATTTCTGAGGTATATATTTGGTTTGTAATAGTTAAGGAACCTAGTTTTATTCAGTACTAAGTTAATAGTGAAATTTATGATTTACTCAAAACTAGAATGAATTATCGAATTGATTTCTGAGCTTGAATCACAAGAAGTCTGGTTCCAACTTTTATTCCAGAAATAAAATGAAAGTACAACAAAAACGACATTATAGTACAGTAAAGTTAAGTACAAGGCGGCCTTATTGCTAAGTTAGTTTCTTCCAGGCCACCAAGTTATTGCAGATGGTTGTCGCTAAGCTAAATCCGAGTCCATTTGGGAAATCGAAGTTTTCAATGTTGTCAATAGAATTTTGTTGTGCTAGCCCAACTGACCTGCCGAAGCCGATTTACATTGAGTCAGTAACTGACTTCAGTCAGTGCAGGATAGACGAGCACTTTTAACAAGAGTTAACATGCAAGCGTTAGTGTGTATAAGGCGCTCGTCTATCCAGTGTCCACTGACGACGCCAGCGACGGACTCAATGTAAATCAGCCTACGATGACGTCGAGCGCAATGCAACAAGAAAAAAACCCTTATCTCTTATTTAATAATTTGCATAAATTGTTTTTATTTTTAACTTACAACTGTAAACGGAAACAGTAATTATTATGTTATACATAGGGATACGGTCCGGCTACCATTGCGAGCAACGCACCGCACTTGCAATAAACATGTTATTAGAATGTACAGTCGCCAACAAAAACACTCACGAACCAACCTAATATGATCTACTACGCCATTGGGAATGTTTGTATGGTAGGATCTGTTTATTTTGGTTATGTAATAGTTATCGTGTTAACCGCACTGCCATCGATAGATCTTCATTCGTCATAGAACTCATAACTGTTGTATGTGCTGATTTCTCCGTGATTTATGATACGAATAACCATACTAAGCAATGCTAATTTAATGAATGCTAGGAAAGCAAAACGCAACAAGAAATTATTATAAAAAGGGTTAATGTGCTTTGAAACACCATTTCCATTCATAAGATAAGGAAGCCATTCATATGATCCTACTTACTTTCTAGATAATATCTAAGATTATATTATTTAAAGCTATCAGACAAGAGTACTAGCTATTGTGACCAACGGACCAGTGTTTTTAAAGTGATGGTCTGCACAAAGGCGTCGGTAAAACTGTTATAATGACGTTAAAATAGCCGTGAAGTGCCGTTGTCTATGTATGTTTTAAACTTATTATAAAAAGTTGCTTGAGTCCAATTTATATTAAATATCAGCTATACTTGCGAATTCTTGAATTTAGAAAACAAGCCAGGTCAAATTATCGAATAACCTCATTAAGTTTGTAATGAAAACACTTAACTTAAAAAATCTCCTACTCTAATATTGACTTACAGCAACATTCTTCCTTAATATCTCTTTATATTAAATGCCTGTCATAGTGTTTGAGTTGTTGTTAATATTGTTTATGATTTATGATTTAGGTAGAAGGGATCGGGCAAATTATGTCCCAATGACCACTGCGACCCGAGATGGATATAGATCCAGGGCTGACTACAATAGTGTAGTCAGCCCTTCGGTGTTAAATAGCCTCCTCTAGACCAACAGTTCTGAAGAAGCTGACGGTCGATAAGGGGCTTAAAGCCAGGGCTTCCTGGATGGCAATTTTGGGTCCTCCCAGTACCCGGCTTCTCTTATTGACAAGGGCATCGCACTCACATAGGATGTGAAGTGGAGTCTCCTCGTCATCAGCGAAGAATCTACAGTAAGGGTTCTCAGATAGACCCATCCTGTTCAGATGCTTATTAAGCTTACAATGGCCTGTGAGGGCTCGGATTAATATCCTAATATTTTGCCGGTTCAATTGAACCGGCAATATTACCGGCGGAATTTATTATATATAGTGTCTGGTTGTTGTTTAACTATATAAGTATGTATTTATCTATTTATGTAATGTATATCAGCTGTCTGGTACCCATAGTACAAGCTCTGCTTAGTTTGGGATCAGACTGCCGTGTGTGAAGATGTCCCCACATATTATTATTATTATTATTGTTGTTTTTTCTCTCCTTACAGAGGTAATTCCCTACCACACGGGCCTTAGCCAAGTGTGATAGGGTCTGATGACGGGGCTGTGATGACAGAAGTTGTAAGGAATTTCCTTACAATGCGGCAGGTGTTCAAGATCACGGCTTTTTGCAGAGAATTTATATTTTTTTCGGGGATATTGATGGTTTTTAGGCTTTTTTTAGTGTTTTAGGTACGACTCCGGTGGACGAGAGAACTATGGGGACTATATGAACAGTACTGACTTTCCATTGAGTTTGTATCTCAATGGCTAGATCTCGATACTTGGTAAGCTTTTCGGTGATGGTGGATTGAATGTTATGTGTATTTGGGATGGCTTTATTATTAATGTTTCCCCTCAGGAAACATAATCATACTCATCCTTGGTTTTATTAACAAATGATACGACAAATGGCGAAAAAACAAGTTATAAACATACAACTTAATTCGTGGATTTTATAACATTCAAATTATGCATGTTCCTACAGTTATTTAAATATTGTATAACCTAATAAACAGCTATTTCCTTTAATATACTAAATAATAAGAAAACTGTTATAACGGTTGTGTAGAGTTATGTATAGCTGCAGAATTGGGCTATCAACAACCTTGAGGCTATTGTTGTAGAAATGGGCTAGGAAAGCAAAGGTCAAGTTCATGCAACACTCATAACTTTTATTTGAAATCTAAGTATTAGATAAATGGTATTTAAGTATTGCAGAAAGTACAAAGATTTATGGAACCTCCAAAGGCCTCACGCATGACTTATGTTAAAACTATTTTCCCTAGGGTTTTCGAGGTTGGTTGACATGTCACACGCAATAAGTAGAAAAAAGTTTTAAACTTTATGCTTTTTTCAGTTCAAAGACACTAAATTATGTTAAAGCATCAGGCTGAGATGATGATGATGATGATGATTTTTATCTTAAAGATATGCCTAACTAAAATATACAAAGATAGTCACCCGGGTTTTTATAAAAATTAAAATTAATAAATAGTAACGTTTGAACCAAATATCAACAAAGTTTAGATAGCTTCAAAGTTAGTGTTTAAGCAGAAGTTAATGTGTTAAAGAAAGGAACAATAATAATTGTTTAGGTAACAGGCACAATAAGTCTTGGTAATAACAATATAAAATAAAATAAAAAAGATACAATGATTGGTTCTTCTTTCAGAGGAATACACATTATTAGTTAAGTTACCATTAAAATTATGTCACAAAGTGATTATCAGAATAATGTACTGTAACACACAAATTTTTATTTTTCAGTTTCACAGTCTAAACCAAAATGTACCAGTCATCTCTGGTACACTAATGATGTGTTAACAAGACAAGGAAGGTCCAGAGGTATTTTTAGAACAGGGTCCCGACAGGTCCTATATTGTGGACAAGATTTATCACTTCCTCCTAACCGACAGCCACAGGTCAATGTTAGCAATTGTTTGTTTTGAGGTCAGGCAAAGAAGGAAGTGAAATGTCAGTACGTCTTGTGCTATACTTTTTTGCAGTTTGTGAAGCATGAAGTGGGTGTAAATGATCAGAAGAAAAATAGACAGGGATAAGAGATTTTGCAACAGACCATAAGAGTTTTAACCCCATGCCATTTTTAAAACTGACAAATTTAATAAAACGTAGTTAGCTGTAGTTACAGATAGCGAAACGGCCGTTATTTACACTTTTGTTATCTGTAACTACAGTTAACCACATTTTCATAAATTTATTAAAAAATACTAGGCAACCTATGAAACAATTTTACCAACTGGATTTTTTATACATTTTGTTTTCCCGGAGTTATGATTTTTCATAGAAGTGGCGCTAGTGTGCAGCCAGGTAGCCCTTCAAAAGATCAAATTGGATAAAATATCTATGTAACAATCTACTTATACATGGCATGGGTAATATTTCATGTCCTAAGGCATACTTACCTACCTACCTTTTTAGAATGAATTTAATAAAGTATTAACTGGTGAAGTAAGGTTTCAATTACCCTTAAAAACATACCTGTTATGTTGAAACCCTTCTATAACATTTTTTCATCCGAAACTCTAACAACCTCAAATTAGAGAGTGCTTCCTATTAAAAAAAATAAGAAGTGATTTAACCAGCAAATTTTCTCAGCTAGTAAATTAGAAAGCTGAAAAGACAAGGCCACGGATATTACTATGATAATAACCTTGTAACCTCAAATATCAGCACTGTGAAGTTACGCTAATTTTGATATCAATAACTGTTGGAAAGGAAAAATACTAACTTTAGGTCAAAGGCCTTAATAACAAGACTGTGTAGCTGGCTTGTCGAGAGCCTTATGATTCAGAAAACGTAACAAACAAACAAAAACAGCGATAACGGTCTTAAGCGATCGAATAGCCGATTCCCCGTCAGCATCGCGACAATAATAATGAAAACATGTAATAATAGATAGGACTAACGTTCTACAAATACAAAAATATAACTCTGACTACATTTATCTTATAAAATATAGTCCGTTACCTTTTCAAAATCACTGTTGTTGAATCACACACGAGGAAAGCAGGCTCGGAGATCACAAAACGTATTTTTCACTCACGGAATAACCTTAACAATAGATCTAAAACACTACACACTAAATTCAGCAACAGCTTCTTACCACAAACTGAATAATTTATAAAACTGTCGATCTAAATAATCAAAAACACGTTTGCAAAATAAAACCAACAACACACAACGTTCGTTCTTTGCGAAAATCTGACAGTCAGTCGTCCAGTGACAGTCTATATTTGGTGTTGTCAATTTTGACAAATAAAAATCACAAATTCTCCGAAAAAGTTAATAAAATCGTTGATAGACTGTCCTGTAGCGACCGTAGCCACTTTGCAAGTACGATTCATGAAAACTATTTTTTATGAATTGATAATACTGAAGTCTTATTAGATTACAGGAACCGTAAAACCTCATAAAAAATAGATAGATCAGTGTGCTATAGATGGATTAGTGTGGTAGTCATTTGTGTAGTTTTTTTTTTAATTATTACTGAATATTTTTTTACGAAAGTCTTTCCCCGATAGTGGAATTTTAGTCGAAGGACGGCAGTTGTAGCGTTTTTTTTTTGACAGTGAATTTCAGTGTGTATAGTGACAAAAAAAATAGTTATCCACACAATGAAAAAAAACAAGACAAAATTAAATGTGTTGTGATTTTTAGCATTCTCTTCAATCATTCATCTCCTCGGAGTTCATCTCATAACTAACTAAGCTCCGAGTTCATCTCATAACTAAATAACTCCAAATCCAAACCCAAGTAATCAGTCATTCAACATCAGCAATGGTAAATATTACTCAGTATATATTCTGCAAGCTGCAATTTAGTCAGGAGAAGTGTGTTTTGATTGTCTTTACCACAACTGCTTAATAGATAATATTGAGGCTAATTCTCACTGTCATGCTCTAATCCTTAATTTATGTTTGTCTGTCGTTTTCACCTTTTAAAGATTGAAAAGGGACACGAGATGGCCATCCTAATATTAGAGCTGTCAAACATCGAATTTTAAAATCACCAGTAGGAGACTTTATGAAGTTTGTAAAATATTCCATTCAAATACTTCATTCGCAAGCAAATTTTTCAGGTTCAGAAGTGGTAGATTATATAATACAGCCTCCTCTGTATTTCAAAATTATGTCACACAGAATGCAAAAATAAGTTAATTAAGTGGCTTATGGATTTGGACTACGAGAAGACGGAAAGTATTCTGCACAAGTAATAATATAAATAAAACACACATATTGCATACTTTCTATTTTCCCTCACACACAAGCATACACACGTTACACATACACACACACACACACACACATACATAAATAAATAAATACACATTTACACATACACCTTTACTCACATTACATAAACGCATAACCAGAAGGGTTTAGCCGCATCTACTCACCTTTCACTCAATTTTACTTACTATTTTAAATTAGTCAAAGGACTACCTACTTTTTTATTTTAGGTTATCATTCGTTCAAATTAATATCATTCATTCATCACCTCTTTCTCATTAGTCATAAGAACGAAAAGGATAGCTGGACTTTAGAATTAGAACTAGAGCATAACATCCCGAATCGAGACCCATGTACTTATTTTTCCGAGAGGGGGGAGCCAGGAGTTCATAGCACAGGGTATCCTAGTTTGGGCTCCTGACTCCCACAAATTATATTGTATTGTACGATGATATTATTATGATTAACTGTATTAGTTGTAGTACAAAAGTATGTGGGAGTGAAATAAAGCATATATATATATATATATTTATTTGAACCTTACGGCCGTGTCAATTTCACAATTTTAGAGAGCACTTAAAACACGTGACTTAAAAATCTCTTAATCTGACAGCTATGCCCTTATTTTAGGTTATCATTCGTTCATCTGAATTCATCACCTCTCTTTCATTGGTCATAAAAACGAAAAGGATAGCTAGATTTTAATGAAATGAAATTTGAAATGAAATTTTATTATGTGAATTGAACTTAGGTGTATACAGCGGTTGTACTTGCTTATAATATGTTTTACTAAACTCTACCTTTACTATAAAATTAGAATTAGAGCATAGACTTCCCGATTAGGGGCCATTATCAGCTAATATACACCACAGGCATTTTTTCCTGCTTTGATAGAATTATAGTACAGCAAAAATGAAAGGACATTGCTGTTTTTCCTAAAATGGCAACATTTCAAGTCGTTTTGCTTCAGTAGCGACACCTATTGAAAGTAGCTTGTATTAATTGTCATTTACTTTGTAGATAAGAACCTTTTATAAATTCTAGATGGCGATATTTAATTAGTATTTCTTAGGCGCTATAGATGGCGCTGTATCGAATAGTATGTCTCTTCTTGAAATAAAACTGCGCATTAAAACTGAACATTTTATTTTTAAATTATAATTCTTTCTCATATAAATAACGGTCTCTTTTACAATTGGAAGCCTCTACAATATTAACATAATTTTAAGTAAAGTTCAAAATGTCACTTAATAATAACAACGACAGAATAAAATACAGAAGTATACTTATAGACTCTTTATAGGTAAATATAGTAAGCATAAACTTAAATCACTTTACATAGGCCCAAGTCCGGTCTAGCCCAAGTTTTTAGGATAACTTAGTGCGATGGACAAAACTTTTCGTCTAAGATCCGAAAGCGTTTATCTTACTTCAATATTTTACTTAGTTACGTAAATAGTCACTGGTAGTTTATCAGTCATTCGTGTAAGTATGTTGGTACGTTTGGTTTGGGGCAGACGTGGGGCAGATTCACAGAACAGTAAAATTTACTGTTCTGTGGGCAGATTTCACCTAATGTCTATGGGCCCGTAATAATAAACATTATTTTTCGAAGACAGGGTCTGACTGACCTATGATAACTAACTTATACTATACTCGTAGTAATATCTAGTTGTAGTCGGCGGAGGTACTGGCAATCAGTTTTCACCTATAAACAAATTAAAACATGTTATGCATTGACTACACCGGGTTATGTTATCATTCTTACTACCTAGGTGTAATATTGTTAAACGTAAGAAAATGTGCGTTTGTTTGCATACTATTGCTGCGAGACTGGAGAAAGTCGTAGGCTACTTTTTATAGCAGGAAAATGTCTTATTCTCTTAATTCTCTAGATATTGTAGAGCCGCGAGTGTGGACGGTCAATTAATGCTTGGAATTTTTTTTAAAGCGCCGCTAATACGTAGAGCTTGCTACGCCGTAGCAACTACGGCGTAGTAAAAGACAAAATAACTGATTTCTCGTTGACAAAATCGAGCTCGAAAAACATAAAGAAATTATGTTCGTTAATTGGAATGTTATACTCACGATATTTTATAATTATATTAATATTTAGTGGCTCTAAACAAAATGATCAAACAATTTAAATGCAAACATGCAATAACAGAGAGACGAACAAAATAAAATCCATGCAATGTGTTTTAAAATCGAGTCTTCAACAAGAAAATGAGGTAAAATAACTATTAAAGGTGTTAAAAAAATGAAACTTTATGTGATTATTTTTTCTTCATTCTTGTTGTAATATTATAAATGCGATGTTTGTTGCCGAATCTCGCTTGAACCACTGGACGGATCGGGATGAAACTTGGCACACATTTAGGATAGGCCCTGAAATATTACATAGGCTACTTTTTACCGCGGGAAAGCACTTCATTCCTACGGGAAAACTCATTAAACGCGGATGAAACCGCGGGCGGAAAGCTAGTTAAATATATTGCATTGCAAATCAATTAGACATTTTTTTAAATTAAAACAACAATTAAAATAAAGGTAAATAACATCACAGCTAACATAATTAGAGGCGAAGACTAACATAAAGGTATATAATTAATTCTAATTAATGAAAAATCTAAATTGATTGAACAAAATTTTCATTTGGCTGACGTAGGTAATTTTTTCACATTTCATTTTAAAATTATATTTGTTAAGTGAATAAATACAACATTAATAATTTGGTGTAAAATTGAAATGCATTGGTGTCGATTCGGCATACGCCCAACTAAACTAAACTTAAAATTAGTCCTGTCACTTTCTATCATTTTTAATTGAAAAGGGACCGAAGATCATCGGTTTGGTTTTTGTCTATGACTCAACTAACTGTCAAATTTGGTCTTGTTTTAGTGCCTACCTAACACCATGACGAATAAAAAGCCACTTAAATTGACAGTTAGTCGTGAAGTCAAAGACAAAAACAAAACCGATGATCTTCGGTCCCTGTTTAATTAAAAATGATAGAAAGTGACAGGACTAATTTTAAGTTTAGTTTAGTTGGGCGTATGCCGAATCGACACCATTGATAAACCAATCAGTTATTTGTTAAAATGCTTTAATTGCTAATAGGTTGGCTAATAGCTACTGCTAAATTAAGAAATTATAATTCGATGTTTTTGTAAAAAGTTGATGCTATCTTTGTTCAGTTTTATTATAATTCAAATACATTAATGAATACACTTGGTAATTGATTCTACATTTGAGCATAATACACTACGATTTGTAATACTACGGTTTTTTACGATTATGTAAAGTGATAAAAAATTCTTGGTCATAGAATTGCAGATAAAGAAAAACAAATTGTTTCATGTGTTACATTATAAAAGCTGGTGGTAAAAATATTTTTTGTGTGAAATACAATAATAAGTATTGGTAAGAAATAAGAAATTTGAATTTTCTTAGCCCTAGCACAATCAACTTTTTACATTTTATTGTAAAGCAATTCTCATCCTCAACTTTAAATAATAATATTCCCCTAATAATAGGCCCAAAATAATATTCTTTGCCAAAGTGTAGTCTACAATATCTTCACGATTCAAGTGAGGGCTGTTACACCAGGATATCTGTCTAATATGCGATGAGAGTTGCTTCACAAATCTTAGTCTTTTGCGGAAAATAATCTATAATTTTTCTCCACAAGAGACTCCACAATGAAAGCCTAAATAATAAGCATGGCGACGATGGTGATGCACGCTAGTAGCACGCCTAGAACGGTGAGCCAGTCCATGCCAGCCAGCTGTTGGCACAAAACGGCGGTGTACGAGCAAGCTAGGACCAGCGTGCCGGGCTCGCGCCAACTGCGCTTGCGCTGCGGGCTAGGGTCTGCGGGAAGAACACACTCTTGCAGGTTATGGACCATTTAAACAAGGACATTCCACAAGACATTCTATTAAGCCTAGCTTTTAAGGCAAACAAAAAAGAAATAAAAGACACTCTGTCTATTGTAAGGATTCTGTCGGTTTACACAACGCCAATAAAGGCTAGGCTTACTAGAATAGTTTGTCAAATGGTCTAGTGTAAATGCAGTATATTTAGGTTAGACTAGGGTTGCTTGTAGGACTTGAATTATAAACCATTTTATTCGTACTCTTAAGCGACCTTCCGAATAATGTGATTTGAAATTTTAAGGGCAAGGACTGTTTCTAAACCATTTACCAAGCAGACGATCAAAGAGATCAATCGTTTGTAAAATTTGTCTTATTTGACCTGTCTAATTTTTTTTACTTATATTAAATCTTGCATTGCATGGATGTTACAAATTATAAATTCTCTGCTCATGAAAATGATAAATTTTATAAATTTCTCAAATCCGCGTAGATCAAAATCATCAGAATCAAATTTAACCACATTTTCAAATTGTATGATGAAAACATGAAAATATATATAAGTATATATACCTACCTACCTACTGACAAGATATAATAAAGCTCAGTAGGTTTTGATGTTACCTCAGTATGCTTTATCAGAACACCCATCACGTCCACAAGATATAAGCGTCACAAGAACGAGGCTCTCTTGTTCTTTTCTACCGTCCTGATTAAATTATCTCTGGGAGAGAATGTTGGGTAAAGTTTGTCTCAATACCTATGGCTAACTAAGCATTTTGACCATCTTTATTAAATTGTCAGTTAAGTGACCCTTTTAGATATCTCGTACGTCTAAGTAAGATCCTTAACTCTCGCAGTAGTTGTCCATAATTTTTAAAGGAGTAAAAACCAATATAAATTAAACTTACTTTTAACATTAGTTTGTAGAGAATGTCTCTTTCTAATAATACAGATTTATAAGGTAACCACTCTGAGGCGTCTCTGAGTGAACGAACACCCCAGCATAAACACCAAATCTAATTTGTTTATCTCATTTCCTAATTCATTGCAGAGAAAGTATAACAAGCCCCAAATTGTTCCTGTCAGTCAAATTTCCAGACACAAATGTAATTGAATCAAATATTCTAAGCATTTTTGTTTTCCCGGAGATGTTTACATCTCTACCCCCGCCATCCGGTCTAACTCGAAATAGAAAACCGACACTAACATAAAAATTCATAGACATTACAAACATTGCACGATCCCTTTCGACCTTTTGCTTGGTTGCTGTATTTAGAGACAGTCGTTGTGAAAAAATTAAAACAACATGACATCGAAAACATCAAAAGCAGGATGCAAAAATGGTTATAGTGAAAACCAGACACCATGCGTGAGAATGAATGGACCACATACCTCGAGTTTCTTCTTGTGAATTATGATTTTGCCTTTTAGTTCTCCATGGGACTACGTTAGTTGGCAGTGAGCTTTGACTAGGTGCACATTCGTCTGTCTGATCCACTGAGAGCCTCCTCAGATGTTGGTTAATAGACTTTACAAGTTTAGGCGAACTCAAATCATCTCGAACCGAAGAAGCTACTGGTTCTTTTTCGTTCTCAAATATTGCTGCAGGCCTTATTGACGGACCTTCTAGTTTAAATATCGTAGCCAATTCTTCGGAAGAATTATACTCCGTTGAATCAGCAGCATCCTTTTTAATTTCTAGGTCATCTTCATAAATCGACAAATTAACAGAAGCCCTACAAGGAACTTCTGGTTTTGGTTGATCTTGTGTAACTTGACTTAGCTTTTTACTAGCTTCAGTAATACCCGTCATTTTACACGAGTTTACATTATCATTTTCAGGTTTAGGTGTCTTAGGAACGAATAATTTGTCATTAACTTGAGTTATTCCAGCAATCAAATCGGAAATGCCATCTTTCAGTTCCTTAAAAGCATTTATTTCGTTTATTTCTTTAATTTTGTCATCTGTATTTAGAAAAGGATTTAGTGAATTATATTTTGGCAATACTGGTTCCATTTCAACGGGTTTAGTATGCACTGGCTTCGATTCTAATTTATTTACATTTTCTATTTTAACGGAATCGTTTTGCACATTCAAAGGAACAACATCAGGTATAAGTTTATTATCAGGAGCGATTATAGATTCTTTTGCTTTTAACTTTTCTTCAGCTTTGGTGATATAAGAAGATAGTCTCAAACTTTCATCATCAAAGTTTATTTCCTTTTCAAAACTTTGTTTCAATTGGTCTTCAACTTTATGCAATTGGTCTGATATGGCCAAAAGACTATCTTCAGTCTTCTGACCTTTCGATTGTTTCTTAGTGTTATTTACAGATATCTCTAATTTGGGTTCACTAATAACTTCGGAATGAACTTTTACGTGTTTAATTTCAGGCTTGGTGTCGTCCGCAGATTTATTTGTTAAACCATTTAAGAAATGTTGTCTACTATCTGATATTCTTGTTTGAATATCTGTTTTCTTGTCACTGTTTCTGTTCTTATCTAGTTCAGCTAAAGCTACGCCGAGCTTATTACTTGTGTCCATAGCTTCTTGGGCGAGCATGCTGAGCACCTGCTGAAATTCATCTCTAGATGATCGTTTAGAAGCTTGCGGTGATCGATTTGATGGTGATGAGCTTTTGGACTTATCACAAGATGGAGGCTTACCAAGGTATTTATCGTCATTATGAATGAATGAATCGTCTTTGGCAAAATTATGATTTGGTGAATGAGTGTTATTGACAAAGAGACTGACAGTATTGTGCCGTTGTTTTACCTTATTGCGAGGGTAGTGACTTTCCTGTTCGTTGTCGTTTTTCTCGAAGGTCTCGCGGAGGCGTTTCATGACGTCACTATTGCTATGGGTTTTTTGTAAAGTTGCCATCTTGCTCATATTTAGGGCCTCATCTATCTCTTTTTGTATCATTGTGAATATGTTCGCTGATAACGATCTTACAGCTCGTTTCTTTTTAATGTTTGATGGGGAATCTTTACTAAATGGAAATTCTGAATAACTGTGGTTGTTGTTAATGTGACCATTATAATCTTCACCGTTGAACAATGCTGAATTCCTGTTATCTTTCCTTAAGCTTCTGTATGCTAAATCATCTGATACTAAATCGGGTGATCTTCTTGGTATGAATCGTGATCTCCCCTTGTTTTCAGGGGTAGCATGTAAATAGTCACTAGCAGGAGCTGGTGAGACTGGTCCCCGAGGAATACCAAAAGGTGGTTCCGGATCAAGAGCTTTTAATCTATTATTTGTTTGTTTAATGGTTCTGTAAACCACATCGTCATGAACAATATCAGGTTCATTACGCAAAGAGTGACAATCATCATCTGATGCATATGGTACATATACAGGGGAAGCCAACATATAACTTATTTGAGCTTGACTGTCCTTATAATTAGGCTTATCTTTTGGCAGAGAGTTCAATCTGCGAAATGCCATATCATCTTGTAATTTGTCTGGCAATGTAGAACGCCTTTGGATTCGTCTGAGTGGCGTTGTCGGTTGGCTTCGTAACTGCACTTCGTCATCGTTTCCATTCCAGTCATTGAAATGGTCGTTAAATTTCGGTGTCATCAATTCTCGACGTTCTGCCCTATCTAATAAATCTTCATCACCTAAACCTAAGCTGTTATAAATGGCTTCCAATTCATTGAGAGCATCGTCGAGATTGGTAGATTTACGTCTCTCTGAACTTTTCTCGTCATCAGACGGCATCTGATAAGTACTGGGAATGAAGGTGTCAGATTTATGTCTGGTATGTGTTTTAGTTGTGGGAGATGTGATGTTTTTGGGCGGTTCAACTGTAACGGAACGTTTGTATTCCGTTGTGGCTTTCCACATTTTGGCACCATCCGTTGTGTCGAGAGATTTAGAACCGAAGTTAATTTTGTTCTTGTTCTTAATATCATTATTTTCGATTCTATTTTGAATCTTACTTTGTTCAAGAAATGCTGATGGTCTGTGCAACTGCGTGTTACTAGAAAAATCACTATTACTAATAGAGTTAGCGTAGATATTTTGGTATTTTCTCTGCCTCTCAGCATCGTCAAGTTTCTTCCAGAATTCAGAAGCGTTTTTCGGTCTTCGGTATAAATTTTCAGTGGCGTTCAAAGATGCTTGTGAATCACTTAAATACTGATTGTCGTATCCATTTTGACTAGGTTTTATGCTTATAGGCCTTCGAGATCTTGGACTTTGATCAGCGAAGTAAAGGAAGTCCTGTCTCAGTTGAACAGGTTCGGGTTTAACTATAGTAGGTTGTTGTTCATATTTTTTCCTCCAAGGAGGTGTGTTGGCATAGAGGCCGTAATGAGTAGGTTCAGCAGATACTGATGCCGGTCTACGAGGCTGTTCACCTTTGTATTGGAAACTTTGCAGATATTCATTATTCTGCATCGCAATATGGTCCTCAGAGTTGGATATTGGTCGTCGTAAACCATTTAAATTATGACCCATCGATCTCTCCTGACTTCGTCTGATGACTCTTTCGAAGTCATTGTTAGGTACACCATGTACTATATTTTGATTACTACCAACTCTATCAGCTACCATAGGGTTATTTTCGTAGTACATTGATATAGGGGTGGCGACCTTTCTTTGCATGTCGCGAGGGGGTGGCACAGGAGGAGCTTTCTCATCTCTTTTAATATTTGTGACGTTCCCTAAAGGAAACTTGACACACATTACACTTTCAGGATTCTCATATTGGTGAGTTACGCTCCTTTCTCTGTTATTATTGGCATAAAGCGGTTCTCTATTATTACTGTTATATTGAATGGAATAGTTAATGTGGTCATTGTTAACTCTAGCGTTAAAGTTAATAGATGAGGGGTAACTTTGTGTTGATGGGAATGATGATATTGACTCTGATTTCATAGGTCGTCGGCCAGCATCGTTGGCGTATATTTGATCATGTTTTAATGGAATTGGTTGCTCTCGTTTGCAGGTTCCATAGCCACTGCTCTGACTGGTAGGAGTTCTCGTCAGCATTTCTACTTCTGCTTTCGTGTATCCTTGTTGCAGTAACTCGGCTTCCTTGTTGAGTTGATTTTCGTCATCACGAGACAATCTTTTGATATATCTTTCATTCCTAGCACTACGCGATCTCTTGTTCAGAGAGCTATCCCTTGACCTCATCAAAGAATCTTCACTTCTGAAGCGTACCATTGAAGAGGAGTTAGATGATTTCAAGGATTCTTCATCACTACTAGAGTCCCCTTTCATGCTATTTCTCAAAGCTTCAACTCGGGCTTTCAATCGTCCCTTTCTGGATTTTCTAGAAGTTGTCTCTAGGTTAAGTCTTGGTATGTTACTGTTGTCTTCTCTTAGACTTAGCGACTCCTTCGACTCTTTGTAAATTTCCTGAGTTTTGGCCCTGTAGTTAATGAAGCCTGCAGAGGGATCCGATAAAACTCCATCGTCTGTAATATCTCTGACGTTAGGTTTCGCTAGACTTTGAGCTCTTCTCGTATCTCTGATGACTATGTGATCAAAATTATTGACAGCAGGAGTTCTTTTCTTCTTTTTTGCTTTACGTTTAAAGGGGGACCGCGTGCTGACGCCTTCGTCTGATTCCGAGGAGGACGCTGACTCCTCTTCCTTCTTTTTTCTTCTGAAGAGTTTTCCGATGGACCATTTCTTTTCTTTCTTGGGGTCGGGTTCGGGTGGGACTGGGCGGTCAACGCGGCGCTGTATGGAGGCATACTCCTCATTGTAGGGACGATAGGCTGAGCTCGTCGACACGTCACGGTGGGGCAGCGGTGGTGAGTTGACAGCCTGGAAAGTAAAGAAAGGAAACCTCTTTAATTAAGAATAAGAAGACATTTATTCATTGTCATTACATTAACAATATGTATCAATAAGATGTGCGTGTCGTTTATGCTGTAGTGCTGTTTATAAAGGATCTGTTTAAATAAATAAGAATTTTTTTATAGATAAATTGAGACAAAATCTAAAAAAAATCCGTACAATATTCGCAAATATAAGTTTTTATTCATGTGCTTTTACATGTCTATAATAAGACAGTAATTTTAAATATCTTGATAATAAAGAATAATTTAATTATATTTGCCAAACAACATAGTTAGTAGTTACCCAGCTGAGCCTCTACTAAAGCTTGCCCTTATTCAACTAGCCAAGACAGACATACGAGCTGAGCCGAAAAAACATGCCCAGCGACATTGTTCAAGGTTTTTTTGTCAAATTGAAGGTAGATAGATACATACTTCCCTACTCATGTGTTAATTGTTACGAATCGTTGAATTGTTCGAATAGTCATACATTATCTTGTTGTTTTGTGTATACTTATAAAAATGGCTTTTTATGTCAACGCTGCCTTGCTTTACTTTAATATGTATCTAAATATTCAAATATAAAATTATTTATTTTTAAACCAAATAAAATAGCTACCAAAAACGTTGATTGAAAAAATAATTGTAATAGCACATAGTGATCTGGCTGGTGAAATTGCTTCTTCAGTTATTTCTTCAGTTAGTTATTTCATTTCTTCTTCCTAACTAATTAGCTTTTTTTTTTATTCGCCTCGCTGTCTAGTAGTTCGTTTGACCAAGGACAAATATTTGGCGTCGTTTCAAATTTTAAAAACGTATATGTATATGAATAACTGCCTTTGTTTGTTTATGACTCGCAAAATAGGGAAATGGACAGAGATGTTTAATTATACGCGAGATAAAGAAGGGGTTAGGAGAGGTCAAACGGTTATCTTGGATAGAGTAACAATTTTTAATCGTAAAACGTATTTTGAAGCACGTTAAATAAAAAAATTCTTTTATCGAAACGAATTTCGAGATAAGAAATATTATTCTTTTACCGAAACCAGTTTCGAAAGAAGAAAAAAAAATTCTTATTTAAAAACTGGTTTCGAATGTGGCCGAAGGGAAAAATTACTTCGATACGAATCATTATTTTTGTTGAAGAATATTTGACGCAAAAATGTCACTGAGCTTTGTTGGAAAAGTAAGTACCTAGTCCTATGTCTAGATTTTCGAAGTAGGTATCTGCATGTCTAGATACAAAAAACTAATTATTACAGTAGGTATTTCATCAAAATTTTATAGTTCAGTGATAGATTCTAAAACTTACAGGCAGAAAAGTTGCGAAGAAATTATTGTTAGCCCTTTCTGCTACCTCGATCATATCCACTATAAATATATTTATAGACCGGTATAGATTTAAACACTTATTTTGAGCACATTTACAAATATATTGCACACCCACACATCCGTTGGCACGACAAACTTCTCACATATTCTCACACGTAGTAATAACTATGCAATATAACTATTTCAAATTAGGTAACCTTTGTTTTATTTTTAACGATTCAAAACCCAGTGATTTGAGCGATTTTTTCTGATAAACTTCACTTACTTAATTTTATTTAAAAGCAAAGCATAATATTTTTGTACCTTGACGACTTCGATCAATATTTTTTGTTTTATCTTATTTATTTTTACACATCACATTTTTTTACCGTAATATGTATTTTTTAAACACTGAATACGAGTAGATCTTTATTATTGTTATTTGTTGTGGTAGAGAGCTGAGACGTAGCGCGGGTTGCGCGCGCGCTTGTTGCCCCGCGATCGCGACTGCTCGCCGGATTATTTCGGCCGGAGATATCCGCGCCTTATCCCATATTCCACTATACTATACTGAAACGCGTCACACGCACACGGGCAAACATAGTCACTACTGACGTCACAGCTACTATCTGACCGAATGGAATACAAGCTAACATTTTGTTAAAGTTTGTGTATCAATGATGTTATTTTTCTAACAACAAAAAATCTTACAATATCAGAGCTTGATAATAGATACTATAATGCTATTTGGGTCATTTCATGAAAATTATGTATCTAATATAATAACTTTCTATGTCTTGCTTCGATGATGGTGATTCGCTAACGCTCGCACCCATAATAAATAGTATACAGTATTTTTTATACAAGCACATGATAATGTAGGGACTAATCTATAATTATTTGGAATTCGTAAATTACACGAAAGTCAACCAGTACTACACAAAGGACTTGCGTAGGCATTATGGTCTTAGTTCGAATCTCGGTGGGGACAAAAATTACCCTCATTGTTCTGATATTCATCAGTGTTAGCCAGCCCAGCTCACGCCTTTATCTTTACATCCACAGAAAAGTAAATAGGCCGGCAGGTTTTCTATGTTTACATCTGACTTTGTCAGTAAGTGTGTAGTTTTAACAACATGCCCCACAAATCTATTTTTGTTCTATTTATTTTGGGGATGCATTTTTTTATTTTCGTTGCGATTCCGGTAGTACGCCGGGAATCCTCGTGATTTATAGCCCTAATGCATCTTTTTGTTCTGCTAATGTTTTCTAAAACAAGGTGATTTAAATCTAGATCTATTACGGGTGTTTAAAAAGAGAAATACTGCGGTTGGGGGACCTTAAAAGGTAGAATCGTGTGGTTTGTAAAATTGACGGCCCTCACAAACCTTTGACGTGAGACGTGTGACGTTACACACTGATACTAATCAGTGTGTAACGTCACTTCCGCAAATAATAGCCGGGACCTACGGAATAACGTGCCTCCCGAAGTTGATAAAGCCTGCAAGTAATGTTTACATAATAATTTTGTTTTGACAGTCCCTACCAGGATCGAACTCGGAACATCCGGAACGAAAGTCAGATGCTTTACCACAAGGCCACGGAGACTGTGATCTATTAATTGATCATCCGTCATCTCCTCAGATCAATCACTTAATCGTAAGATCCCTAAAAAAAAAATTACTTCGACTAACACAGTCTAGCCAACATTTCTCTGCCATCTATTTTCGCTTCCATCAACGAATCGCAGAAACCGAATGAGGTATATCCAAGCCAATGAAGTGAGCATATCAAAGGGTGTTCTAAAATAACAGTAGGTACTACTTACAGGACGTTCCAAATATACAGTAGGCAGGGCCGAATCTAGGCCGCTTTGTGGGTTCACCGTCCTAATTAAATGGTAACTGGATACGGCGCGGTTAGGGGTAAGACGATAAAGTCCGTATAATCTCCTTTTGGATGTCTCCTTGCTTAAATGGCTTAGTGGCTACGGTATTAAATAGAGGCCACCTGTTAGATTCTAAGAAATTAAGGTGAAGAGAAGGGTGGTGTCCCAATTCGCCGGCAGAATGTAGGTCTTTATGAAATATCGTGGCGATAAAAGTGGGGCGGCAATGAGCATGCTGGTTTATTTATTTCATTCATTCAGGTACACCGCCGCATTTTTATTATTCTGCGTAGAGATTTCGATGTAAACATTTATAATAAATATCTGCTTAATTTATTATCCTGTTACCGTTTTTTGTTTTGATTTTCGCACGTTAGTAGGTACTATAACAGCCCCGTCAAGATTTTTTGTATCTACATGGTGTTTTCCTGCATCCTAAGGTTGCTTGGAAGAGATTTCTACCCTAGCAATAAAGCCGCCTGACCTTCATGGTTTCAATTGTCGCGTTCTGTATGTTTATGTTTTTGGTGTCAATAAACTATATTTGTATTGTATTGTGCGTCTTTTTGTAGGTTTGTATTGTATCTATTTATTTAGTTTTTCGGATAATTTAAAAACACATAAAATAACGCAACGCATTTCGATAGGCGGAGACTTTTTGAGCCACTAGCTTTCAGAATAATTCGACCCTGTACACCAATACGAGAGTCAAGAGTACAAACTTAGATTGTATTAAAGGCTTTCCATTACAATGTACGCACAGTACATCTTCCATTAATTTAGTGTTCAGCTCAGTGAAGATATGCAGGTGGGAGGTCGCTACTTATAGACTGCTTTATGGCTTTGTAAATACGTCTTTATGGTTCACGACTGATATGAGATTGACTTTGTTTTCTATAATGGGATCTAATTATGGGATACGTTACGATCTTGGTCGTGTTTTGTTAGTAGTGTGAGTAGCTTCGATCTTGTTGCTTGCACTTGACGTCTTAATTTTAAGATTTACGAATATTTCTGCCAATCAAGGAAATATGGTAAACACATGATAAAAAAATACAATTTGATTTGTCGTCCTTCTAACGGGTGTCCAAAAAGGGTGTTGGCAGTTTATACCCAAAAATTATATATGAAATATATATAATTTCATAATTTTATTACTATTTGCTAAAAGTACATACAATGGAAAGTTTACGACAAAAAAAGTATGTTGTCCAAATAACGTCCATTACGTCTTAATCCATTTTCTAATCATATTCGCACTGGGAGATAAAGAAATGTCCCATACATTGAACTGCGCGCGATGTAAGCGGCGAGCTGTTATTATCGAATTATTGTTTCGATATAAGCTCTCACACAAAATGCGCGCTGAGCTCCGGTATACGAATCCATTTCAACTAAATTTCCAATAAATTCCACGTATGACATAATATTTGTTTTTGCTATGTACCCTCATTATGACGATTTATTGATATTTAAAAGTGCAAATACCCTTTTTGGACACCCACAATAAGGTGCTATTGGTAACAGCATTAAGTAAGGTTATATTATGGTATCCGTCGTTAACATTGGACAAAGGCGTCCTTCTGTGGCCCAGCAGCCGCCATGGAGCTGATGAGCACTACACGAAGAGTGTTGTAGAGGTTTATGTGGCAATAACCAGGGCACAGTCCAAGGAAACGAAGGTATTTATATATTATAAACTGACAAATAGTAGAGAATGGTAGAAAAGCTTTAGGTATGTTCTATCGGAGATCAGGACATGAAGTGAAGAATTTGGCAGAAAAAAGACAAAATCGAAACGTAAGAAATCTAAATTTGAAAATGAATTTAAAATGAAAGATAAAACTGCCAGCAAGAAAGGTTGCCAGTCATAAAACAGGAAAGAGGACGAATGCCTCGTTACACTTCAAGCATAATGTGCGGCTGTTTTCTTTTGCAGATCGCATTTTTCAATTGAGTCTGATGTAATTTGGTTCGGTGATTCTGTAGATTTTATTTAGCGGAGATATGGGATTGGAAAAAACGTCATAAATCAACCATTAGACGATACATTTTGGTGTTCGTCTAATTTGGGAGCTCCCACCCATATCGGCTTGAGCCACATAAGCCGCTGTTCCGACTTGAGACAAATCGAGCGCCTCGCCGTGAAGAACTCTTCAATTAAGCTTGAAAAAAGACTGCAGATCACAAGCTATCGGGATTTAACAGTCTTTGATTTATTTTAAACTGTATCTTTTGCTGCTATGAACGCTGGGGATAAAGATGTTTTGTATAGGTTAGGTTAGAACTTCCTACACAAATAATTCAGTTATTCATTTAGTTCCCTCTGCTCACCCTTTTATGAATAGGAGCGTGATCATATTATGGATGGATGTGATGATGATGATGATGATGATAATGATAGACGTATCATTTGGTTATCTCAGCGTGTAGCTCAAGAAAAAGGCGCTCATAATGTATTTTATGGTGTTGCAGGAGGACAAAGCTATTTGGCAGCCAAATTTTTAACTTGGTGCCGTGGTACTGATGTTCTTAAGAAATCCTAGATAACGAAGCTTAGATTAGCTAATCTAACTATCAACTCCGAATAGATGTAATAATAGGCTTTATTTCTAAAGAGTCGGAATCTAAAACTGACAAAGCCATAGTTATCACAGAGTACTATAAGATAGTTACTAATCACCCGTTCTATTTCAGAGACGTCTCTCCCATATCGAACCCGAGCCACGGGAGACAAATTACTGTCGCAGTAGAAGCAGCACTCTTCAATAAGACTGAGGAATGACGAGCGGTCTTGACAGAATTTAGTGCTTTGGAATTAGATTATATATATTATATATATACGAGTATATGTATAGGTATTCTCTAAATACTATATTATTTATCATGGGCCGATGAAAGATTACATGAAGTTCCAATGTTGTCTTATATTTACGAGCCGACCGGGCCGATGATGATGATATTATTTATTGCACACTTTTTACATGAGAATCTTAAAATTAGGCAAAAGGCGAGCTTATCTCTACAAAATATATCTTCAAGCCAACCTACAAGATGGTGAAAAAGACCTTAACAGAGCGGCCACAAGGATGTGCACTAAACATAAATAAAATATCGAAATATAAATAATAGAACATCGAAAATGGAAGATAGTACTGGGTGGCGCAAAAGTAATGACCCTATTTGGGTCAGCTACAACATCTATTCTAAATTAGAAAACTAGGAATAGTTTTTCATATATGTATATTCAGGCCATGGAATTTCATCGCATTACAATTTGAAGACGATGTCTCTTAAATGGTGACCTCCAGAGTTGATGCACATTTGAGCCCTATTTATGACATTTACCATAACTTGCCGTAACACTGCCTGCGATATGTTTCTTATTTCTTGATGAATGTTTTCTTTTAGGGCTGCGAGAGTCTGTGGCTTATTCACATTAACCACAGATTTCAAATAGCCCCAAAGAAAGAAGTCTGGTCTGGTCTGAAGGTGAGATCGGGTGATCTTGCAGGCCAGGGTAAATCGCCAAAACGAGTGATAACACGGCCTGGAAAAGTGTCCCTCACTAAGTCCATAGTCTCACTAAGTCTCTGGAGGTCACCATTTAAGAGACATAGTATTCAAATCGTAATGCGATGAAATTTCATGGCCTAAATATATATATGTATGAAAAACTATTTCTAGTTTTCTAATTTAGAATAGATGTTGTAGCTGAACCAAATAGGGTCATTACTTTTGCGCCACCGCAGTGTCTCGGAGATTTGAAGAGGGAATGAAACTTTGTAGCAAACAGGACAATCAGGCGCTCTAAGATATTCTTAGCAATTAGGAATGAAACCAGAGAACGCTTGATCCCCTCGATGGGGACGTATATTATGAGCTGGTAACAAAATCACAAACTGGGTTGGTAAAGTGTTGAATAGTTCACAAATGGCAAATAAAGAAAACTTCAAGCAGGTTCATAAGGATAAATGCTTATTTCTGTAAAAAAAAGTATCAAACAAGAACATAACACATTTTGAAATAGGACTAGGCCATCGTAAACTTTTAATTAAGACTGAAAAATTACAGGCGGAAGAAAGGCCCATTTTATGTAGGGAATATCCGATTTCCCCAAGTTGATAGGAGAAGTGAAGGGTATTAATATGATGTGGTAGCCATTACATAAGAGAGAAAAAACGATGAAAGATTACATGAAGTTCCACTGTTGTCTTATATTTATAGTATACAATACATCCATCACATATTTTAAAACGTAAATAATAAAATATAGTAATGAAATGCATAATAATTAACAATATCATTATCATCATCTTTGACAACCAATCCTTATTGATTCTCCTCGAATACCTACTGAAAGAGATACAGATACCAACAATATTATTTGAACTTGTATTTGTATGCAAGACGCATACATTAAACCTATCCACAGAACAAAGCAATAGACATCACATCACATCCGAATTTAATTACAAATGCATGTGAACCATCGCCATTTCCCTTGACGTCACTGTGACGTGATGACGTCATGCTGCATCCTTTGAGCTGCACATGCGATAGACATGCGTACACATCTGCTGCTAGTTACACGGGAAAATGAATGAGAATGTGTGTGTATTTTTTACAAATTACGTCTGTTACGACAAATGCAATATTTGCCCTGTCTGTCCATGATCAACATTGAACAAACAAAATGTAAACAACGATATTGGATTGAAACTATCAAAGAGATTATTCAAAATCTTTTACAAGATTGTTGTAATTGCAGATAAAAACCTAAATTGAATGCTTATGTTAATATAATCGAAGCAAAAAGTAAAAAACAAATGAAAATAAATTTTTGTTAAACTACATGGCAACCTATTCTAAGCTTTTAAAACTTTGCCACCTCTCAACGTTTTGCGGTAAGTGCATAATTGCGTCATAACAAAGTGCTAACAAACTATATTTTATTTCTCTTACAACACAATGAAACAATTTGTCCAAGCATGCCTGATAGAGCAATGTGTATCGAAAGCCATACACGGGTCAAGAACAATGCCTAGTTAGAAGATTACGGGTATTGGAGCAGTGTTTAGCTGCACCGTGGGACGCATGGTAATAATTAGCGTTGGGCAGCTAAATTATTTACTAATATAATAACGTCTACAGCATTATATTATGCAATAGTACAACTGAGCTGGCTCTTTGCTACTCCGCGGCTGAATATGCAAGCCCAGTGTACAGCATTATCAAACAAAAGACTACAAAATCTAATAATATAGGTGCTAAACGTCTTTATATACCCAATTCCCGGCCTTTTTGCTTCAATATTAAATTCCCGTACTACAGTCGTTCGACACGTCGCCAATCAGGCCCGCGACAAGTTGACAGGCCAGAGCGACAAGCCCGACAAGCGTGACAAAACCGAGTCGCGATTTTCTCTCAATCTAATCAAGATTTTCTTAAATGTTTACAGTTTTTAAAGCAAATAGTGATTAAACCGCATTTGAAGATTACAAAAACAGACTTCGCCAATTAACCCTTGCGTAAGAAGATCTCAAAAATTTGAAAAATAAAATGGTTCTTGAAACACGATTCATGTGTTTCTCATAACAGAAGGTGGACATTTCAAACTAGCCTGATTTGCGGTTTCCGTTCTAACGATTCTAAACTAATTTTAGTTTAAGTACTAATGTTAATCGACAAACTACGTTCCCACAAGTATGTGTTTTAATTTATCCAGAGTTCCTTTGGCGTCAATCTTCATCTGACCGCCAATCAGTCTCGGCGTGCTCTTGACAGATGAGTGCGACAAACTGCCACCGACGCGTGTCACATCAGATCGATTTTTTTTAACTGCCAGTTTCCTTTCGAGAACCAGCGGTAATATATCGTTCTGTTCATTTTTTCGACTGTGACAGAGATTGAGGGGGATTACTGCGACGTTTTTTTGGTCACCACAATACGGTTTCGGAGCCTTTGTGGTGAGATTTAGTATGAGTGAGAGAAATAGGTCTAGTTGTAGGGAATACTTGTATTTACTGATATTGGAAATTTTCATCGAAGTGAATGGTTAAATGAGGTCATTGAAATAACTAAAAGGTATATTAAAATAGGATAATTATATTTTATTGGCTTGAATACCAGCATAAAAGTACCGTCACAATCACAATTTCTTTTTACGAAAATCTTAATGTAAGCAATGTATTAAATACTTGTTTTTTTTATTATATTAAAATAGGATAATTATATTTTATTGGCTTGAATACCAGCATAAAAGTACCATCACAATTTCTTTTTACGAAAATCTTAATGTAAACAATGTATTAAATACTTGATTTATTCCATACAAAATAATAAATCTTGGGCTATTTGACTTTCCCCGTTCTTGTATGTACGAGTGAGTAAGCAGGTTTTTAAATAACTTGTACTACACCAGCCATTTACTTTAGAGTCGACGCAACTCAACGCTACAATCGAATGTTGCCAACTTCACAGAAGACAGTCGTCGTGTCCCGGAGAGCAGTATAACGTCAATTGTGAATCAGCAGTTATCTCCTTTCCAATTCTGCTGGAACTTAGATAAATATGTATTAGGTGAGAATACGTGCGCTCCTCGACTAGTAATGTAATGTGTCTACCTGCAATTGGATTAGAATTTTACCATACGTTTACTGTTTTATTAAACTAGTCTTAGGTACAAATTTTAACTATTTAAAATTTGGGCGAAGAGGTTTTGATTGACCACTTGGTCTTGTGTTGATTGGCACACATGTTTAAACGATATTTAACAGGTGTGTCGCTATACTAAGAATCTCAACTGCAGCCAGAACATGCAGTTCAAATACAGTCAGTCTAAGGACTGCTTCAATTAAAACTGGCCTAGCTTTCTCGACCTACCTCCACTTATCTAGGCAAGCCGGCTAGCCAACTGTTACATCATGTTGGGTAAACAGCCGGCTGACGGTTATTCCTGTAACGACACGTGGCATTCTGTCATCGCTATGTTTGTGGTCAGCGACAGGTATACACTAGCCTAGTAACTTTAGGGCTAATTTCAAGAATGCGACATTTTGCTAGGGATCCGCAACACGACTGAAGAGAATTCCATTTTATATTAAGCTCGCCACTATTATATCGTTTCTTAACCTGCTAAAGTTGTACATCAATATTTAATACCCGACGCTTCTACTGAATTTCGATGAAAGTTTAAAGAAAATCTTTGCTACGAAAACACAACATTAAGTATAAAAGAAACATTAATAAAAGTATAAGAAAATTGTGAATTATGAACTGTACAAAGTACATCATTATGATGATCAGCAGTATTCATTTATTGCTTATATTGCATTCGCTTTACTTAGTTCACGATTACCTTTTCATGTGTGAACACGTCAATTTATCGCATGTTTTTTAATAAACAGTAGTTTTTGGGAATATCAAGGATTTTACTCATTAAATATTTATCAAGACACTTATCAAGCTATTATTCGAGACTAACTCGAACATTAATATTAATAAAAATCTTGAAAAGAAAATAAGGTTTCTAACTATTTTGAGTCTAGTTCCTGTTCCTAGTTTGTTTGACGAAAACTAATACATTATGTTTACAAAACTTCAAAATGTACCATCTGCTGGATCATAAAATTTACCGAATGAATCTTAGCCTCGACTGACGAGAAAACCTTACATTTCATCTCATCAAACTAAATAAATATTTGTTGTACAAAGTAACAATTTCTCATAGTTATTATTGGCCGGAAGTATGGCACATTAGAACGCGTGACGTCAAATAACACAGTATAGTAAACTCAATTCGTCAAGATTTGTTTCTTTTCTCAACGGGTCTTTGACATGGGGTTTCCTTTCATAAAACTATGATGGATTTTTAATATAGGTTAACCAAATAAACTTAGAAATTTTAAAGCTTTATACTTAAAAGTTCGCTGGACCCAATGTTCACGTAATATTCGATATTTCTGATTTAATTATACTCTTTCAGAATATTATTTTAAAAGGTAATGAAAGGGTTCCACTTCATTGATGAGGAATTATTCAAAATGAATGGATATACCTCAATTGACTCTACAGTCGATATTGTTTTTTGTTTTCAATGAATACCTAGATGTTAATGTTAGATGCAACTTATCATACACAAAATGAATTAAATCACATCTCAGCAAATCGAATTCGTATCTCAGCAAAGTTTCAAGTTTCCATTCTCGTTCTCTCTAATAAGGTCAGTCTAGTGATTGACATGCCAGTGCAATGGAAAACAAACTGCGGGGCCGCTAGTGGTATGCACTACTTGACTGGCTACTTGAACTAAAACGAGCTAAATATAGAGATTGCTGGTTATATAAATCAAGCATTTGATCTGAAACGTTATTCTAAATAGTTTGAGACTGATCTGGTCATTGCAAATTGGTTATATTGAATAGAAACTGAAATTATAAAACAGTCGTTTAAATTAAATTCATATTTTATAAATGCGTCAATTAACATCAAGGCTACCAATATTTTTTTCACCATTTAGCCATCTGATAAAACGGTCCCGGTTTTATTGTCCAACCTATTTGTGGTTTATTCCTAGACGAAAGATGTTTATAGTGTAGGTCAATACCGTCTTCCTACGGGCTGTGCAGGCAGACGCAGCGTTAACGCGTTCGTCGGCCCACATCGGCGTGTGTACGGTTAAATTTTTATATCGCCTACGCAGTTCGAGATCGATATCGAGAAAAGAGACGCATTTGGAAATGAAGTTTTCAAAATACTTCTCTTTTATGTATTATTATTTATGAATTTTACTATTAAATAAAAAGACGTTCGCTCGCCTGGCTCCCTCCACCATACCCTTCGGGGTTAGGTTATCTTGTGACCACCCATGCCTGCTTGCAGGCATGCAATTTGGGTAACGATCGATAATAACTATTTCACTAGATTAGTTTAGTGACATGATCATATCCCTAGTAAGATAGTACATAGGAGCTTTCGTATGACTATCATCCGGTATATGATCATATCCCTAGTGATATTGACCATATAACGGCTACAACTATCTTACTGTGACATATATATACTATATTGTAGTCTACCTACTATATAATAGTATATTATACACAATCTACTCTATGGCCGGCCCTGTCTTCATAATGGTGAATGTACAGATGATATATCGCGGCCAATGGCCCCCGTATAATAAACTTGTAGGTTTATAGTGTATCCCACATTTTGACAATTTTTCTATAAGGAACCCATTTCGTTGGGTCTCTATTATTGGCTGGATTTTGTATTATCTCGTGTGTCTTTTTTTTCATTTCCTTTTTTTTAGTTGGTAGAGATTCGGATTGAAACAGAAAGTTGTACGTTTTGTAAGTTTTCTGTTTATTTTGGTACAGAAATGTTGTTAAATATGATTCGGTGTCATAAGGAGTTGTAACAAAATAATTGTTTTCAGTTTTAGCTTTAGGGGTTAATTATATGATTTGTGACGCAATAGAAAATGAGAATCGGATTATTTTGGTTACTTTGTTCAAAATAAATAAGTCCGATTTGTTTTGAGGTAGTTTTTTTGTAAAGAATACTACATTATTATTATTGTCATATAAAAATATTTTGAAATGTTACATGTTAAAGATCAACATAGAGTTTGCAAGAAAAGCGAGGAGAAGCGAGTATTATTGATAAAAAATTTAGAGGATACTTTACAAAGATTGGATAGTTACAGACTAAGTCTTCTTACGATTCACTTTATAATCATAACAGTTTGAGTAAGAAACCAATCGAATAGCAATCAACCAAACTTCAGTACTTAACTCAAAGTTTTCTTTACGACGTAAATAAATTCGAATCTCATAAAACTGAACTTGAATCTCATAAACTCGAATGTTTAAAGTCGTTATGAGTATATAAACACATTTGGAGTATTATAAAGTCGTGTTCTCATAATGTTTATGATGGTACTTATTCCAAATAAGGGAAGGGTATTAAACACCAATAATTCTCTATATATTCGAATTCGAAGTAGGCTATAAAATTATCGTAGTACTTATACAAACAAATAAAAAAATGTGGGGACATCTTACACAATATGAAGAAAAAAAGACTAGGATTATAATTGATTCAAAATCTAGCTAATCTATTATAAGCTATCCAGGGCCATAAACGGTCGGAAAGATCATCATCAATCTATAAAGAAATCTTAAACAGGATATAATATGAAACATGTAATGTGTATCATCAGGAACTGACCCGTCTCTTCGCTTTGGCCTCTATAATTGGTCAGCCAGTACTCGGCATTGGTCACTATTGACACCTGTCAAGGCAGTAGTGCTGGATAAGCTGGATTGTTCACCAGCATCAACAACAGCTCATATAGTCGTATGTCCCCAACGAGAGGCTCGACCCTACCTAGTATTAGGGTAATCAGGCCAAATGCGTCAAACATCCATTGGTTCATCCAATGGATGTGCCCATAAAATTATATTATTATTCTACTTGGACAAATATATTTATAAAATGAATCTACAATTAGCCCGCGCGGTCTTTTTAGCTCTTTGTGGTCTGAGCTAGACATAAAGTTCAAATTATTATTTTCAACACAACTGCACCGCTAAGTTAACATCAACTAGACACGCACTTGACCAGTTTCAGAATTAAATACCTACACATATAATGATTACCCAAGGAGTGTTGTCACGCGTTGCTATGACCATATTTAGGTATATTTACAGAGTCCGTCACAGACAGCACTAAAATATATAATATATTTTTGCAGTAAGTAAGCATCAACTCCCCTCCCCTCGGTGGGGACGTATAATGAACTGTTGATGAAGCATCAACTAGATCTCTCGTTGACAGCAGTGGCGTATAAGCAAAATGACAAAACACACGCGCTTCGATCGAATGTCGTGGTCAAACCAGTTGTGAGGAGTTTAGAAGCACAGATTTTCAGTGGTTAGGAGGATGAATCACTAAACTTGATTTTCCGAATTGTGTTGAAATCGCGCTTTCGAAGGCACGTTAATCCGTTGATCCAAGCTGTCTCTACAATCGTTAAATAAGCCACGAGATAAATTTTTAGCACCGGCTCAATACATTAATTTGTTACCAGGGTTTGGGGATTGGTTCTCGACGATAATACAAGCCACAAAATAATATTTATTTATTTTATTTAACAATTTATTGTACACAATAAAAATTACAAGGACAATACATACAATAAAACGACACAACAGGCCTACTTATTCCCAAGGAAATATCTTCCAGTAGACCTACAGAAGAGAGAAAATAAAATAAAAGGACACGGATAAAACGTTCATAACATGGAAACATAGATGTTGAGGACTATAATATATCTTATAGCTCTATATGTAACAGGCTATGACCGTGTCGTGATTGTGTCTCATTACCTGAGCTGAGCTTATGATAGAGTTGACGGGAACATGAACACGAGTAGGGAGAAAACACATTGTTTGAAAAGCGAAAAGAAGGGGTTTTCAAGATTAATTGAGTTGTATGACTTTCGCACTTGGGAAGTAATGTTGTGGATTATATTATGTAGGTAGATTGTTAGGAACCGGATAATTTTAAAGCATTAAAAAAACTGTGTTATCTGTCAACTTTTGAGACATATTGGCCTCGATTCGGATTCGGAGGTCACGCTGTAATCCTTAATTTAAGTTAGTCCGTCCTTTTTACCTTTTAAAGATTGAAAAGGGACAGGAGATGACCATCCTAATATTAGAGCTGTCAAACATCGAATTTGAACCGTATGGCCGTGTCGAATGCACAATTTTAGAGAGCACTTAAAACATGCGACTTAAAAATCTCTTAAACTGACAGCTATGCCCTTATTTTAGATTATCATTCGATCAAATGAATATCATTCGTTCATCACCTCTCTTTCATTGGTCATAAAAATTAAAAGGATAGCTGGATTTTAAAATTAGAATTAGAGCATGACATCCCGAATCGAGGCCAATGTCTACCCTAAGATCTACCTATTTACAAAATTCTATCAAAGAAAAAAAATCTAAGTAAATAAAGCAAGAACTCAAAAACTTAAACTCCAACGGGTCGAGGGTGATAAAAAGATAAATTAAAAGTAGACTTAACCTATACCAATATCAATCAACCGCGACCTACCCCCATGGTAATACCATAACTACAATAATGTTAACTTTATGATTTCATTAGTGTAAGTGAAACCATTCCCTCACAGGTAATGAAAAAGTACATTTCCGCCCTTTTAACACAGTAGAGATTTCTCGTAGGTACTTTAGATTTTCTATTGATGGTTCATGTTGTTTCGAGCTTGGTAATGTACCACCCACAGTGCGCCTCGCAAACTCCTTATAAAATTGTTTTGCTTAGCATAGATTTTGTGTGCGAGCGAGATGTTTCCACATATTTATTTCACTTTGTGTTTATTTTGTTAAGTGATGATTTTAATATGCAAAGAAAATTTCGGTACGGCCTCTCGATGCAAAGGAAATAATTCTTCACAATTTAAAAGGTGGTAGGAAAGTATAATGATATAATTTTTTTAAAGATATAAGTAATATTCGTCATCGTTCTTTTCCTTTCTTATCAAGATTTCAAATGATATTATTTTCCTGATTTTCTGTCGTCCCAATTAAAGGAAATTTTATTTACACATACTAGACAACAATACCGCTCAATTGCTAGAAGCACAGCTAGAAGTGAACTGGGTTTTACACGTATACCCTATGATAAATTCAGCATAGTAGATCGTTTGTGCAGTATACCCGTCGGGCTTAAAAGAATTTTCCTTTGATCAGACAAATCGCTGTAATTGTGGCTATTAGGACCAATCAGATCTTTTAAAATGAAGCTCTAATCATCTGTATTTAAATGGATATCTAAATTAGAAGACTAGATAATAACAATGACAGTTGGCTGGCCACAAAACAGTTTAAAAAAGTATCAGTCTTTTGATTGACCCTATAGCATCAGTAAATACAAAGCATCAATCAATCAATCAGCCTATTGCAGTCCACTGCTGGACATAGGTCTCCTCAAGGGCACGCCAAAGCACACGGTCCCCACTTTCCTCATCCAGCCACCACCAGGTCTTCAGGTCATCAGTCCACCAGGCAGTCATTCATAAATATATTGCAAATAAAATAGAAACGGCATGTCTTTCAATTAACGACATTGAAATTCAATATTTAAACAAAACGTGGGCGTTAATGCAGTTCTAAACTCAGGAATTTCTAATTTTACGATTATTGCGTTATTGAAGTGCGATACGCAATAAAATCTTGTGACAGTTATGATTTTGTGCAATGATAAGGTGTAAGAGTGGGCGCGAAAGAAATAAAAACTTAGAATGCGCATGCATCTTAAAGCTGCTCATATTACGGATTATTTCTAACTGAATATAATAATCATCGCAAACTAAGTTTATGATCCCTACGACGACGTAGTAAAATCACCCACCCCTTTGGAAGTGACCTGTACAAAAGTCACCTATGAAAGTAACCTCTACATTACTTAGTAAAATGACTTTCACGAAAGAGACTTTTACAGAAGTCACATACAGGTGCTTTGTGCACTTGTTATTATTATGTTTATTTTGTGTTTGTCCCTTGTGTGTTGTGCAATAAAGAGTCACTTACTCTGATATGGTAAAGTGACCTCTACGACGTAGTAAATTGAACTCTACGACGTAGTTAAGTCCCCTACGAAAGCGATCTCTACAAAAGTTACCTCTTCTGCCTCTACGGCCTACGGCATGGGTACTTTAATAAAATTGATCGAAAAAATGCCGACTTGGACTAATATTGAGTACTTCAAAATGTGTAAAACAAAAGTGTGTAAGATTAAAAGAGTGGTTTTGGAGAGATTCATCAGCAGAGAAGCTGGAAAAGAGCCTAAGACTACGCTGAATTTATTTTAATGAACATAAAATCTCTAGATTTAATTAATTAAAGTTTGGCGTTTTTAACTAATATTACTTAACTTATAAGTATATACGATGTACGTTATTATTATTAATTACAACATTTAAGAGACTAATTTCTTTTGTCATAACGATAGTCAGTGCTGTAATAAATGGCTATGATAAGCCGCCCTCGCGTGGGCGGGCGTGCGTGTCTGACTCTGGGGGCGCGGCCGGGCCTGACCGCACGTACTGTCGCCCCCGTGGACAGGTCAAGCGAAACTTGATGACAATGTTTACTTTAATAAATACGTGGAAGTCCTTTTAGGTCACATCTCTATGGTGGTATGGTTACGTCCCACCCTACCCTGGTATGGTGCTTTTTAATTTTGCTACAGATTACGTCTGATAAAAATATCTAATATTAATAATGCGAAAAATTATAACAACTTCGAAAAGATGCCACACGCAGGTGCATTTTCCATAAGATCGACAAAAATATTTTTTAGTTTTCGCTTTATAAAAATTGTTACAAGTATTTTAAATGGTTTTCTCGCGATTTTTTAAATAAACGCTTTCTAATTTTCCTGAAGAGTCAGATTAGATATTATATCAATTTTTTAATGAAATCCTTTGATCGCTGAGAGTCATCTAAATTAACCTATCGAGTCTTGCCTTGTGGATGTCCGTAGAGTACTCGTTACTTACCTGGAAGAAACAAATAATATTAATTAATGTAAACAAGAAAATAAAACATAAATATTATGCTATAATTATACAACTTGTTAACTAGGTGGTTTTTCAGTCGGTAAAACTGATAAACTTCTGTTCTAGAACTTTTTAAAAATCTCACTTATTTCCTTTTCATACAAGGTTTTTTCTCTTCAACTCGTAGAAACTGATCAGCTGACCAAGTAAAGAGTTTTGAAAAGTGTAGACAAGACAATTCAATTTCATGGGCTGGATTACAACCCGAGAGGGTTTGCGTTAGTCAGAACACATATCGGAGAAGTGTGTGTTTCCACATGCTACTAAAAGGCTGCTAGGGAGTGACAGTGACGTGTAGAAAGGAAGGAAGGGCCATCCTAAGCCCATTAGTGCTAATGCCACAGAGCATGTTGCTACAACTACGTGTTTGTATGGTTTCTCTGTAAGATAGTTCACAGTAGCTTTTGTGGCCAATTAATTTTAAATTTTAAAACAGTTTGTGTTGATGAAGTACATTTCAGTATTGAGATTGCGGAGTTAAAGATTAATGGGGATCCCTTTCGTTGACATAATGCTTTTTTTACTAATATATTTTGGCATATCATGTTTTGCTTATTTTTTTTCCCTATTGCCATATTTTTTTTTTCATAATATTTTTTGTGGCATAATGCTATTTTTGACTATTTTATTTATGTCAACTTTTTTTTTCATAATGGTTTTTGGAATATTGTTTTGACGACTAATAGATTTTGTCATAAAGGTTAAATGGCAGCAAGTGAAACTCAGTTTAGTTTTAGACTCAAATTAGGTTAAGGTGCGGCGGGGGTGGCCCTTGGACCACTCCTAAGCCGCCTCTTTATATTGTTGGTACAATTATAACATATAAAATGCGATACATGTTTATGCCCATTTTGATTATGGCTTGATATTATTATGCTTTTTTTATTTATGGTTTTGTATTTTTTTAATTATGGTAATAGTTGTTCTGCTTATATTATGCGTATGTATCATTAGTTTAAAATTACACTATGCAATTCAATGTTATGACTTAATTTTTTATGCCAATAGATAGGGAATCGTATTAATGATATGGTTAGGTAACTACAGGTAATATTAATTTATTTAAAATAATATTTACACACCATTACAGTCCAAAGCAGTGGTAAATTAAGAACATTAACATAATTTGACCGAGCGAGCGAAGCGTCTCTGTTTCAGCCAAATTTGCTTTTGTACGAGTATGTCCATCTGTTTGTTTGTTTGTTTATTTGTTTCACTCTACAGGTCGCGTTTCTCAACCGATTCTCGTGAAATTTTGTGAGCAGGTTCGATAAGTAAATAGAGTTTTTTGTCGAGTCAGTTTTTGGAAATTTTAAAAAATTACGGAGTTATGGGGGTTGCCAGCTTACAAGATCTACCGCTGAGGCTGTTTTCCTCTACAGGTCACATTTTTTAACCAATATAATAAAATAAAATAAATAAATAAATAAATAAAAAAAATAACATAATAAAATAAATTAAGTTTCAAAATTAAAAAAAAATTAAAAAATCAAGGGGTCGGGGGTGTTTGTGGAGAAAAATAAAAATAAATATGAAAAGAGGTCTACAGCTCACAGAGCCACTAGTAATAGTAAGTATTTATAATGTTGCTCTCACGAAACTTTAAAATAACTAACGTTACCTACACGATGTTAACATTCACGTTGTGAACAATATTTCATGAGTTATTCTGACTGATAGGATAGCTATGCCGCCGGCCTAACATGTAAATTTAACATCCAGACACAAAGCAAACACAAATGCTTATCACGAATATTTGGCCTGGGCGGGGTTTCAAACCCGCAACTTAGTGCTCCGTGGGCTAACGTACTACCGACTAGGCTACACATACAGTCGTTGTTATCACACTAATATTATAAATGTGAAAATATATTTGAATGTTTGGATGTTTAGATGTTTGGATGTTTGTTCCGCCTTCACGCTTAAATTACTTAACGGATTTGGATGAAATTTGGAATGGAGATAGTTTGTAATCTGAAAGGATACTTTTTAAGGGAAAAAGTCTTATTCCCACGGGAAAATCTTACACAACGCGAGCATAGCCGCGGGCGGACCGCTAGAAAGTACAATATTCTTCGAAGATCATCGCTTCCAAACAATTTCCAGGGCCACCCAGAACGTGTGCCGTATATTACACTAAATTACATTACCCCGTTTGAAGCAGGCCCAAAATATAAACAAACTTTTTAAACAAGGCCTCATTAAGGTAATTGGGCCTTAATAACGCAACTGTCTCGTAAATTTGGCCCTGGCGTAATTACAAGCCCGGATTAAGGAAGAAAGCTGGGTAATGGCTCTATAGTTTGAAATTTTAAAGTTGTTTAAGAAATGTCAGGGGTTAAATTGGAAGTTTGATTTATTTAGAAATATTTAAAGTATGCGTTTTAGTTAGGGTTATTACTTATTTTTTTTTTAGTTAATTTGCCTTTCGAAAATGCAAATGTCTAAAATTTACTACTTATTATATGTGTTGACAAAATGTGTGGGTGGAATCGTTCACAAGAGTTTATTAAAAATTATTTAAAAATAAAATATGTACAAGTCATTGATATTCTACTTAAAATATTATTAGTGTTTAAAAACTGACTTTATAAAAATGTCGCCATAAATTCAAATAATTACTTAACTACCTTATTGCTTTAAATCCTTATCACCTACCGTAAAGATTTCACTAACATCGAGCCATGGTAAACTGAGCTTAATAAAGCAGTAAGGGCGTAGTCACAAAAATGCGCGTATATCAGGATTAGTGAGCCGGCAGGCGTCAGGCGTGCCGGTGCCAACAATGAGTCGAACGTTTATAAGCTGCTCACGTAAACATTTTTAAGGTTCCGTAAATTTTATTTTTCTTTTAGTCTTTTCACTTTTTATTTAGAAGTATTTGTTAGCGACCATCACCGGGGCGTTGCGGGGGCGGCAGTCGCCTGACCGTACTTTTGGTTTCGTCCGGCATCGAACGTGAACTACTCTCTATATTTACTTTGTATAACTTTAGTTTTCAACATAGTATTTGGTTATTACCGGTGCCTTATCATTAATCACCGTCAATGCAGTTATAGTATTAAGAAACTCAAACATAGTTGTAAGCACCTTCGTTTAGGTGCTTATGTAGTAAATCTTAACTTAAAAATATTGCCATTAAGCCTTGGGAGCCTACTAAAGCTCTGCTCACCCCTTAGGGGATAGAAGCGTGATCATCATCATTATGTATGTATGAAGAATTAATTACAGTTACCCGTTACAGTCTACTACCGGACTATGAGCCTCCTCCACTCAAGTGGAGGGTTTTGCCATAATCTCCACGCTTGGCAGGCGGGTTGGAGATCGCAGTACTGTATCAGAGAGCGCTGCAGTCTTCTATTGCACACTCAAGAACAAATACATACGAGTTTTAAATTAAAATACAAAAGTGTACCTCTACATGTACATACTTTTTTTCCACCCTTCGTACTTCTTCTTTTTCTTCGTATCGTCAGGTTGACTACCAACCAAACAAGCCACTTGGAGTTAAAGTTAAGAGCAACCAAATGCTATCGACTTTCCATTTAAATCACGCAAAGCTAGCCAGAATACAAAAAATCCTCAGTCGTCCAAAACGACTCATATGAGGTAAAACATTATTGTAAATCAACATGTCGTGCGGTTGTAAAGCCAATTACCGACCCCACGAGGGTATTTGACTACTTCTTTTTATTTTTTAAATCCAAACTTGTTAGTTTCTGCTATCGAACACTAAAATATTTTTGCTCTATCTTTAAAATTGACCGAGTTATAAAGGTTTGAAATTCAAGATTAGACAGAGAGACACATACAAGCATGTGACGTCACTTGCTAGTAACGCCATATAATCTCCATACAAAAAATCGTTTTTGAAAGAGACAGACATATTTTAACTTTAAAAAATCACTGTAAATTCATCTTTCAACCGAGTCTGCTACTAAAGTCAAAGTCAAAGTCAAAATTTTTTATTCGAATTAAGATTTTTACAAATCATTTTTCGACGTCAAAGCTATCATGGATGGCACGTTCACTACCAGTGTACGCCCTCTGTGGAGAAGAACGGCCAGAAGAAACTCCACAGGAATTGTATCTTTTGTACTTTTCTTTTAAATATATAAAGAATCATACATGAGTCATAATTACAATCTACTCCGTTGATTTGGAACAACAGTTGACCAGACGTTTTTATCATCTAAGTAATCATTTATCGTATAATAGGCCTTAGAACATAAAATAGTTTTAATTTTAGCTTTAAATTGGCTATCGGACAGATTTACAATATCATCTGGTATTTTATTATAGAAGCGAATACAGTTCCCCATGAATGAATTATTAACTGTGCACAGTCTAAACTTTGGGTGCGCTATTTTATTTTTATTTCTAGTATTTATATTATGTATATCAGAATTCTTAGGAAATAGCATTGTGTTCTTCCGGACATACAAGATGTTTTCAAATATGTACTGTGAGGATACTGTGAGGATATCAATTTCTTTAAACAATTCCCTTAGGGAATCACAACCACGCAATTCATATATGGAACGTATCGCCCTCTTCTGTAACACAAAGATATTATTTATGTTAGCAGCTTGACCCCACAATAAAATTCCGTAGGACATAATGCTGTGAAAATAGCTGAAATATACAAGTCTGGCAGTAGCAACGTCAGTCAGTTGACGAATCTTTCTGACTGCGTATGCCGCCGAGCTGAGCCTTGCGGATAACGCATTTAAATGAGGGTCCCATTGTAACCTTGCGTCGATAGTGATCCCCAAGAAAACTGTTTCATTTACATATTGCAAATTTTCGTTATTCAAGACAATAGCTAAGTTGTTGTTCCTTACATTAGGCAATGAAAATTTTATACATTTTGTTTTCTTGGGATTCAACATTAAATTATTTGTCGTAAACCAATCATGGATCTGGGAAAGAGCGTCATTTACTTCGTCAATATCTTGATTATGTCTGCTAGCTTTGAAAATTAGAGAAGTATCATCAGCAAATAACACTATCCTAGATCGGTTTTGTACCATAAAAGGCAGGTCATTTATATATACTAAGAATAGGAACGGTCCAAGAATTGAGCCCTGTGGCACGCCGATTTTGACTTTAGATCCCAGTGACTTCGTGCTGTTTATTTGAACTCTTTGAATTCTATTTTCTAGATAGGAACTGATCAAATTTAGGGCTCCGTCTCTAACTCCATAATGTTCCAGCTTTATTAGCAGCGTCTCGTGATCGACGCAGTCGAAAGCTTTAGATAGGTCACAGAACACCCCAATAGCATCCTGCGACTCCTCCCAAGCCCCGTACACGTGATGTAGGAGAGCAACTGCAGCGTCGGTGGTCGAACGCCCCTTAGTAAATCCGAACTGTTGATTATGGAGTAGATGGTTCAGATTAAAATGAGACAGCATTTGATTAAGTATTATCCTTTCAAAAATTTTACTGAGTACCGGAAGTATAGACACTGGCCTAAAGTTACCGGGATCCTTTTTATCTCCTGACTTAAATAAAGGTATTATTTTACTATGTTTCATTAAATCTGGAAATACACCCTGATCAACACAAGAATTGAATAAAAATGCTAGGTAAGGTGCCAGAGTTTCGATTATAGAACTACACAACTTAACCGACATACCAAATAAGTCTTCAGTATCTTTTAGCTTTAATTCCTTAAAAGTTTTAATCACTACCTGCGGGTTTATATGCCTAAACTCAAACACAGTTGGGCACCTTTGAACATTAGCATTCAGCAGATCGCGAGCAGAAGAAGGTGAGGAATTAAGCGGCTCTGTAGTTTTTAATGGAATGTTTGTGAAAAATGTTTCAAATTCTTGAGCAATATCTTCATCTGCAGTAATGATACCACTAACAGTATTTAATGAATGTCTGTTGTCGTATAGTTTAGCTTTTCCCGTTTCGCAGTTTATCACCTTCCAAATCGTCTTTACAACATTATCAGCCGAAACTATTTTGTTTTTAATATAGTTGGCCTTTGCTAATGCACAAACCTTTTTAAAAGTTTTTGAAAAAGTTCTAACATATTCAATGAAGATTTCACTATGGTTATACGCCTTTTCAGCATATAATTCGAATAACCTATCTCTACTAATGCGAATGCCCCTAGTAGCCCAGTCACTAAATCTGAATCTAGGCTTAATGTTAATTGTCTTAACTTTAAATATATCCTCAAACTCACAATGTAATAAAGAAAAGAACTCTTTATAAAAACAATTTGGATCATTCAAATCATAATTTGGAACAGGCAGTTTATCGCATAATGCTTTATTGTATTTTTCAATTTTACTCGCGGTTACAGATCTTTTCTTTATTGAAATACTCTCTTTTTTTGGACTAATAGGAAAAGTCACTGCTTGTCCATTGTGATCTGATTGAAGAGAGTTTATTATTTGTTTGCTGGAATAATTACAATCACAGTAAAAATTATCGAGACAAGTAGCCGAAGTCGCTGTGATTCTTGTTGGCTCTAGGAAAATGTTAACCAAATTAAATGATTTAAATAAACCAAGTAGCCTGCTTTTATAGGTTGAATTTACTAACAAATCTACATTAAAATCTCCGCAGACTATATGAGATTTATTATTAGACTTTACTATTAATTTTAATACATCTTCCATAATTAACTCAAAATTTTGAAAGTTCTGGTCATAAGGGGGTCTGTAAACGCAAACTATAATATGTTTTTCCAACTCAACAGAGGACAGTTCAATACAACCTGCCTTCGAAAGTCCAACAATATCTTTGCGCTCTTTAGATTTTATGTTTTTCCGTAATAATATAAATGAGCCTCCACCGTCGGACTTTCGATTGAAGGTACTGGCAATATAATAATTATCATAGTTAATAATCATTTGATAGTCTTTCAGCCAGTGCTCTGTTAAACATAAAACGTCAGTTTTCCTAGTTTCCAGGAACAACTCAATCTCAAGTTCCTTGCATGAAAAGCTTTGAATATTCTGATGAATAATCTCAAATTGCTTTCCCTTTGTCCGTGAAACTAGTTTAAATTTTGAGATTTACTGTTCCTAGATACATGAATACCGCGGTGACTATAATCATTTGTTATACATTGTATAACAGGGTCAAAAATATTTTTAGCTAACAAATTAGCTAATTGTTTTCTATAAAAATGAGTTAGATACAATGTACCTTTTGTCAAATAAAAAGAATTAAATATATTAATGTCAAAAATAAAAAGTTTGTCACTATGACAATACTAATGTACCTACTATATATATACTAATGTATATACTAATGTACCTACCTACCTTAGCTTTGTAATTGTGCTTGATGTTTGGGATATAAAGTTATTTTATTATTATTATTATATTTTAAAATATAATTAATTAAATTTATTTTTTATTTCAACAAATCGTAGCCAGTAATATTTTAATTATAAAAACGAGGAAAAGAATATATGTAGTAAAATACAATGTCAAATTTAAAACAAAAATACAATGTCAGAAAAAAAATAATTAAAACAAAAACAATAAAAAACCTTAGTCAAATAAGCCACCCCGAACAGCCCCTCGACCAAACGTACTCAAGATGCTCGCAGCATTGCCGCGCTGAACAGCTAGGGAGATCTGCTGCATCAGGAAGAAGCCGGAACGAGGATCCTTACCCCTCTCCCTTAACCGACGGCCAATCTCCCCCACGAGACATCTAGCCTCCGAGCACCACGGACCCGCGGTCTCGACAGCAAATGGCACAAAATCATACACTGATTCCAGGTTCGAATACTTCGCTCGCTTTCTCTGGGACGCGGCTCCAGCGTATTTGGCAGGTGGCAGATTAATTCATAAAATATGGTAAATTTAGGAACAGTCAAACTTTCAAGTAATTTAAGCAAGAAAGTGTTGTTTTTTGTACTGAGCCCTCAAATCTTGAGTTGAACTAAACCTAACACAATCTAACTCCATTATTTTTTACTGGGAAGGAAATTTTTAAATTTATAGTGTCGTCACTCAGACGTTACGGCATGGGCAGTGCCACGGGCGGCGACTAAGATTAACTTCGAGTTAAAATATGTTTGTCCGGAACCCATCGCCTTGAGCATAACCATAACATTTTACGGTATAGGAGTATTACACATTTTTTACGGAAAAAAAAAGCAAGAATATATTTAAGGACAAGCTGTTTGTTGAATTTAGTGGGTATATTGGTTATATTTTCGATTTTGTTGTAAAATTTAAAAAAATCTAGTGCTCTGCGTCGCGCCTTCCAAAGCACCTCTGCAACAAGCATTTTCCAGAACTATAGTTAGTACTAAAGTAAGTAATTTTGTATTAGAATATAACAAATTAGGTCTGTGGCCATTTTATATAATCTATTGTTACATACAGTTTCGATTGTTAGGAATTTGTATTTTTTCTTTAACTCAAACTCAAACTCAAAATATTTATTTGCATTTGTCATTATACCTAACAATTGCTGTATTGTACAATGACGCCCTGTTAGAGCACAGCAAACATGACATTATTTATAAGAACAATCTTAAACTTACAACATATATTGCTTAAGAAAAGTACACAGTAGTCTTTTCATATTTATAATGTAACTTAATTATTAGTTTTTATTTCACATTAAAACATAAGATGTAGAAACTAAAATAGGAACTTATTATCTTATAAACTAAAGCTGGTTGTTTTTTAATATTTTTAAGATATAATTTATTACATTTAATCAAATATTATTTTATAACATAGTAAGTAGTGCAGCATTACTGCAGGTTTTTTAATAACCTTTTTGGTACGGTTCTTTTTTCTTTTGGCCGGTTTTTATGTCACATTTTCAAATTTAAAATTTTGTTGGTTTGACCTTTTTCTAAATTGTTTATTGTTTTCTCAGTTGTCGTCTGTCAGGAAATGGAAACGTTTTATCCCTTGAACTTGGTTGAATATTAGTGAGAAAATATGACTAAATGTTGTAAGTGGCTTGGCATGCAATAAATATTAGGCCATACAATAAATATTAGGCTCCTACTTTGGAGTAGCCGGGTAAGTCTTGTGCTGTCTTCCTCCTGGTTTTTATCGACGTACTTTTTTCTTTCCCTGACTTGGTCGGATGTCGATTATTTCCTTGTCAATCTTTACAGTGTATTTCCGGTCTCTGCGGCACACACACGAGGGTCCCTCCGTGCCTTTCTCGTTCTCTCGCCGTGGTTCCGGACCCCTGAGGCCACCGGGCGTTGGACGTGCCTGGACCCCTGCGTTGTGCGCGCCCGCGCCCGTGCCAGCTGAGTGCCGCAGACCCGCGCTCCGGCGTCCCCCCCTGGGATACTGCCCATCATTTTTTAGCCGTTTTTTGTATCTGTTTTGTAATTTTGTATGCGGATTTTGCCAAATAATTTAAATTCATTTTCCAAATTCTAAAAGGCCCTTTAGGTTTCTCTGGCCCACCTTTTTTTGGTTCCCGTTTGGTAATTACTCTCTCGGGGTACTCCGCGGTTTTGGTACACCTTCCTGCATCGACACACCACAACACAACACTAGTTCAGCGACACTTTATCGCCGGAGTCCCCTCAGGACTCGACTCTCGGCTCTTGCTTGGCAATTTCTAGGCCTTTTTAAATTTATATTATACCGTTCGGACAAATTCAACCAACTCTTTCTCTGTTCACCTAAATTTCACGTTTCGCCTGTGGTCGTCGACCACAGGCTAGCTAGCTTTTCTTTTTTTACGCTACAGTAGCTATTATATATTTATATAGTAGCTATTAATACAGCATGTATCTTTATATAATGTAATATTATATGTACATACATTACATTTTAAGTGTGTATTTTATTTAGTTGTGTGTACTTACTGTTATTTTTTTTTTCATTAATTTGTAATGCAAATTTTTATTAGTTTAGTTTTGTTTTGTATTAGTTTAATTTATCATTCAAATAATCATTTATTGTATAGTAGCATTTATCAATGAGAAATTGTTTTAAATTTTTAATAAATTTATTTATTTTTAACCTATTTTTAACCTATCATCATCATCATCATAAACTATCCTATTATAGTTTATTTATTTAATTAAGTAACGAAAAGAAAGCCTCAGAATCTTCTTTGGTACGAGTAATCTGTTTAATCATGAATACAGTTTAGCCTACCTTAATCATTATCTTACTTATTCATTTAGATAATAAGCATAAGATTTATCAACCCTGAAACCAGTCGGTAATCAATCATCTCTAGACTTCACTTGATATTCCTTATCCTTAGCTTTACAAGAAGATAGTTACCAAGCAAGAGCGATTTTGTTTATTTTTACCATATGCGTCGTTATTTTATAGACAAGATTTATTACTTAAAGTCCATAATCGACACAAATTTACTTTAATCGAAGAACATACAAATCTCTAAGAAAATATTTGAGAAGGTATCAAAGAAGAGGTAAAATAAAAATTGGGTTTGTTATAAAAAACTCGATCGAATCACCTTCAATTATTTATTTCATCTTCAGGCAAAGCAGAATGTTAATATTTCATACAAAAAATAAGCAAACGCACTACCTCGCCGGGGATTAACCTGTAAATACGATCAATGTTTAATATTCCCGAGATAAATGTGCGCGTACGGAATTTATAAGGAATCGCTGCATTCCTTATAAATTTCGTTGTGTTCCGCGCGATTTTTAAAGGTTCCCAATTGCGTTCCATTTTTAACGGGATTTCCATTGGCTTCCATTATTACGAGAGGGGGGAAGAAATGGCGCGAAGTTAACTGCTGGGAAAGAAATTTCAACATTACTCTTCGCTCATAGCTTTTCGGTCGTTTAATATTTAGTCAAAGACCCGAACTACTGCTGCCAAAGGAAATTTAGACGGTAGATAGAGGAGACGTTGGTTGTAATTTTGGAAGTTTTTAGTTAGGTTAAGTTATTAGTGTAGTATATTTGAAAAGTACGCCTCAGTTGATACTACGAACGTTTTCTAAATAAAACAAACGTACCTAAATCGTCATCAACTGCGAGTTCTAATGGAGCGGAAGACATTTTGTGTGTCGACACGTCTCGCTCGTAATTGCTTGGCAGTACTGTAGATAAGTACATCTACTATAGTAGTACTAGGAATAAGGTAGGTAAGGTACTAACTAACGCCACTACACTACAGTGTACAATTATTATCTTTATTACTAGTACTACATTGAGCTTTCCAATTTGGTTAGATAAGTAAAAATAATTCAGAGTAAGTATATTATGTTATTTTACATTTGTAAACAACAATTTACATTGGACTTGACATACTTGTATTAGGTTTTATACCTAGCATATACAAAAAAGCTTTGCTTTGAGGTTGTAGCTTTTTTATAATTTTCATTTTTAAATAATAAAATTATTATAGTAATAAACGTTTTTTAAGATAACTCGTTTTTAACGCACTAAAAAGTATAAAATAATTTTGATTGTGATTTTTATTGCTGTAGTACTCTTGTAGGACTTAAAACGAAAAACGTCGGGTGCACGGAATAGATTTTGAAACATAAATACGACTACAACCGTGTTTCCCAAAACTATTGATTATACTTACCTATATACGAGCCCCTTTATAAAAAAAAGGATTTATGCCCTGCTACTGTAAGAAATCAATGTTATAAACTCTTCCAGCTGCATACGAAAGGTAAAATAGAATACGCGTTCCGTTTCCCTTTTTGTTTAACTTATCCAGCTGCAACACAACAAAAGCTGACTTTGAACCGTCGGCGGCGTCATGTTGGAATATTTATATTGTCGCCGGGCTGTAGTTGGAACTGAACTAGGTTAGCCGGCCGCGGGCGACGACTGAAGACGCGACTCGATTATGTGTGCCCGACACAGTCAAACCAATAGATACTAGAACTTAGTCTTGCAATGATGATCTTGTCTAAGTATGAACCTAGAATATTTTTTTTGATACCATGGGAACGATTGCGATTTTTAGAATAGGACTAAAAATCGCAAATGGGTGGCTGCAAACTTGTGAGGTCAAACAGTAAAACCCCTAAAAAATAAAATACACCGTACCGTAGTAGCCACATACACACTTGACTTACTTATTATTTTAATCATAGTGTTATTCCTACACACCTAGTGAGTTTACTTGTTTGACATAGCTTCTGTAAAACAACACGATTATGAAGCATAACCATCCATCAGGTTAAAAAAAAATGCGGTGGGTGTCGTAACTCTTACCCCACTCGCTAGTATTAATTGATAGTCGTACAAACAAACAAACAAACAACAAATTGCAACAAATGATGTAGGTAGCACTAGGTACTCGAACAGCTGATGTCTTCCGGTTAGGCCACATCTCGATTTGCCGCAACATTGTGCGAGTTACATCAAAATAACATGTTGCGAGTACTGTCTAGCGCAAGATTCATCAACATGTAGTAATCATTCCTTTGAAGTGGTCTGGCTGAGGAAATGGAAGAATTTTATTGTTTTCCTGCATTATCTTGCATGGTCGTTTATGTAACTTTTCGATGATTAATTTTTATTATATTTGGTTTGTGGAAGTACACTGAAAAGATTACCACGAAAGTAACTGGCAAGTGTGATTTTTTTATATTTTTTTCTTCTTTTGGAACTACATAATATTATAAAATTCGCAATAAATAATTACATAATGGCCCCGATTCACACTGTCACGCTCTAATCCTTAATTTAAATTAGTCTGTCCTTTTTACCTTTTAAAGATTGAAAAGTGACAGGAGACGGCCATTCTAATATTAGAGCTGTCAAACATCGAAGTTGAACCTTATGGCCGTGTCGATTGCACAATTTTAGAGAGCACTTAAAACATGCGACTTAAAAATCTCTTAAACTGACAGCTATGCCCTTATTTTAGGTTATCATTCGTTCAAGTTAATATCATTCGTTCATCACCTCTCTTTCATTGGTCATAAAACGAAAAGGGTAGCTAGATTTTAAAATTAGAATAGAGCATGGCATCCCGAATCGAGGCCACTATATTATTTAGTCTCAGTTTTAGATGGTCCATAAGACAACATCAGTATAAATCTACTTACGTTGTTCAAGAAAATTCTTAATAATCATTATTGACTGGCAATAACTGTCACTTTTTTACGTAAACAGTTGCATTTTTATTCAGTGCATCATAATGACATCATAAAGTCAATCAGTATTTATACTATATGTTGTTATAACAATTCTCAAATAAATTACGTTTCTCGTACTATATGTATTTTTTATGTCTATAAGGAAGTGATCTATACTTGTTCCCTCTTATTCACAGCTCTGCAGCGTTTCGCAGATTTATTCGAGGGCAATCCTGGGACCCATACTTTATGGAATCAGGGGATCCAATATGATTTACAATCCTTTATTTGAAAATTTTATAACCATGTCTTACACTCTCATGCTGAGCTCAATGAATTTATTTTATGGTTAATACACGCTTAAGAAAACCAAGAGGAATACTTAGTTTAGAGAATACATGATATTAACTACTAACAGATTTATTTTCTTATTATATGTACTTCTAAAAGAAAAAAAAAATATGTGGGCACATCTTCACACACGGCCATCTGATCCCAAACTAAGCAGAGCTTGTACTATGGATACCAGACAGCTGATATACATTACATACTTATATAGATAAACAACAACCAGACACAAGGCAAACACAGGTAATCATCACACGAATGTTTTCCCTGGGCGGGATTCGAACCCGCGACCCTGTGCGTCGGAGGCAAATACACTACCACCTGGGCTACGGAGCCGTCGACAAGCCGTTCTACAAGGACTAATGTTCAAAACGTTATTTTTATTGTACATTCCTATTAAGTATGATACGATTACCGCTAAACGCATTAGCTGGATATCGCACTGCATTGCAAGTTTAATATACTTTGTTAATTCGTTAACGTGGTGAGCAGTTTAGGGTTGTAGTTTAATAGACTTTTGTTTAGACTGTGCTTTAGAAATGGCTACAGTATGCAGTTTAATAACACAATGGTGGTACAAAAGCTAATACCACCTGCTACGCGTGTAGCCCTACGTTCCGTTATGTCCCTTTCAAAAGAATCCGGCAATAATGTAAACAAACTAATTTAAACACGATTACTCCATAATTACTTACATTTGAGTATCAATCCTGATCATATTCACTTTTCAAGGAACCATACATTCTTCTTACAATCATTTTTACCCCTTATTACGACAAAACTTTCAATAATTTGTGAAATTGCCATATTCATTTTTTACTCATCAAAGTCTAGTTTGTCTTTGGAAAGTTAGTGTCAAAAAATTTTCTTGTTTACATTGTTGCCGGTTTCTATTGAAAGGGACCTGACGTAACCAAATTATACGGCGGCCCTCTGATACAGCAACGGGTCGTATTGCATAGGTTTGGTATAGCGCTATTAACCCTGATTCGGAAACTCATGCTTCAATCCTGATTTTAAAGTCCAGCTGTCCTTTATGTACTTACGAGTATTTATAACTAATGAAAGAAAATATATGAATGAATGGTATTACTAATACCCAAAATAATAAGGGCGTATGCGTGCGTCCTACAATTTGTACAACCGACGCGTCCATAAGGTAAATATTATTAGTATTATTATTATACTCACCGGCACATCTAACCGCCCACCCTTGTATTTCGAGTTAATTTTAAATTACGCTTATTGTTATACATTACGATTGATTTATTGATAATTTTACGATAAATTAAATACACTTAACACACAAAAACAAAAACTTCCTCACACACACTCACCCCCATACACTCACACACACATACTCACACACACCGCACAAACAAATGCTTAGACCCATTAATAAAAACAACAAAAATAATCATCAAACACAATCTTTGGCGTATATTTTCAAATTTGCATGTAATATTTATAATACTATACTTTTTATATCTACACTAAATTTAGTATTTCTAGTGCACTAAGTTTACTGTGCTGTGAGGGAGGGCGTGATGACCTATAATACAGGTTTATATATAAACCTAGCTTAGGCATCAGCCCTCCACAAGAACACGACATTGTTTCTGGTGTACGTTAAAATTATTTTTCTTGTGGTGTGGAAATAAATAAAGTTATTATTATTATTACTTAAACAAACGATAAATTAACTACTTTTTAACTAACATCAGCTGTACCTAACTAATAGAATTATAAAGAATCACGAGTATTCCCTGAAATGAAGGGTGGACGGTTAGTAAATCCATCACCTAGTACTTTTTCTATCTTTAAAAAAGACGGACGCACTTAAATGAACTATTAAATTAAAAAAAAGAATGCGGGCCAACTCACATACGGCCATCTGATCCCAAACTAAGCAGCCCTATTGTTAATAGCAATAACTTTTATTAGATGTTATAATGTAAGCCATTGACGAATATCATCCATGTTTAAACATAAAACATAAAAATGTCCGATCGAATTTTAGTAACGTTCTATTAACTGTTTTTTATAGAGAAGGGTTAAAATATAGGTGCTTATTACGTTTCATGGCTTGTCGTAAAACGGAAAAATTTGGGTAACGTGGGTCCATTTAATACCTTGTATTAACCGTCGAATCAATTTCAAATATTACTCATTTAAAAAAACAAGAATAAAATAGTGAACGTAAAGATAAGATAAGATAAGATAAGTCTTTATTTGCCAAAAACACGGTATAAAAGGTGGTAAAATAAAAATAACGTACATACATGTTTTGCCATAAAGATAAATAGCATGCAAATATAAGTGAAATATTAATCAATTTCAAACAGTAAACTAAACTACAAATTGTCAAATTATTTCATTTATGTCATATAAATCCTTGGAACCTAGCCATTCATACATTTTTTTCTTAAATAGTCTTAAATTAAATTTTTTCATATCGTCAGGTATCTTATTAAAAACACGCACACCCATCGCTAAGCAGCTCTTGTTATAAACCATAGTTCTAGGAGTTTCTTCTAATACGAGTCTATGAGGGTCTCTTGCGCGAGGATTTACTTCTATTGCTTTTCTAAACACATTGTATTTTTTCACAAAGACACACAGCTCGAAAATATATAAAGCAGGTAATGGCAAAATACCCAGCTTTTTAAAGAGAGGCTTGCAAGATTCAAAAGGGGGAACTCCGCATATTGCTCGAACACATTTTTTCTGTGCAATGAAAGCTCTACGAAAATCAGTGCCATTACCCCAAATCATGAGACCGTACCGCAATACTGATTCTACGTAAGCATAGTATAGTGTCATAGCCGTTTTGGTATTAACAATTCGTCTTACTCTTTGTATAGCGTAAACAAATTTATTTATACGAGAGCAAACATTATCTATTTGCATTTTCCAATTAATATTTTCGTCAAGTACCAATCCTAAAAATGTAATTTGCTCTTTTTTTTTAATTTCGATATTTTTATATGTTATGTCCATTTTCAAATTGCATTTAGTTTGTTTCAAATTGTTAAATTGTATATAATTCGTTTTATCTAAATTAATTTTTAAATTATTATTTTCCAACCATCTGACTATGTCGCGTAATGTACGATTAATTTCATTTTCGTGATTATTAATAGCGTCAATAGTAAGTTTCGTTTTCTCTGTTGTTACTACAATCGAAATATCATCAGCGAAAAGTACACTGTGATAATTTGTGACTTCAGTAATATTATTAATGTAGAGCAAGAACAGAACAGGCCCTAGTATACTGCCTTGCGGAACACCTTGCGTGACCTTCTTATATTCAGAAGAATATGATACCATGTTGTTGCTTTCGTCTACTTTATCAATTATAACACATTGTTGTCTATCACTAAGGTACGAAGATAACCACTGCAGTGCATTCCCTCTAACACCGACAGACTCTAGTTTTTGTAATAGCAGACCATGTGAAACGAAGTCAAATGCTTTACTAAGGTCAAGGAATAGTCCTGTGGTCATATTCTTTCTATTAATATTAGTCATTATATCTTTTAAAAGAGAAAACACTGCCAGCGTGGTTGACTTGTTTTTTTGGTATGCATATTGTTCTTTGTCTATTATGTTATACTTGCTACAAAAATTAATTAACCTTTTCAGCATGCATTTTTCAAAAATTTTTGACAAAATAGGTATCAAATCAATTGGCCTATAATTTTTTATGTCATCTCTGTCACCCTTTTTGAACAGCGGCTTTATAATAGTCAATTTTAGTGACAGTGGAAACGCTCCTTTACAAAAAGAGAGGTTAATTAGGTGTGTTATAACGCCTAGGTAGTCATCAACACATGTTTTTAATATTTTAGTGCATAATTCATCGTACCCTTCAGAATTTGTGTTATTTAGTGATAAGATTTCCTTTTTTACTTCTGCTTGAGTCATAGGACTTAGAAAAATAGAATTTGATATAGTGTGAGTATTATTGCTCTTACTTTTTTGGTTTAATACTGGGTTGTTATTTGATTGATTGTCTGTAATGTAATTATTAAAAATAGTGGAAATTTCAATGGGATTAGTTATAATTTTATTGTCATGTTGAATTTGTTCTATATTATGTCCCGTTTTAGTGTCCGAAATTTCGTCATTTATTACTCTCCATGTAGCTCTACACTTGTTTTTGCTTCTGCTTATGAATTTAACATTTGTCAATTTCTTAGATTTATATATGCATTTATTTAAAATGTTTGAAAATGTAATATATTTGTTTCTATTAAATGTAGTTTTATTTTTGTAATAATTATATCGTAGTTTGCGTTTTGTTTTGCAACTAGCTTTCAATCCACGGCTTACCCAGATTCGTCTCTTTTTTGTGTTGTTAATTTTAATGCGTATTTTAGGAAAACACATTTTATAAAATAGTATTAATAAAGAATGAAATGCAGTATTCAAATCAGGTTCATCATAAACTTCTGACCATGACATACTTTTCAAACAGTTGCTAAATTTGACTATATTTTCCTGGCTAAAATCTCTTCTAAAGACAAAATATGATTTATTTTTCTTAGTTTTCGCTGATGGAAATTTTAATATTTGCGCAGTGTCATGGTCCGAGAGGTATAAGGGTAATACAGAACCTGTTGCGTTTTTTATATTACTCAAAATATGATCGATACACGATGATTTTCTGGTTGGAGTATTTATATGTATTTTCAGATTGTGACATTTTGTTAGATCATTCAAACGAGTTGTAAGGTTTCCTGCTATCAAAGTATTTATATTCAAATCACCTGCGATTACAATTTTGGTTTTGTTTCGATATTTTCTATACACATCACTTAGTAACGAATCTAACTTATCCAGGAAATCATAAGGGTTAGATTTTGGTGTCCTATATACGCAAATTACGATAATTTTATTAGGTACTATTTCAATTCCACAGCATTCGAATGTATTTGGTACAGCACATTTATTGACAAATAAGAGCTCCTTGTAGAGCAAGTTATTTTTTATTAGTATGCAAGTACCACCTCTACTCTTATTCCTGCAAAAACTTGAAGCTAAAGTGTAGTTATGGAGTTTAAGATAACATTCGTTGCCGCTTTTTAAAAATGTTTCGGATAAGCATATGACATCCGGTTTGTTATTTTGTTCCTGAAGTTCATGAATCGTCATTTCTAGGATTTCCTGTTTCGACAAAATACTGGCTATATTTTGATGAAATACTACGAACTCGGTCCCACGATCAAGAAGGTTAGGCACGAAAAAAACAATTTTTTTTCATAGTTGGAAAATAAAAAGGAATAGTACCTTTCTTTGACTTTTCTTCATTATCCTTTTCTTTTTTAGCTGCTTGAATTCGAGCGAAGTAATAGGGTATAGTTCCCTTATGATAACCAAGTTTATCTTGAATCTTGACCTCTCCTCGCACCGTTTGACGGTCACGCAATATGAGCTTTTTTAGAGACCCTACTTCTAAATATTTCCTATCATAATCAATACAATCAGTTATATAATTTATTGCTGTACATATGTCACTTAAACTATAATATTTGCAATCAATAAAATGATGATTTTTATTAAGTTTGCAAATATTTTTTAATGCCGAAGTCAAATCTTGGATTAAATTATATTTTTTATTACGGGATAGATTTAGGATAATTACTGTGTTTTGTTTAAATTTATTACATAGGGATTGTAGTTGTAGTAGAACTTTCGTAGGATTGTAGTCATTTTCTCCTATGGAGATAACTAGTTTGTCGTTTGCATTCACTTCTATTTTTTCACAGCGTCCCAATATTTCCGCACTGGTTGCATTTGGTCTAGTTTCGGCATATATCTTATATTTTTCAAATTTTGTTGTAGACCTGGAATGTGTCATTTTTTGAGCCAGACCGACACATTTTTGTGACCCGTAGATAAACATAGTTCCAGTTCCAGACGTGTGATCAGTGGTACGACGTGGAACGTTTTTTGCTTTTATTTCACTGTGTCTCTCTAGTCTTTCAGATGTAGAGCTCGTTCCTGGTCGTTGTAATTTACGCTCAAGAATTTCAATTTCTTTGTTTAAATTTGCAATTTCAACCTTAGCCTGATTTAGTTCTTGTTTCAAGGATAAGATTTTGTTTTGAAAATCTGATAATTCGTAGGATTTTTCGTTAGGATTGGTATTAGTGGCACTTATAGAAAATTTTGGCGGTGGTGTGAATGCGCTGCGATGACATTTGTTCTGTTTCTTTTTCTTCTGTGTTGTGCTGCTGCTTGTTAGCGGCGACGAGCGGCATATAGCTTTCAACATATTTAGCTCATTCGTTAAGGTGGTGATGTTTCTTTTAAGGCTGTTGTTCTCGAGTATTGTATTCTCCAGCTCGTGCTGTGTACTGTCTCGATCGGACTTTAGTAATTTAATTTCCTCTGCCATTTCCTGAATCACTGCTGCAGCGCTAGCTTGATAATCGAAACTTCTAGATAACATTTTTGGTGACAAGGCTGAGTCGTCTGATAGTTCCTGACTAGTTAGTACAAGAGAATCATTCGTATGCATGCTGATAGGCGATATGGGCTTTTCAGCCAGGATCTTTGGTGAACTTGTGATCTTTGGTGAAAAGTGAGATCGCAATCAATGATAGAATACCATTTCTTCATAAATGTGTCGTGAATAAAAAGAAACTAAACAGCAAGGAAGTGAGGCAGCTAATATAAGGTCTAGGTCAAGATTGATAGAGAAAGAAAAAAAAAAAAATACAACCGAATTGAGAACCTCCTTTTTTTGAAGTCGGTTAAAAAGAGAAAAATCGTGAATCAACGTTTTTTCTCTCTAACGTCTTCAATAAGAAGGCAGTTCCATTTTTCTCCATTCAAGAAGTAAAAAAAAAGTTGTAGAAAATTTTATTGCTATTATGATATATTTCAAACATATAATAACATACATGTGTAGTAGCTATCTCTTATCCTTTTAAAACAAACATGACTGTAGATCGATGAAGTAATTAGATTGTATACTCGTAGTTCTCTTGACTTTTAGCTGTTGTTTTGCAACTTCATCAAGAATTTAAAGAACCCTTTTGCTTTTTCCGCTCTTTTTATCTTTTTATACGAACACTTTAGCATTTCCCCAATACCACATGCGCACAATAAAATTTTACGTCTCCGCCTTGAATGCCTTTCATGCATTTCTGTAACGTTTTTATTAATATTAGATACGTTGTAGTGTCGAGAAATTGGTACTTCCGTAAATATATCTATTATAGCAAATTGGTGTTTGGAAGTATCAATAAAACAACGAGTCCAAGTGAAACTTCTGAATAACAAGGATTTTTGACACTAAAGCCGAATAAGGCGAATAAAATAAGAGTAAATAAAAGACGATCGCTTCTCGTCAGAAATCTTTGCGAATAAATTTCTGCTAATTTCTATAGACTAGTAGCTCCGTGAGCTGTAGACCTCGAGAATTTATTTCTTTTTTCGAAATGGCTGATTTGTTTTTTTTTTTTTTACTTTTTTAACCCACATATCACCGTAATTTTTTAAAATTTCCAAAAACTGACTCGATACAAATGTTCTATTTATGTATCGAACTTGCTCACAAAATTTCACGAGAGTTGGTTGAGAAACGAGACCTGTACAAGGAACACATAGATGGATATACAAAAGCAATTTTGGCCAAGCTGAAATGGAGACGCTTCACTCGTTTCGCGTTATTCGCTCGGCCAAAAGTAGCTTTCTGTGACGATGCATCGCTAAAATTTGCTGCAAATTGCAAGGAAGCAGCGGTGGTTTATAGCTGCCATTGTTCGCAGCTTTTACAGAAATTATTGCCCTATGTGGTTCAGGATTTTTATTAAAATAAAGTTTAAGTACTTTCTATGCCCTTGTGAGCTAGTGATGAAAACTAATATCAGCTTGCAATTATTTTTCTTCATCGTGTCAATTGACCTCACAAAGCCTACTGCTATGCCCTGGTTATAGAACCACCAAAGGCCACTAACATGGCTCGTGTAACGACTAGATGATAGTAGCCGGGATACCTTCCTAAAAACGGAATTATCTTTATTGTACAATCAATCAAGTGATTCAGTTTGTCCCCACCGAGATTCGAACCTGAAACCTCCGTTATGGGCGTTGAAATCTTGACCACTCAGATACGGGGGCTGTTATTTTTCATTAGCAAGCTTGGAGTCGCTTACAATGTGCCTCATAAAAAGGCACCCAAAGGGCAATGGAAAGGGCTATGCTCGGAGTTTCCCTGCGAGATCGAATCAGAAATGATGAGATTTGCAGGCAAACCAAAGTTGCACGGAAAACCGACGGACGCTTCGACAGAAAAGTTCTCGAATAGCGACCACGCATCGGATGACGCAGCGTGGGTGGGCCCACCACAAGATGGACCGACGATCTGGTAAAGGTCGCGAGAAGCCGCTGGATGCAAGTAGCGCAGGATCGGTCGTTGTGGAGATCCTTGGAGGAGGCCTTTTTCCAGCAGTGGACGTCTTTCGGCTGAGATGATGATGATGAATATTGGACAGGCTTCAACTTTAACACGTATAGCAATTTAACAATGAGATATTTAAGAATCAACACAATTTAAATACAACTCATTTCAATATTTAATATAATTTATTTCGAAGAAGTACAGCCTCCTGAACACAGCTACATTAAATATTGAAAAGCGCTTGTTCCCGGAAGCTGTTTGCTAGTCTCGATTCGTTGTGTTTGTGTTGGCAACACTGTCAGCAGCTGCAATAACTTCTTAGAAAACTCATAAATTCGTAATAACTATGCTTTTCAAATGTTTAATGGGCGGTTCGAGCTAAACATGACGAAAGGACAGATATGTGTGTATTATATGTACTGAAAGATATCTTTAAGAATTAATTAAAAACTACTTGCAATAACAGTCAATATCTTGAAAACTGCTGACCCGATTTTGGTGAAACTTGCACTGTTTTCTAAGATATAAGATAGATACTAAATTTAATATGAAAAATAACTATATTCCAACGATATTAACTACATACGTGCGGGTCCAATCAATAAAGCTAAACATGACGAAAGGACAGATATTATGTGTGTGAGGAAAAAGGTGAAGATAGAGAGGTGAGGTTAAAGATATCTCTAAGAATTAATTAAAAACCACTTTCATATTATCTTGAAAACTGCTGACCCGATTTTGGTGAAACTTTCAATGTTTTCTAAGATAATAAGATAAGATAGATACTAAATCTAATAAAAAAAACTATATTCCAAAGATATTAACTACTGCAGCATTACTGCAGGGTTTTTTAATAACCTTTTTGGTATGGCTCTTTTTTCTTTTGGCCGGTTTTTATGTCACATTTTCAAATTTAAAATTTTCTTGGTTTGACCTTTTTCTAAATTGTTGATTGTTTTTTCTCGGTTGTCGTCTGTCAGGAGAAACGTTTTATCCCTTGAACGTGCTTGAATTTTTTCCAAATATATATCTGTCTGCCTTGGGATTCGGTATCTCATGCTAATGCTGTGAATAATAAGTCGGAGTACCAATAAATCTGATATCGCTGATATTAAATATCGCGGATTCCTACTTTGGACCTGCCGGGTAAGTCTTGTGCTGTCTTCCTCCTGGTTTTTATCGACGTACTTTTCTCTTTCCGTGTCTTGGTCGGATGGCGATTATTTCCTTGTACATCTTTACAGTGTATTTCCGGTCTCTGCGGCACCCACACGAGGGTCCCTCCGTGCCTTTCTCGTTCACTCGCCGTGGTTCCGGACCCCTGAGGCCACCGGGCGTTGGACGTGCCTGGACCCCTGCGTTGTGCGCGCCCGCGCCCGTGCCAGCTGAGTGCCGCAGACCCGCGCTCCGGCTTCCCCCCCGGGATACTGCCCATCCTTTTTTAGCCTGTTTTTATATCAGTGTATTTTTGTATGCGGATTTTGCCAAATTTAAATTCTATTTTCTAAATTCTAAAAAGGCCCTTTAGGTTTCTCTGGCCCTCCTTTTTTGGTCCCCGTTTGGCTTTACTCTCCGGGGTACTCCGCGGTTTTGGTACACCTTCCTGCATCGATACACCACAACACAACACTACTCCAGCGACACGATATCGACGGAGTCCCCACAGGACTCGACTCTCGGCTCATGCTTGGCAATTTCTAGGCCTTTTTAAATTGATATTATACCTTTCGGACAAATTTAACTAACTCTTTCTTTGTACACCTAAATTTAACGTTTCGCCTGTGGCCGTCGACCACAGGTTAGTTAGCTTTTCTTTTTTAACGCTACAAATGGCGCCCGAACAGGGACCTGACGATGGCCATAATAGGCGGACTGCGCAAAGCAGCGGTCACCGTCCTTCCGCGACAAAAAAGCGCGCTTCGGGACAAAAATTTTGCCCCGGCTCAATCCCAGCGGAATGACGCAACATGGGCCAGGTCAGAGGCCTATGGCAGCTCGAAAACCTGACCACATGTTGGTTGCGTCAATTCCGTATAACCTAAATACCTACAAACTAACACTAAGATATAAATAACCTATACCTAACCTATACCTACAAACTAACACTAAGATAGATCAATCTGGCCAGACATACACACACACACCAACGGAGTCCCCACAGGACTCGACTCTCGGCTCATGCTTGGCAATTTCTAGGCCTTTTCAAATTTATATTATACCGTCCGTAACAAATTTATCTGTAAATTTCGTTTATTTTCCGGTCTTCCCCTAATTTTTTTCCCCTTTGCTTGTTTTTCCTTGTCTAGTTTTTTTACCCGCCCGCAGAACTCGTGGGGCTATTTACGAGCCTCTTGTATGCAAAGAAGTGTACACTGGGTGCTGTCCACGAGTAGCCAAGACTGTATGCCGTGGGTTGGCCGACAGTTGCGGTAATCGTGTGACGTATCTTTGGTGCCTTCAATTTGTCCATACTAAGACGCGGTCGTTGAAATAGTCCCCGAATATCTTGTCGTGTTTATCCAGTTTCCCCGCACGAGGGTCCATATCATGTAAAGGATATTTTGAAATAGACCCTCTTTTCCATGTTCCCCTGGAACATTATTTTTCTAAATTCTAAAAGCCTTCAGGCAAACGTGTACCAACTTTTCTTCTCATCATTTGGCTTAGATTCACCTTTTGGCATCTTTTTTTCTTTTGAATGTCACTAAGTTTACTACTTCATACGCCTTTTTTGTGTTTTTTTGGTGTGTGTGTGTATGTCTGGCCAGATTGATCTATCTTAGTGTTAGTTTGTAGGTATAGGTTAGGTATAGGTTATTTATATCTTAGTGTTAGTTTGTAGGTATTTAGGTTATACGGAATTGACGCAACCAACATGTGGTCAGGTTTTCGAGCTGCCATAGGCCTCTGACCTGGCCCATGTTGCGTCATTCCGCTGGGATTGAGCCGGGGCAAAATTTTTGTCCCGAAGCGCGCTTTTTTGTCGCGGAAGGACGGTGACCGCTGCTTTGCGCAGTCCGCCTATTATGGCCATCGTCGGAGTTTTTTTAATTTTTTGTCAGGGTCGAGTTCGAACCTCGACCTCGCCTTTGACGGCGTTGGTTGCCTACCAACTGCGCCGTCGAGCCCTTTTTCCGAGCCGATCCGAGTGTTTCCGATGTTCGTCGGCGTCTGACGTGTTTCGGGATGAACACGATGACGTGGGCGAGCGTCGGCCCTCGTTTGATAGCTCTTTGTTTACAAGTCGTCTGTCAGTTTTCGCGCACGGTCGATTTGAAGTTTTTCTTCTCTTGCCGCCGATTACGGGCGTAACTGACAGTTTCGACTTGTAAACTCTTTACCAGTAGTTCAAAAACTACTTGTTGATATTTTGTATAGTTTTTAGTTTTAGCATTTAGGTGTGTAAATAATATCGTTTGTAGGCGCGTTTATGTTTTAAAACTTAGTGACATTCCAACATTCCGATATTCCGACATATCCTAATTTCCAAATTTCCCTTTCTATCCTTTACGTATCATACATTTTCCTCCTGGCTCAGGGATACCACGTCATCGGTGTTTCCTTCGGTTGTCTCCACCTTTTTCTGTTGTGGTTGACAACTTTCCTTTTTCTTTCTCCAAGCCATTTCCGTCCTCCTTTTTTTCCCTGGTGGATTGACTTGGCTTCTGTTGGGACACCGGTGGTTTCTTATCCTGGGGCCAGTGAGTCGTATGAGCCGTTATGAGCCGTCCGTGCTGGGAACATGACGTGTTCGTTGGTTTATAGTGATGGGGTAGAGTGTCGATAAATTTTTATCGATATTTTTTTCCTTTCATAGTTGACTTGGAACAATTCGGCTTTTGTTCTAGGGTGGTCAACTTCCTTCGAGGGTTGCCATCTCGAAGATTTTTTTCCTTTTCGAGTTGGCGGATTTTTTTTTCTGGTGAAGGGATGTCTGCAGCATTACTGCAGGGTTTTTTAATAACCTTTTTGGTATGGCTCTTTTTTCTTTTGGCCGGTTTTTATGTCACATTTTCAAATTTAAAATTTTCTTGGTTTGACCTTTTTCTAAATTGTTGATTGTTTTTTCTCGGTTGTCGTCTGTCAGGAGAAACGTTTTATCCCTTGAACGTGCTTGAATTTTTTCCAAATATATATCTGTCTGCCTTGGGATTCGGTATCTCATGCTAATGCTGTGAATAATAAGTCGGAGTACCAATAAATCTGATATCGCTGATATTAAATATCGCGGATTCCTACTTTGGACCTGCCGGGTAAGTCTTGTGCTGTCTTCCTCCTGGTTTTTATCGACGTACTTTTCTCTTTCCGTGTCTTGGTCGGATGGCGATTATTTCCTTGTACATCTTTACAGTGTATTTCCGGTCTCTGCGGCACCCACACGAGGGTCCCTCCGTGCCTTTCTCGTTCACTCGCCGTGGTTCCGGACCCCTGAGGCCACCGGGCGTTGGACGTGCCTGGACCCCTGCGTTGTGCGCGCCCGCGCCCGTGCCAGCTGAGTGCCGCAGACCCGCGCTCCGGCTTCCCCCCCGGGATACTGCCCATCCTTTTTTAGCCTGTTTTTATATCAGTGTATTTTTGTATGCGGATTTTGCCAAATTTAAATTCTATTTTCTAAATTCTAAAAAGGCCCTTTAGGTTTCTCTGGCCCTCCTTTTTTGGTCCCCGTTTGGCTTTACTCTCCGGGGTACTCCGCGGTTTTGGTACACCTTCCTGCATCGATACACCACAACACAACACTACTCCAGCGACACGATATCGACGGAGTCCCCACAGGACTCGACTCTCGGCTCATGCTTGGCAATTTCTAGGCCTTTTTAAATTGATATTATACCTTTCGGACAAATTTAACTAACTCTTTCTTTGTACACCTAAATTTAACGTTTCGCCTGTGGCCGTCGACCACAGGTTAGTTAGCTTTTCTTTTTTAACGCTACACTACCTATACATACGTGTGGGTCCAATCAATAACCTCCTTTTTTAGGTCGGTTAAAATAGAAGATAAATAGCATAATTTTCTAGATTTTTAGACATGTTGTTTCTGATCACGGTTAAAAGAGAAAACAAATATTGCACAGAAAATACAACCACAAATGCGTTAGTAAATTTCGCGTGTTTTCACAAAACCGAAGCTAGAAATTAAATTCATATTTTCGAGCAAATAACCACTTGATATACTTTGGCCAATAACGTTACTTTTGCAAAAATCCTTTGTGCAAACAAGGGTACACACACGGGTGGTAAATGTGTACCTTATTTGTATGGGTAAGTGTGTAGGCCGGTGTAGGTACAATTTTATAATTTTGTAGCAAAACAAAGGTTGCGCCTGCCTGTGTCGACACGATATGCTAGTTTACTTAACCCAGTTTTACATAGATATTTAAAAAACTAGATGTCTCTATTTAGCTGTTCTTCTTCATCGTGACCTTTAGCTATATTTGTCACGAAACTACATTTGAGTTCATACTACGCAGAGGAAAATAAAACAATGAACGTCTGAAAAAAGTACTAGCTTTAACAACTTTTGAGTGTAATAATATATTAATTTCCCACTTCACTTTCTTCTGTATATGTATGTTTTTGTGTACTGCAAATAAATTTATTATTATTCATCATCATCATCATCATCATCATCTCAGACGGAAGACGTCCACTGCTGAACATAGGCCTCCCCCATAGGTTTCCACCGTGAACGGTCCTGCGCTACTTGCATCCACCGGCGCCCAGCAACTTTCACCACGTCATCTGTCCACCTTGTGGGAGGCCGTCCAACACTACGCCTTCCGGCCCGCGGTCGCCATTCGACCTTTCTTCCCCATCGGTTATCAGTTCGCCGAGCTATATGGCCTGCCCATTATCATTATAATTTACTCTTCTCTACTCTATGGATGTTTACTAGCCTTTTCTTTGCATAGATGTCGAATCGCATAAAAAAAAATCTACCACGTTCGCTTCCAGTAAACCATATCCTCAATTCCATATTTCTGCAGTGTGCGCGTCTTTCTTTTTATAGAGCACTACAAGCCGCTGCGACAAAATATTTGTCCGGGACCCGGAAGGGTTCCTTTTATTTTTAAAAGAGTCATATAGGGCCCACCGCGGTATGCCTCCTTTAGAACGTACAGGAAAATGACAGGAGCGAGGATATCTGGTTAAAAGGGTTGAGCAATAAATAAAAGAATGTTATGTCTTAGAGTGCTGTTTGTAATTTGAACTGTGACGTTGATCTGATTCAATTTTGTGGTAATAATTTATGTTTGGTCATAAAAAATGGTATAATTGAGTGTGCAGGTCAGTTTGTATAAGTGTGTTAAAATAGAATAAAGTTGTTTATGGTTTCTACTTAAACAACTTTATGAGGTTCGAGTGAGCTGTATAGAATATTTCTTTGGAAGATTGTACCTGCTGCGTTTGCATTTCCAGAATTATACACATTAGTATAAAAAAGCGGTGTTAAAGTAATTAATTTAAAAACACATTTTCCGTGTAGAGGAACAAGTTTTTTTTTTAATATTGTAAAAAAGAAATCTCCAAAAAAATTTGTAATTTACCGAGTACCATTTAGAAATATTTGGGCATTTCTGTAGGAAATAATAGTATTTCGTCCTAAGTGGTGCTAATATTGCGTCCACGTTCGTCCCTCGCCACTAAACACCCATTATGGGGAAGGGGCGAGTCGAAACGCGAAAGCGAATCAAATGCAACTGTTATTTGGCGAGCGAATTGACATTTCGCGAAACGAGACTCATTTGAAAGAGATTTAGTAAATTAGCAGACGAAGTAAAGATTGTTACAGTTCATGTCTACATACTTAAAAATGATTCTTATATTCAAATCAAATTTTATTATGATGTCTACAAATTAGACTATCGTAAATATTAATCTGTGGTTCATTTTGAACACTAATGAGTCAAATGTTCATAGCGCGCCGCGCAAATTTTTCAAGGAATTTCCGATATCTGAAGTATTGAAATTTTAAATATAAATATGCTGATTTAGAAATATTAGAATGCATACAAGAATTACACAACAGATTCACAGAAAAGAAGTAGAGTTGCCTACAGAAAGATATAGATAAAATGAAATTGTACTAAATCCTAAACTTTATATATTTTTTATTATATAAAAACACTTATGTACGGCACAAATAGATTGACGATATCGCCAAATAGCAATCTCTTTACCTTAATATTTTGAAAAACTTCGTAATTTTTGAGAAAACGTGAATTTTATTACCTTAACAGGAAACCGAATTATAAAAGCGAATAGAAGCGAATATCAGTATTTTTATTGGCATGGAAATCGAATATGAACTTTTTTAGAGCCTCTTCATCCTGAGATTTCCCAAGGGTCTCGTAGACCTTAAAGAAATGCTTCTTCATTATTGGCTGGGACCTTAATAATCCCTGCTCACGTAAGTTCAAGGTATGCTATTAAAAAGCTCACTTAATTTTTTTTTTAGTTTACTATTTTGTCAATTTAATAATTCCAATACTCGTTTATGATTTCTTCACTTCCAAAAAAGTCTGAACGATTAAAATACCATTACGATAAGTGTCGACAGTTTCTCCTTGATTAGCATACAATGCGCCTCTGCTATGCGACCGTCTGGGCCTCTGACTCACGGGCCGACGTCGACGTGTGAAAGTTTTTCAGCAGTTAAGTTATTGTAAGTTCTCAGTAAATAGCTATCAAAAAAATATTCACCTAATTAAAGTTGTCATCTACTTTTAAGTTTATCAACGATGAAATGAGTTAGTTTAGCAATATTTTTAGGCATTTTAACGTCTGGAAAGATCTTTTTGAGATTCGACAGGGAAATTATAAGAAAACATAAAAAATAAATCTTCAAAAAAAAAAGTGGAGGCCGTCATTATTTTAGATTTTTATTTTTATTGGCCAGTTCACATTCTTTCTGTGTAAACTGAAAAACTTGCTAAACATGGTTATTATGTAGTACTACGAATTGCTACGAGCTACGCCGTAGCACATTTCATGGTTCTACACTGATATCAAATTACCAACCTCAAATCTATGAGCGTCGTAGTACTTAGACAGGTCTAAGGAGCTTTACCCACAATCATTTATTCCAACTCCAACAATCATCCATCTCGCTCCCCCACATCACTTATTGTCAAGTGTAAGTGGAACGGATGAAGTAATGGAATTACTATGTAATGCTAGGAAATGGTGAAGGATCGTTGTAGGTTTCCTTAGGACCACGACATTAGCCTTTCTAATGAAAGTAAGTGTTGTAAAAACGTTTTCTTGATATAAATAAATGATCTTACTTAGGCTCCGGAATATTTTATTAGGAGCTTAGTGCGGTGGCTTTGTGAATGTTTATTTAAATAATTGTAATTTAGTGCTTCAGTCTGATGTAAGTTTTGTTTCTAGAGGTGACCATAAAAACTAGTAAAGCTTATCACGGTATTATTCACAAAATAATTGCTTAAATAAAAGCTACCCTAAAAAATACCTAAATATAATTTAGGAACACGATGTTTGGACTTAAGACAATGCGATGTGTAAAAGAAATAACACAGTCTTCTATTTTATAGGTTGGATTATCGGTCGCGTAGAGTAACTTAATAAATTGACACATTACGGCGGCAGTAACAGCTATCAGGATCGAATATTGGTTATTGAGAGATATTAAGGAACAGCTGGCTGTGCGTACTCGTACCTGTTACAATTTGTAACGCTGTGATTTTGTACTTGCTAAAAGTATTTATTGTTTTTTTTTTGTGTGTGCAATAAAGTCTTTTTTTAGTTACTTTACTATATAAAAATATCTATACTTTTAATCACATTTACCAGCGATTATTTGCTTTGTATTTTACAGGAATAAAAATAGGAAAAATTGTTATGCAATGTGCAAAGCTATTTATAATAAAATACCACAGGTTTTTAAACATAACACGGTAAAAAGATTTAAGAAAATAGTTAAAGAATGGCTGCAAAAACATAATTTTTATTCAGTAAAAGAATTTCTGGAGCATGAGAACAAGATATGTGGACATTGTAAAGAGTTTTTAGAATAAGTTTAAAAATATTGTTTGCATGCTTTAATATTTAGGCTAGATATGTGACACTTAAACAACTATTTGTAACATCTTTAAACAACCATATCTTTAGCAAATAAAAAGTTTGAGTTTGAGTTTGAGTACCTTTTTATTTATAAAAATAAGAATAATCAGAATACGAATACATTTATTTACAGCACATGTAGGTAAATAACATAGATATAGTAATTAACAGACACAAACGAACGTAAACATGCGCAGTGGCAATCCAATCCAATCCGATCCGATCCGATCGCTTATCGATCCGACTTTTTATGGAGGTCAACTAATTCCTAGTTGCTGTAATTTAAAGACGGGCTCAAGTGTCTGTATGGGAACAGAATAATATGGCGTAGCTCGTAGCAATTCGTAGTACTACTTATAACCATGTTTAGCAATTGGATTTATTTAGTCTACATCTATACAGACGAAATGTGAACTGGCCAATAAAAAATAAAAATCTATGACAGCAATAAGAGCGTGAGGTTTTATATTATTTGACGGTTACTGTGCCTTAAAAATGTCATCGTCATCAACAGCTCATATACGTCCCCACCGAGGGGCTCGAACCTACCCCGAATTAGGGCGATCAGGCTTTAGTCGACCACGCTGACCCAGTCCGGGTTGGTCGACTTCACACACAACCTTTGAATTTCTTCGTAGGTGTGTGCAGGTTTCATCACGATGTTTTTCTTTACCGTAAGAGCGTCGAATAAACGTACTGTATTCGATATTCGAAAACACATTGGTACGTGGTGGGGATCGAACCCGCGTCTCCCAGACGGGAGGCAGCAGCTATAGTCACTAGACCACCGACGCTCTTAAATATGTACGTACACCATATTATAAAAAAAGATTATGTAATAGTATTGTTGCACTTGTTTTAAATAATGCTTAGTGGGACAGAACAGGCTAGATTAGATAAGAATACCTATAGGTACTTAGTATTCCAATACTTTATTATATCGGGCTAGGCATCCCAGCACTACCGTTCACAGCTACAAGCTAAATTATTATCATTACGATATTAGCTTTCGCTTCACTTACGCCTTGCGTGGGGTTTGGGGGGATTTCACAAAATTCAAGCTGCCTTCTTGTCAAGGAACCGGGAGGAAAAATTACACGGAGTTATGACAGGGCAAAATATGGAGAGAGACGACATGTTTACATTCATTTTGGGGGAAATACGAGAACATTTGAGGGGGAAAAAGCATGTTGTTTTTGGAAATTTTAAAGTGAAGGTTAGTTTTGTCCATGAAATTGAACGAAATCCCAGAAAAATTAAACGAATGCTAGTCTTATAAATCTAAAATTAAAGCTCAGAGTTTCGGGTTCGAATCCCACCCAATGCAATTATTTTGTGTAATGATCACTTCTACTTTATCTGAATGGTGTTAATCTTTATAAGATGTGTTTATCGATTAACGTATGTATATCAGTAGTTTGATACACAAAAGCTCGATGTCTAGTTTGGGATCACAAGGTCATGTGCGACATGTCCCCCCACATATATATATATATATGTCTTATTAGCGGCCCGCCCGCGGCTACGCTCGCGTTGTGTAAGATTTCCCTGTGGAAATAAGACTTTTTCCCAGGTTACAAACTATCTCCATTCCAAATTTCATCCAAATCCGCTGAGTACTTTAAGCGTGAAGGCAGAACAAACATTCAAACATCTAAACATCCAAATATATTTTCACATTTATAATGTTATCTGTGATTTTTTAACCACGCAACTAATAGGCACATAATACTGAGCATCTGTATTTTTTTAGAGCGCTATGTCTCAAACACTAGTGACGATGTATTTAAAAATTATACCTTTTAAATCGAGTTCTAGAAATTATGGGCTTACAGTAAACATATCCGCTTAACAATGCTGCAGTATTTTCTTATTAACGGAAATAACAAAAACAAACTAAACGTAAAACCGTAAACAAAATGCCTTATGCATCAATAACAGCGGTAATAAAGCAATAATGATTTCCAGTCACAATGCATATAAAACGAGAAAACATTATGAGGGTAGAAACAAAAGCGAGGAAACGCAACGTCCTCGCCGTTCTTTGATCACGACCTGGCTTTGTTTGGAGTGCTAAACATGAATTATTCAATCAAAAACCTATAGCAGTTGAGAGAGAATACGTAGCATAGTTTCATTTATAATAATTTATGGCTTAAATATGAATAATTTTCATTTGGCGTCTTCTGGGAGGCGCTTACGATTCCTATCCTACCAATAAATGCGATTAAAATAAGAATAGGACGGGTTCTTAGCTAACTTCACGCCAATCTTGTATAGGCTATTTTATTATTGGTCGGACAGAATGACGTCACAAGTTTGAGGCCGCCCTTTATTCTCATTGTAACTTGCGACAAAAAGAAAATATTGACATGGAACATGCACACGACTAAAAAGAAATTCAAAGGTTGTTTGCGAAGTCGACCATCACGCACTGGACCAGCGACTACAGTCTGATCTCAGTAAATTAAGGTAGGCTTGAGCCCCTCGATGGAGATGTATATGAGCTGAGAATATTATTCTACTATGTCGAGTTTTATGAATGGGTTGGAGTTTATCAGTGGGACAATCAGGTGCACAGCCCACGTCTAGACCCAAGAAAGGTTCCACTGAAAAATGGTCTTTCAGGTCTTACTACAGTGGCCATTTACAAAAGGCTAGTGTGTGTTATAACATTATTTGAGTTCGTTTTTACCTGACAGTAGAGCTGATAAGCAACTGAGGGTGTAGGTTTAGGGCTGCCTTACCATTTTAGACGAAAGGAAAAATAGCTTTGTCGGCATGATTAATATGTATAGGTATATCCATGCCAAATTACAGCCTTCTAGTACTAAGAGTCTCTAAGCTAAGCCGCGCATGGACAGACAGACAGACAGACGGACAAGGCGAAACTATAAGGGTTCCTTTTTGACTACGGGACCCTAAAAAAGAAACTATACATAAACAAAACATAATTAATTAAACTTGCCAAAACAGGAAGAAAGAATAAATACCTACGTTTATTTTTTATATATAAAGTAGTAAATACGTTTGTTAAAATTTCCCTTCATTTTATGGAACCGGAAACGCTATGGATACACGGTAATATTCAAATAACTAAAAATATTATAATAGCGACACGACATTCCCAATTGAAAAGGTGAACTACAAATTCCTTAAATAAATCAGCCAATGTAATATGCCAAAGCAATAAAGCACGCTCAGCTAGCGCGTTCTATTTTGTTTTTACTTTGTGACGTGTTTCAGCAGCCCTAGGGCTCCGGAAGCGTTGCCCTGCCACTTCCGGCGGACGAAGGCTCTGCGTTGACGCGCGATAAGGAATTTCGCGCCCACATTTGAATAATGTGCTACTCCTGACACTCTATTTTCACTACAATCTAGTTAGACCTACTTTTATAATAGTCAAAAAATAGTTAAACAAGGAAAACAGTACTAAAGCAAGTTGTTTTTTAATTGTCAAAAACTATAATTTAAGGCAGTGTATAATTCGACAAAAGACGATTATTCGTGTCTAAAGAAAAAAATATTTTAAAATAATATTTCACATTGAGTTTTAAAAAACGCAAATGTTTTCCAATATACCTAATATATTATTATTTTAAGTAAGATTTATTTTCTACAATCTGGCCGAAGCTGTGCTTTAACCGATGTTATCACACATTTTATATAGGTTTAAGATTACTGATAACTAGTAAATGAGCAGTGGACTGTATAGATGATGGAAACAAGTATATAATCAAATAAAGATATTTTAATTAAAGTTAAGAAAGCGAATCAGACAACAGTGACAACCAGCACCATCTGCCAAAACAAATATTCAACCCCAACATACAAAAAAAGGTAGCATCACAGCCAGTCGCCAACAATTACATATATAACGTTCTCACTCTTATTTTGCAAGTAACATTATAACAAACTACGTATAATTAAAACGACGATAACTATTTAATGTTGTTTTCTCGGACCCAATCGATTTCAAAGGAATCTTACTAATTCAGAAACCAATAAAACAAAAGCGGTTTAATTTTATTGCTCCAACGTAACAATAAAGTTTACGGTGAACTGGTTTTCGTTCCGTACACGTTCACGTAAACAACCTTCAGAACTTAACTTAGCACTGGTATCTGAAAGATATTTCCGAAAAACACTTCATCGACTTCTTTACGTCGACGACATTCCACAACGCTGATAAAAATGTTTAGTCAGTTTTCTGAAAGATTCCATATTTTGTAAACCAAACCATTTTATGTGCAATGCACTTTAATGTAATGGGTTAAAATGATGAGGGAGGGTGTTACGAAAATAGCCGTAAAAAAGATAAAGAGGAGGGGGGTTAACAACTTTCCCCAACACAACTTAGGCTGGCAGACTATAAAAAAAGTCGGCCCTTTCATACTTGTACAAAATCGCATGGTCCAATATGATCTGGATTAAGAAGTTTAATTCCGCTTTACGGATATTTTTGTAACACTTTGTATAATAAACGATTTATTAATCCAGAATTAATATCTAAAATAGCACTGTCCAAACCTGTTCCAAAAGCCAGTGAAAGACAATTAGTTCGATGAAGTGTTTTCGGAATACCGTTATAGCAAGCCCAAGCATTTGCTTTGTTTCAGAAATCCAATCTATGTCAGCTCTCTCATCCACAATAAACACTTGGAATCCGAATATAACCTGATCTTTTGCTATTCCGTTCTACTCTGTACTACTAGAAAGAGATGCATAGAGGTTTCCCAAATTTATTCAGCGAGAATCCTGTGGAATTGAGGTGATAGGGTTGGTAATACGACTATTTGAGGGCGAGTAGGTGATTCGTTTTGATTGGACGAACGGGCCGCCAAAGCCTTTGCAGAATAGGCATAAGTCCGATAGATACCGACTATCAGGACACTTACAGCTTCTACTGCCAAGCGGTACAGCATTCGGCTTTTGATACGAAGGTTCTGGGTTCGATCCCCGGATAGGGCAAAACTGGTAAAACGAAAATTACTTTGTGAGGTTGTTCTCACTATGGTTAGGACGCAAGAGTGCTCTTGACTACGTACATGAAGAAAGGTTCCAAATAAATATTTAAAAAATATATCTATTTTTTTAACTGAGTAACAAAATGTAAGGCGTAAGATTTAATTATAAACCTCTAAATTAAGTCTCGTAATTATCTTTTAGTTCTACCTTATATATTAACATGTTACAACAAACCCCAAGATTTTGTTACAACTGGCCCCTAGGTATAGTTCTTAATATTTATCACGATAACTATTAAATCAACTTAGTGATCTCGAAAACTGTTACACAACATCATAAATAGTCATATTTTAGCATCAAATAAAATACAGAAATCTCCAATTAATCAAAAATAGTAAAGCCAACCAAAAATTTACGAAAGTAAAATTATACGTTACCTGGCGACAACGAAGCGCTTGCACACACCCACTCACTGCGTCACCTGGCGGGACACTGGCTGTGATAAAGCGGCTAGTCGCGTTACAATTGTAAGATTAGGTAAAAAAAAAAAGTGAATAAAGTTTAAATTCCTATTGAAAAAGGTCTGTTACTACTTACCCCTGTTACAGTAAGCCCCGCGCTCCCCTACCCCAAGGATTCTGTGTCCAAAGCTAAACCCTAAACGAAATCAGCTGATAATATTTTGGGATTGTACATAAAATATCTACTTGATAAAATCGCGCCTTGACCCATGAATAATTCGTAATATTTTCAAAGCAAACTCGATATTTCCTTTCGGTCTGTAAATAAATACGCGATATTGAGTGAAATAGCAATAGTTCAGATCAAATGTAAGGTTGTTATGATAGATCGAAACCTTCCAAGTCATACATAACTTTGTTTATATGAATATATGGTGCATATTTAACATCCCGGGCAGTAGATAGGAAATATTCATCATTCATAGACCTGAATAGTTTAGCTTCAAATATGTATTTTATATGGATTACTGCAAGGTCTGTAACGGTTGCTTGAAGAAAAGCCCTTACTCAGCTAAGGACAAAATTATCCTTTCATGATGATCCCGTATTAAGTACTACACTAAGGTACTTCAATAATCCTTAAATTAATGAATTTTACATGTAGTGCCGAGTAAAACATGTAAAAAAAGAACATGAAAACAAGGACCGGTAACATGTTTTTTTATGTGCTCAAAATTAAATAGATTAAAAAATTTGTAGCTAAATTAAAACTATTTGCTAAATAAAAAGGCGAATGCTGGCCATTTTTATTCCAACAAAAAGAAAAGTAAAACTGTAAAAATTATAAACATTATTTAAACATTATACGCAGTGTATTGTGTGGAATTTGTTGGCTAATTATACGCAACGAGTGCGGTAAATCTTGGAGGTAATTTAATTTTAGGAGATAGAGCCTCCCGCCATCGTGCCCGCATCTCACTCTACTCGACTCAAACACATTTCGACGAAATGTTGACAGCGACAAGTTTTCATATCCATTGCGTTTTCCTAATCTGTAAATAGTTGCTGTAAACTACTGATAACAGCAATTGCCTAAAATAAAATTATTAACGTAGTTTATGAAAAAATATGTCATTTTAGATTTTCATATCAATAACATAAAAAATCATGTAAAGTACCTAGGTAACATTTTTTTCTACTATCAATTACGTCAGTATTTTATTTTAGGCTAATCTAACCACGAAATGTCTTGCTTGTTTACACTTGCGAAAAAAACCCAAATAAGAAAAGAGACCTATGGCTTGAGTGAGTAGATGAAAGAAGAAGAAAATTGAACTAAGATCGGAATTTTCTATTACTAAAACTAGCAGGTAATGTACAAAAATAAAGCTGGTTCACATCGCCAGCACACGATAGACAATGTGAGAATGGCCAATGAGTTAGTAATGAGATTGCTCAGCCGATCGCCGCTCAGCCGGCTTATCTCACCATCTTGCTTGTTTTGCTCCCTCACAATATCAGTAGCCTTTACAATCTATAGACTAGGTCCCTATCTGAAATATAGGGCTTCCCAAACTAATGGTGTCTCAAGATGGCTACTGAAACTGTAATGAATGCGATCGTTTGGCCGATCGGCGATGATTCAGCTAATATTTAGAGCTATCGTTCATCGAACAAGTGGTAGGGTAGCAGCAGGGACCGACTACTCAAAATGACCTTTTTAGAGTTCCGTAGTAAAAAAGGAACCCTTATAGATTTACCATGTCCGTCTGTCTGTCTGTCTGTCCGTCCGCTTAGCTCAGAGACTCTTAGTACTAGAAGGCTGTAATTTGGCATACATATACATATTAATCATGCCAACAAAGCTGAAGAAAAAAAAATATAAAAATATATAAAAATCTTTTAGAAAAAAATAATTAAGGGTAACTCTGGTACACGTGAAGCGGAGGTTATATTTTTTATTCACGACTACCTTATAGTGTGAGGTATTGTTGCATGGGTTTTTTTAAAATAATGGGGGTTTGCTGAAACCATTTCTTGATGCTAGTGTAAGTTTCCAGCAAAACCGGAAAAAAATATGATGAATTTAAAAGGAAAATTATCATCATCAAGTAGGCTTTACAGGTTATCGAATAATATACGAACTTATAAGTAAGTTGGTATGTACTACAAATTTCATAGAAAAATATAAGTAGTTTTGGCCAACTACGGAACCCTACATTTTGCGTGGCCCAACACGTGCTTGGCTGGTTATTGTATTGTAAATCTAAATAGTACATAGCTATTTTTTTGTAATTTTAATCTGTATTTTTTACAAATAAATTGAATGAAAAGTAAGTAAACAAGACATCACACCGTGCCATAATTATTTTAGATCAATTTGTTTGTTTTTAAAAACTAATTCTTATTTCTTCTTATTCTTAATTCTTATTGTTTTAGATCATTTAGAACAGTCTATTTTATAGATAATATGTAAAGTAAAATATTAAATTATTTGAATAGAAAAAAAAAAACAGGAAAAACACCGTAAGTCATCGATCGTAACTGGTTACGAAACTCGGCTGTTTCGATGGCAGCCGATGGGTTTAAAATTGACAATTAACGTTATTTTTGCGATCATTTACGTTTTCATCAACCGTGACCAGCAACTTTAACAAAATGTTAGCATTTTGCTCAAGATTGGTACTAATTAACTATTGTAATTTACAAAGAGGTACCTTAGACATTTTCTAAATAATTAGCTAGGTAAGATCCTCTTTCCCTCTAATTACAAGATTAGGTTGTAATTAAGTGAGTATCTACCTAGAATAGTAATAGGATTCTGAATTGCTTTTAGTGAGCGACTCCTTAGAAAATAAAGACAATAGAATACAAAAGCAAATTCTTATCTACTGAAACAGCCTGACTGAAAAGGTTTAAACGTTCTTTCAATTTTTTGTATAATTTTGATTTACGTAAAAAAATACGTTTTAATTGAAAGAAAATAACCCTTGATGAACATTATTTGGTATAGTACCTACCTATTAAATAAACCTCATTAATAACTCTGCATTCACCGAACTCAATTAAAGGTGCGGAGTTTCTGTGGTCATACCTGCTTTTTAATCTAAGTGATACCAAATAACAAAGATAGGCAGGTATAGAGATAATCGAGTTTCTAATCCAAACTACTGCTTTTGTCTATACCTACCTTTAGGCCTCACATAAATCCTCCAGCGTACACGGCTAGGTCATATAAAACACAATCTTACTCTTACCACATCCTAAGATACCAACTATTATACTACTCGACCTTATAACTCACACGATGAAGAAGAAGCAGAAGAACCACTTGAGTGATCATCCAACGACCTACCTGAAATGAAATAAACAGATTTATTAATACGATGTGACCTAAGGCCGCTGCAGACGGCAGCGAATCAGCGTAATTGATATATGGAGCTGGAGCGACCTTTATCCGGATAAATTGAAGTAAATAGCCGAGTTGATGGCTGTGATTTTCCAGAAAGAATAGGGATGTTAGCTCGTTGAAACGTTTCTTCGTCCACTGCTGGAGTATGAGCCTCCTCTAGTGGAGGGTTTTACCATAGTCTGCACGCTTGGCAGGCGGGTTGGAGATCGCAGATCAAAAGGTTACTGTATCAGAGAGCGCTGCTGCCCGTTCCCTGTTATTGGTGTAGTTTCTAAGTCGCCTCTTACGACACCCACGGGAAGAGTAGGGGTTGGTGACAAATGTATTCTACTCTGCCGTCACCACACGGCTAACAACGTTTCTTATGGATCAAAATTTTAATCTCTAAAGTGGCAATTACATCTCCTTAGATCGCGTGACTACTTCAGATTAAGTACCATTTAAGGCGATAGACTGGAAATCTGTTACTAGGTGCATAAGAAACGGAAAAATCGGCGTACCTTCATTTATGTACGTTGTAATTTTGCCAAACGTAGTGTTGGTGTGTACTGTCTGAGCTAACTGAAGCTCTGCTCGTCCCTTTATTTAACCAGCAATTACAATTCCCAAATATCGGATACTAACTACAGCTGCTCATTGCTGTTGCAAGACTAATTTACCGTACCATGTTCGACCCAAAAGCAGCAATGTAATTCGAAATAGTTATTAGATCTTGAGAAGTTTACTTAGTTACAAGAGGTGAGCTGATGAAGTCTCGGAGGAAAATTTCCTCCGAAGATGAAGTGGATAATACATAATTGATGATAGATACAAGTATAAGAATAGCCACACATCCAATTGACGATGAATCAGTGATCGCTGATCAGTGTACTGTACGTACATCGGCCCTGCATTGCCAGTTAACCTCTGATTGGAACAAATTTTCTACAATCACTTCTGTTGCCACATTACATTTGTAGCTAGTAAAGTGTTTTGAATAGTAAACAATACCACATTTTTTTACCAGACGATATGTTAATTATTACATGGTAGTAATAAAATAAAAATAAAATAAAATAAAACGGAGTAATACGCATCAGCGATTAATAATACCTATCAAGGTATTTTGCTAATTAATCGCCTCCGATGGTATGGTCATCTAAGCCGCAGACCGTGAAAGTGGATATAGAAGAGAACAATCTCACACTTAAGGATGCCGAAGACCGGGCAAAGTGGAGAAGATTGAGTAGGAAAGCGGACCCCAGCTCTAGGCCGGGAAAACGCTAGGATGAAGACGAAGAAGAAAAAGAAGAAGAAGAATCTAGTCAGCTCAAGGCCCAGAGAAGCTGTACAGATCCCTTGTCATCAGAACTCAAATAATAAAAATACCTATAGGTTGTACTCTTTGAGCCGCAAGTTTTGGCTATGTAATATACCATGTTAATAGATTGAGGACAATTATTCTACCAAACAAAAGCAAGATATCTTACTGGTGATACTACACTTACTTTCTCAAAAACCTCTCTTCACCATGATTTGACTCAGTAATTGGAACAAATGTCCCCATCTCTACACCGCCGCCAGTCACCGACTGCTCACTTTATGAAGAGTGACAGTCTCCGGCCCCTAATGCTCGTTATCGATTCGCTGCCACCCAAATTAATGATATCGTTCCTCAAAATGCCCCGTGGCTTCAGATTGACAGTGAAATTTAAAGGAGTACTATATTTTTGCACGAAGAAAAAGAACTGAATGGCAAATCTGAAATTCAAAGTTTCGAAAGTTCATCTTGTTGGGTAGTTTGTGTATCGTTGCATAAGATTCTACATTCGTAACGAAATTTCTGCTTAAAAGCATAACAGGCTTGAATAAGTCTTAAAAAATTAAGACCTTTCACATCGCAGACAAAATTAGATGCTACGTTGAATAAACGTATTGCAATAAAATCTGAAACACATCGTTAAGCTATCAAAAACTAGGAATTTTCATATTGGAAGTCCAATGCCTACAAATCCCAGTCATCCAGTTCGATATTTGTCGAAATTCGGTATACTTCTGCAAAATTTCCCAGAACTCCCAGTTAAACGAACGCCGCTCGTGTATTGTTTACACTTCATATTCGCGTTGCACCGACCGTTATATGAGTTACACCAGTTATTACACAGATTCATTAACCAGGGAGAGTCCACTTGCGGGAATTTTGCTGCCCACAATGGGCAGCGTTTCTGATTCATGGTTTGTCTTTTATGTAGATAACTTGTTTAGTGCGTAGTTAGCAGAGTTGAATGATGAATAAAATTTTATTGTACCTGTACCAGATAGTATCTGATAGTTTTGTTTTTTTGTAACCCATGATATTACTATCAATAAAAGAATAATGCTCGTTTATTAACTAAGGGCCTCTTCTTTTCTTTTGTGAGTATCAATTAAAGGGCTTGTTTACGGATTCAATTCGTTCTTATTTCGTCACTTGCCGTTTCGAAACCTTTGCCGTGACATGACTGGAGTGGATTGTTTTGATCGACAACACTCTTTAGAGTCCACTTTTGTTAGTTAGTCAGTGATAGTGTAGTACGCTTGCATTCCTGTTCGATGACCGACGCAGAGCTTTTAATAACACGCGAGTTATTTCTCCAGTAGCCGAGTTGTGGCCATTAATATAACACAGTTTGATGCATTACAACACGATAGTAGACTTGTCGATTTAGGTTGTAACTGGTCTTTAAAAGGTTCCAATTGAGTTATTTTTACAAAATTTTCTTTAGTTTGATGAAAAGCAAAAATACCATTTTACCATTTCATATATATTGAACTGAAGGGCGCAAGCCGTAAATACATCATTTTATTACTTCTAGATAGAAATCCGTGATGATGTAGTCGAAACCAGTAGCATTTTACAAGTGTTTCTTAAAACGAATTTACTTTTTTTCTTAAGCCATCTAATTTTAATTGACCAAACCAAAAGCATACGTACACGTATACGACTTAATTTCCATTTTCATTCCTCGCAAGCCGCAAATGCAGGAATTCCAACCCTGTCCCAAGAATTCTACGAATTTGGCCGGAAGTTGAAAATTCTCGCAGGCAGCTATTTATTGTATGAAGTGCGTATCTAGGTTCTAGATTCCCCATTAAGCCTCTCCATTTCATAAAAATATACTCTAATTTTTGTACTATTAATGATAATGAAGCAGAGAAATAAATATAAAATTGTAAAAGAAAGAGCGTTGTCTCGCCATCAAACGCTATAGTTAGGCGAGTAGACAATATTTTTTTATTGTTTGTACTTGCCTGAATAAATAATATAAAAAACAAGGTTAAAATCATTAACGTTTCCTGGAAGAAACCTTAGCAATAAATCCTCCTATCTGTACATCCCTTTATCTATGTTTATATTCTCAATCTGTATCCTTGTGTTGTGTGCAATAAAGTACATATATTATATTCTATTTAACTATGCTTTGCTAGTAAAAAAAAAAACTGAAATTTTATAGACCTCCTCTCAAACCGTCATAGTTATATACTAACCGCCTAGTTGGAACTGAATGAATGTTAATTCAAATGAGAGTGAATGACTAAGTGAGTCTATCGACAGACGATGCCAGCGATCCACTCATCGTGACATTAATGCACTCTTTAGTCACGCTACTCCGACATCTCCATTCGTTTCTGGGAAAAATATTCTAATAATAGTTTCTACTGATATGGAATGACTTACACCGGCATGTGACTAAACTGTCTCTGTATTTGTATTATGAATAATAAGTGCATTACTGTATTTGTAATTAATGTATGACTGAAAAGGAATACAACTTAAGAAGAAGAGTGTACAGATTAGCGGCCTCATTGCTAAGGTAACAATTTCTACCAGACAACCTTACTTAGAAGTGTATTGTGTGTGCATAACACATGTATGCCATTCTCGAAAAGCAGTTTACTTTTCGACTTCCAGAGCTTGTATTGAACTGTTTGAGGTAAATTTGAATTTATCTCAGTACTTCTGTAAGCCAACTTCTTGCGCTTTAACTTACGAAGAAGATAATGTAGCTTTTCGCGACAGCAGGCCTAGAATAACATTTGATTACGATTCTGTTTCTGATGCTGTGTCTTAAAATTACCGTCCCGAACTTTTCGTCTTTCTGACAAAAAATAACAGAGACATTAGATGAACAAATGATATGTTCTGAATTATTGATTAGTAATTAATGTCGTACCAAGAAATTTTAATCAATAAAGCGCTTTGGAAAACGTTTCGGTCAGAATTGTAGCTACTAACTGTCACTGCCATGATTCACCCTTTCATACATTAGCTTACACCCAGCTGTTATAAATTATAATGTATTTAAGCCCGAGGAAATGCTAAACGCGGTCGCAGACTATGACTAACCCCCTCGTCTAGACATAATAAAATTAACTGGACAAAAATGTGCAAATGAGTATTATCAAGGTGTACTGAAATATGGTGGCGTGAAAAAGGTTTTTTATTAGTGCAATTTGCCTGCGATACTTATACAACATAAGAGTGTTGCCCTGACGAAAAAAGTGTCTGGATCATTTTTGGTTATCATTTACACAAACCTAGTGAACTAGGTATATTTACAACAGTGGACGTCTTTTAACTGGTGAAGTTACTTGAGATTAACAAAATCCAATACTAGTTCTAGAAAAACTATTAGTTTACTTTATGCAAATTTGATATCCTCTTAGCCAAAATTGGATTATTTCTGAAGTTTACAAAAAAACTTTTTCTTATGTTATTAGTATGTTCCGCACAATTAAACATGGTGTTAAAGGAACATAAAGACAAGAATGTGCAACATTTTCTACAATACCTAAACAATCAAATCAAATCAACGGCCCGTTACAATCCACTGCTGGACTATGAGCCTCCTCCACTTAAGGGGCTAGTCCGGGAATTTTCAAGATTTTTGTTGAATCAGATCTCATTATCTACGTCAGTAAATGTATTGATTTTCTAAAATATGTTATTGGACTCTATTATCTACGCTTACACTAAGGCCAAAACATGTTTGGTAAAAATCTTCTCGATACAAATGTTATCCAAAGCAGCGTCTTCTATTCTCGTTATTTGAATCTGAGAGGTAAATGGTAATTTATTGGTCGCCGAAATTTAATTACAAGATAGGTCTCCGACTGCTTTATGTTTTTCCTAAGCAAATTTACAAATCAAATTAGTACTTTTTATATAAACTGAGAAAGTAAATTTGGCACTTACGCCATTTACTTGGAGCGCGCGAACATTATTTCTTTCTCTGTTAAACACGTGCGGAGAAGCTTAGCGTCATCACTTTCCTTTCTTGAGCTCAGTCGCCCATGATCTTTGCCGACGACGGATGTGCGCTCGGTGGCGCTCCAAGCCGCCCGGCTCACGAAATAATTTTATTTGGAGAAGACGTACTATGAGTAGGTCCGTCACATCCGTCCGTCCGATCCGTTACATTGACAATATTTCTAAATCGATTTTTAATTAAATAAATATAGGTTGGGTCCATACCTGCTGCTTGTATACTTAGTAAGGTTTAGTCAAGTTTGTGATACTATCACTTTCAAGGTCGACACTAATAATACGAGTACACTACGCAAAGGGTATGTGTGTATGTACAGTGGACGGCACATCAAGGTATACATTTTTTTTTTTCAAATTAGATGTTATTATTATACTACCTAGTTACAGATGTCGATCATTTTATTTTTATAGTACAACACAGGCAGGCGCGAGAGGAATAGTTAGGTATTTCTATTATTCAACCAAATGCGGTTTTTTAGAATTATTTTTATTGTGTTAGGTAGGTAAGATATAATTTATTTATTGATTCAAAAGTAAAGTTTGCATACTCGTTACGTAATTTTATAGCCTATACCTAGCTTACAAAAAACCAGCCAAGTGTGTGCGGGGCCAAGTCTTATTTCCAGTCAAAAGATTATATCCCTCACGGGGGAACAACTAAGGATTTTTCCCGCTGTCCCCCAGTATGTTCACTCGAAAAAAAAAAAAAAACAGGGGACAGTGGGAATAAGTATTACCGTTTTCCCACGTTACAAATTATAATTATAAAATGAATGACTGATTTACGAGTATTTTTATTCAAATGATATTATTATTTTGGATGAGTAATAATTATTTATAAAAAAATAATTATAATATTGAACAAAATGAACTCATATATTTTTTAACTGACAGTTTATTATTTTTTTAGTGCTCTGATTACGATAAAACTTGGGTTAGTGGACTATTCCATTAAGAAAACAACATTTTTTTTTTCTATGAGTTAATGGGTTTGATGAAACTCGGTTAAGAGCACTATTTTGCCAAGGAAACAATGAGGCAATGTTAAAAATAAAAAAAATCCAAGAATCTTAGTTTTTATGACAAAATAGAACCTCTAATAAATATAAGGAAATATTGTCACACTTTAGAAATTCTAAAATACTTAATGAATTTCTAAGGAGATATCGTTAGCTTTGCCGTGACAAATCAAAACTAAAACGTGTCAACGTCTTAGCAAAATAACGTAAAACCTCTCGTGTGGTAATAATCGGCCCATGAAACTGAACAACTTTCGTTCCAAAACTTTTTTAAACTCGTATTTTTTTCAAACAAGGTGATCAGCTGATCGAGTTAATTTGTATGAAAGTTTAAAAACATTTTTGACGGTACTTAGGTGTCACGTGGGATCGATTTCTGACATAAAGAGAGAACTGCCGCAAGCTTAAGAGTAAAGTTGGTGCCCGGAACAACATCCTGAGACGCCTTACCACTACCCGCTGGGGAGCCAGCGCACGCGTTCTTCGAACGAGTTGTTTTGTTCTCGCTTACTCAGCAGGCGAATATTCGAGTCCAGTTTGGGCTTGTTTAGCCCATGCAAGAAATGTGGAGACAGCTCTCCACGAATCATGACGTATAGTCACGGGCACCCTGAAACCGACACCACTGAGAAAGCTTTACTCCATGGCAGGAATTGTTCCACCCAGCGTGAGACGTGAGGTCGCTTGCGATATTGAAAGATCGAAACAGTCTCAAGACAGCAGGCACCTCCTTTACGACACAACCCTCCTCTTGCCCGTCTCAAGAGTCGCCGCAGCTTCCTCAAGAACTCCACACCCATCTAAAAAGACCCACTTTTAGCACGTAAACATCCTATCAGATCCTCGTTTTAACACATTATTACAATTTTTACGAACGAACACGTTATTTTTTTATCACTAGCGAATCGCGATGCACAGGACTGTCCATACTAGGCAGTGTTGGCAGGGTCACCATGCATGAGGTATGGAGACACAGGAGCGTGTCAGAATGAAAGACGTGTTGTGCGTCAGACAAACATATTGACTACAAGCTACTTAGATGCTAAATTATATCTATCTAGATATGGTTGAAGTGAGTCATACATATACTACAGTTGGCTGAATAAAATACATTTTTTGCCTAGTGACAAGCAAAAAATTTAGGTATGAAGTTAGCTGTCATCGTATGTCATCAAATGTATTTTAGTGATGCCAGACCAAGCGCCCTAATAATTTCAATGGTAAACACAAATAGTCGATGCTTTATCAATAAAATTTCGCGGCGTGGGCAGTCTGATATAATACTAAAGTAAAAGTTTTACAATTAAATATATTTAAATAGCAGATCAAGCTTTACACGTGGTGCAAGATTCTGTGCCATATTCCAAGATGAAGTTTGACATTTGTGTAATTTTTTTATATATCTCGTTTGTCAAGGCAGAGAATCAGCCGTATATCAAATCAAATAAAAATATTTTATTCAAATTAAGATTTTTATGAATCATTTTTCGACGTCAAAGCTACCATGGATGGCACGGCTACAGGTTACTTTTTGGAGGGCACTTGGAAATTAAATGATTTTATAAAAAAATAAACAACCGTGTAGTATTTTGAACAAAAAAAAATGCAAAATATATTTAGGAACCAACCTTATACCTCGAAATGGTTTTGCATTTAGCATACTTTTTTAAAACTTTGCATACCCAATTTTATTGACAAAACAGAAACTTTTGATCTTGATTTGAACCAAATATTTGATATAAGATTTCTTTGGTATCAATTACTCATCATAATGACAGTGAAAGAAAAAAATAATTGATGTGTTGAAGACGTGTGTGTGATAAAAATATTATAAAGACATTTATAGTGATCATCCTGTTTAATCTAACACAAAGAAAAAAATAGACACGATGAAAACATTATGTATTTCCGGAAACATTCACAATATTGATCGTATCAGAAATAAGTAGATACGTATCGATCGTATTGTAAATCGTAAATAAACATCACATTTTTCTTTTTTTGCATCCAATTAATAAATTGACTTCAGTTTGGAAACAATAGAATAAAAATACTCGGAAATCTGTAGGTATTTTATAAATAAATTAAAGTGGTGACAACGGGAATTATTTTCCCCTTGTCCCCTATATAATTTTAAAGTGAAGATACTGGAAGACAACAACTACTGAACGGATTGGTATGAAAGAAATTTGGAATAAAGTTAGTTTATGCCCTGGAACACATAGGATAGTTTTTACGGGAAAAGGCTTATTCCCACGGGAAAATCTTACACAACGCGAGCGTAGCCGCGGGCGGACCGTATTATAGTAATTCAAATTATACTTACAATGTCAAAATGTCTGGAATCTTGAAATACTAAATCTTTTATTTTTAGGTGAAATTATAATCATTACTACCCTACACTCCACTACACTAAAGACCAATTAAAATAAAATAAAAAATATATACTCAAAGAGCGAATCATACATAGTAATATACTTTGCGCGATTACATCAAATTAAACAAATATAATATTTTATCATGGTCGCAGAGGTCATAGACCCGCCTCGATGTTTTAGAGCGGGGTCTGTGCGGGGCGGCGCGGGGAGCGGCTGACCGACGCGGGGCGCTGCCCGCGCCGTCTTCCTTAGACACACCTCTTGCGCAACAATTTTTTTTCGGCGTAGCGCCTTAAGTGGGGGGTTTTGCCATAATCTCCACGCTTGGCAGGCGGGTTGGAGATCGCAGATTAAAAGGTTGCTGTATCAGAGAGCGCTGCTGCCCGTTCCCTGTTCAATGTGTAGACCCTAAGTCGCCTCTTACGACACCCACGGGAAGAGTAGGGGCTGGTGACAAATGTATTCTACTCTGCTGTCACCATACGGTGCCACCTAAACAAACATAATATAGTAAATAAGTAGCTATGTAAACCGCACCACGCTCCACTAGTTCGGTTCACTCGCGCAGATTTTCACACTATAACATCTAGAGCTAATCTCCTCCGATATCCAATCAGGCACGCGTTAAGTGAAACTAAGTTACTTGCTCGTAACTTGTATTTATGTGTCAGTGTGACACAACATTGATTAAAGTATATAGCTAAAATTATAACACCGCGCGCGGTATATTTTCTTACGTAAATATAAAATATTATTCGAAACGTAGTTTTAGAGAATACTCCGTGTGGTTAACCAAAGCTGTCTGCTCACCCCTTTGAGGATAAGAGCGTGACATTATTCGGAATCCCGTACTCGAAATACGACAAAACAGGAATGATTTTCGTCGTCTTCCTAAAGCTGCGTTCAAATGGTTTCCTTTTCTTTTTAATTAACCAACTTAATAGAGGAGGACTTAATACGTCCTGTATGTTTTTTGTTCTTATGTTCTACCGTGGTAAAAAAGTAGTGTATGTGTTAATTATCCAGAATCTAAAATCCAAATCTGGTGTGATTGAGTCACATCATAACAACATCTAAAAATGATGCAGCCTGCGGGGTATGCAGTCAGAGCACACTACTTTCGAATCACGATGAAGACACTGTTAAACCAAAACTTTAAACGCCATTTAAACGGGATTTGTATTTAGTTCCAGATAGGCGATAGGCTGGCAACCTGTGCACTAAAAAACGAAAAGATCGGTGTTTCGTTAAGGTGCGTATTAAATGTAGTCTTGGGAGCCCACTGTAGCAGTACTGCTATCCTACGTTCTTCTGCTATTTTGTTTCTGGCAATTCCGTACTTTTAAGTACTGGTCAAAAGGGCTCCGAACCCAGAGCCGTTAAACATTATTATCATAAAAACAAAAAAGTACTGGCAGTCTCATCATTTATTTTAAATTTATTTTCAAATTTCGAATCCATCTGTTTCAGTTGTGTCATTTTCATCAAAATTTTCTTTATTCCACCTCAAGACATCAGACTGTACTGACCTTTTGTTAACCGGATCTTATGTATTTTCATTATTAGTACGAGGAGGGATCAAAAAGTAGTGAGAGAAAAAAAATACTGGCAGGCATAGCTCAGATACATATTTGTAATATTAATAAAGAAAAAAAATCTTTGATTCCTCTTTTGTTTTTTTCTGAATGTAGTCATTTGTTTGCTTCGTGTCGGAACGTGTTCTCGAAAATGGAGAAAAACGAAGTGCGAGCCGTTATTAAATACCTCTGTTAAAAAAGTTAACGACTCAAGAGATTCATTGCGATTTGGAGGCAACATTAGGAGAGTCTGCTCCGCCGTATTCTACTGACGTCAGTCACCCAAGAAAATGTTGCGAAAGTCGAGAAAATTGTATTGAGCGATCAAAGAGTTACCATCCGATACTTAATTCAAGAAACGGGCATTTCATATGGAAGTATTCAATCCATATTGAAACAATCTTTGAATATGAGAAAAGTTTCCGCAAGATGGGTGCCAAAGATGTTAACCGACAGTCAGAAACAAAATCGACTTGACATTTCGAAGATATTGTTGGACAAGTTTCAAGATGATTCTGAGTACTTTTTGTCTCGTTTCGTAACAATGGACGAAACATGGGTCCATCATTTTGATCCTGAGACAAAACAGCAATCTTCGCAATGGAAACGGCCATCATCACCGACCCCGAAGAAGTTTCGTGCCGTGGCATCGGCTGGCAAGGTTATGGCCTCAATATTTTGGGACTCAGAAGGGATATTGTTGATTGATTACCTGGAGCGTGGAACCACTATTACAGGCCAATATTATGCAGCTTTAATTCCCAAGTTGAGGAATGCCATCAAAGAGAAAAGGAGAGGGAAACTTCGAAGGGGCGTGCTGTTTCATCATTACAGTCCACTGCTGGACTATGAGCCTGCTCCAAATAAGTGGAGGGTTTTGCCATAATCTCCACGCTTGGCAGGCGGGTTGGAGATCGCAGATTAAAAGGTTACTGTATCAGAGAGCGCTGCTGCCCGTTCCCTGCTCAATGTGTAGTCCCTAAGTCGCCTCTTACGACACCCACGGGAAGAGTAGGGGTTGGTGACAAATGTATTCTATTCTGCCGTCACCACACGGCGGATCCTTCAGGATTACGTCAAACGAATAAACTTCGTTATTTAAAAGCAATACAAAGAAAGGACGTATTATATCAAGACTTGCAACAAAGTTTAAAAAGTTTTTTTTTTAACTCGATACTTTTTCTCCGAATCGCTAAGTGCTGATTGGGTGACGAAATCGAAGGAGTAATTGATTGTATTGTATGAAACGAGGCAGTCTGTGTCATACAAAGGGCAGCCTTATGCAATTTGTGACCAGTGCGGTAAGGTCAGACAAATAAGTTATAATATGGGTTATGTAATAAGAAGTCATGCAAATACGGGTTTGGTTAGGTTATAGTATAAAAATAGCCAATAATAAACTATTAAAAATTGGTTAAACGCTTCTACGTCATGGCAGTGGTTATGGTTGAAGTTCATTTAATGTATCCTCGATTATATCGTTCCTAGTGGGCTAGTCATGCTTATCTAGTTAGCAATTGATCTAGTAGGTAGTAAAAGTACAGAAATTGTATTATAGTACCTAATCGTTTAACGTTATGTCACAGAATTAATGTTATGTTCAAAACACATCTTTGCGGCCAAGTCTGCGCTTGGTAGTAACTAGCCATTAGGTCCGTTAAGAAAAAAACGTCTTTCCTGTGTTTAAACTATTTTTCTTTGTTATTATGTGTTTTTCAATAGTTATACGAGTATGCTTGGTTTCATTAAAAATTGTGTGGTCAAAAGCTTTAACTGTTATTAAAAACGACTTAGGCGACGACCAATTTGTTTCGGAAACTTGTATTATATGTGTAGGTTAATAATCTGTCTCTACTATCAAAAACATAACACATGTTATTATTCTCATAAATCACTGGTTCTCATGGATCACTCGCACGTTTTTCTGGCACCTTAATAATGTAATCTTGTAATAGAACATGGGGAAAAACAACTCTATTCGTGTAGTGTGCTATTATGTGGTGTTACACGCACTGCCTTTGGGTTAGACATGCCATAATAATAGAACAAAGTAAAGGCAAAATTGTGTCATTCATACAAACACTGTAACGGGCCGTTGATGACTTGATACAAACACTTTGCAAAAATATGTTAAACACTTCTTGCATGTGAAAAAAGAGTGTGAGAATTAAAATAAATAAAACGTAAAGAGAGAGTGAGATAAATATTTTGTGAAAAAATCTAACCAATCTATAATAATATAATAATCTAATCTAATAGATTCTAAATATATATAAATAAATGTTTGATTTACAGCAGCTCTCTGTGAGTCAACAAAACTTCTACTCATTTCTTGAGCGTGTCCGTCCATATGTGTGTATGTGATAGATATACATATTACATGCAATATATCTTAAAAAAACGAAATTGAGAACTTGTGAAGAACAGATTTATCTTTACTAACTCCTGAAATTACAGATCAATTATGGCATATTAGATCGTAAGAACCCATAACACATACCATACGAGACTGATAGTGGCCGTGACTGAGTATTCGTGTGATGTAACTAGCATTAGCATTAGTGTGAACGTGAGGGTCGATAGCGGAACATAGAGTGATCTTGACCGCTACTGGAGGTTCTATGAGATGCAACCACAGATGCAACCGTGTCACTGCGTAAGTTAGTAAGTGTATAAGTATGAAACTATAGCAAATTTTGAAAAAAAGATAAGCTATAGACCTAGTCATTCATTGTGTCAATAACATACTAAAAAATCATGGAGATTGGAATATATTTAGAAGTGGAAAACATTTTCTCTTTTTGTATGGAAGAGCACGTGCTATTCTTCCCTCCTTACCATACGATACGAAAAGGATACGGATACGAAGTACTTACGATAACTTCTTGTTTTTCGTACATATTAATTTTTTGCAACTAAAATTACTTATGTTCAGTGGTAGGTAAAAACTACATAATTTGCATAGTATTTCCAATCCACTGAACTAAATAGGCGATCTTCAAATATATTTTTTCTCCGAAACATCTGTAGAATTCGGAGAAAATAGCAGATTATATATTTCTGGTTGCAAGTTAAATAACTTTATAATATAAATTCAGTAGGCCATTGTAAACAAGAATAGCCATCTGTTCAAGGCAGACAATACACTTGTTATCTTAGAAACGTCTATCTATGTCTCTGACAACTCTATACTAGGTATTATTACATCTTGGTTGTTCTAAAGTAATTCTCAAGACAACCTCATCACGCAAGGGAGCTACACGCACTTATGTTCTAGACAATGAAGTTTGATATCGTAAATATACCTATAAATATGCGTTTTTAATTCATAGACTTTTTCACAATCATAATTGTAGTTGTGTTTATTTATTCAAATAAAAATTGACACGATAACGTTGAGTCAAAATGTGGTCAAACAAAACTACCGCCCTGAGACGTCCCAGGACAGCTGCTGCTCAGCAGCTGGATGGACACCTAAGTATTAGTAGTATTTTGTTATTTATTTAGTATTAAAAAATCCAGTCATCCTGTGGTCATGATGAATGATTCTTTGAAAATTTGAGTCAAATGATAATATTAGTATGAATCTTAGGGTTTGTGAATCACTTATTTTGGTCTCTTATAGTAGGTACTTATTTTCTTGATTCTTTGTTTTATAGCAAAGAAGCCTACAGCTGATGGGTGTTTATAAAACCAACTGAATTAAAACTGTAGTAGAATTACTATGAAATCAGATAGAAACCTAATAAAAATCACTTAAAGCTACCTACCTAGTATAATTATTTCACATCATAAAAATATTATATCAGAGCGAGAACAGCGTTGACGCAATCAAATGCTTCATACAAAACCAAATATGGAACGCCTCGTAGCCAAGGGCAACGGAAAAACATCTGCAAAAACCGGCCCAGAGACCGTTTGTTCGGGTTTTTGTGCACGTCCACGGGTTGATGAGCAATTTATCATTAGGAGTGATTTGGAGATTTAAACAAAACGTGACAATAACTAATAATGCGTCTGGCAACTCATGTTGAATGTGATGGGAGTAATTTGAAAAAAATATAATGTACAATAAAATATACAGCGCAACGTCAATAAATGATGGAATTATGGTAGTAGTTGCATTTTAAGAGTCGTCTTGTAAGTTATATCCTGTAAATTTAAGTAAAGTAAATAGATAGAATAGAACTTAAACACGAGTAGGTATGTAGAAAGTAGAATAACTCAAGTCATAAAATGAACAGTAGGTAGTTAAAATAGCAATATTATTAAATGCGTGTGTTTAATGGATCTAGTAAGATAGTATTAAATTACAACGAGTCTGAGCTACCATTTAACTTACTTTAAGTCACATTGCTGTTTTGTGCAATTTTGCACACAAACCTGCGGTCATTTTCTATCATGGCGTCTAGTCGTATCACTTTCCTCTCATTATGTACTGACTAGAAACCAGACAGTTTACACTAGGTGCGTAATATTGTAATAAGTTTAGTGTTTTGTTTGCGTTATGAAATGCGATACCAACTAACAGGAGGTTTTTTTTTTATGTGGAAGCTTGTAAATGGCATATAAGTTATTACTTATGATATATGTTTTGTAAAAAAAGCTGTAAGCTTCCCAAATAAAATAAAATAAAATAATAAAATAAAATATATTTTTTAAGTTTTCTGATCAAGAATTTCTTAACTTACTTGCCTAAGTATTACTCGAATGAACAGATAAGCTATATGTGCGTGCATGTTGTAAGATACTTTCCAAACGTTCAAGCCAATGTTTCCATCTTTACCTTTACCTGAATCGCTTACTCACTATGTATCAACCATGGAAAAGAATCATCTTCCGTGACATTTGTTCGTTCAACACAATCCCCGTGACAAAAGATTCCAAGATCAAGACCGTAGGTCTAATATCTAGGTTAAGGTCACGTTGTGGTCAAAACTAACACTGAGTATAATAGGCCTCCTGGCCTTTGCAATTGCATAACAGGTGTATTTGTTTGCTCTTTGGGACCAATAATGCTTTAACCAACGAACGAAACGACTTACCTACATAATTTAATTCATTAGAAACATCTATTTAGCACAATTTTGGATACGACGTTCTAATCAGTTGAATATAAATAGAACCTCGCGAGTGACAGGAAACAGAAGGATAATTGAAAGCAGGATGTAGGAATAAAGGTTAGCAACGAACAACCTATTCAATACAATAAAACAAAACCACAAACAAATAATCTGCCAGAAAACAAACAAACATACAAACAAACTTACAGTCAGCATACTGTTAGCTTGTGAAAGAGATACACTGCAATCATCAAACTATTCGTAAATTGGAAATCAGGGAATGCTAGACGATGTGTACTTATAATATTATCATCTAAATTTGTGAAGTTTCTATGACAAGATAGAAAACTTAAAATAAGTAAAACGAAACTAAATGTATACTGCGCTACATTAACCAAAAGTGGTAAAATGTGTTTCGCTCACACAAATTGATGGATGAAGGCTCAACGAATATTAAACCTATATAAAAACCTCTGCTAAAATGCACGACTACTTACTTAAAAATTATATTGACGATAAATCAGATTCATATTTTGTTACTTTCCGCGTCATATCAGATAACAGTAATTTTATCTACCTAACAGTGAATTCTTTATGATATCATGGATAGAACTTCAATCAAGAAATGTTCTATAAAATGGTAGAATAAATAACGTGTTGAGCAATTTCCTGTAGCAAACATGCACATATTTACTTTAGTAGGAGCTTGGGAAAAACATGTGCTTTCGTAATATTATGACGGATCTGTTTTACTATTGAAGGTGGTTTATGTTAAGAATGTGTGTATCTTTTATGATTAGGATGTAGTTTTTTATGATCTTTCTGAGAAAAGGCTTTGTTTGTAGGTTTTCGGAGTCGATTGGTATTTTGGTTTTAGAAAATAGCTCCATTGGATTGTCAATTTAGATTAAATTTTCTTCGAAAGTTCTCTAGGAATAGGCTCTAACCTCTTGGGATGGACTGAGAGCTGAAGATAGATAGTATTATTTGGCGAACAACGACAAGATAAGTAAATAGATACGAGTTGGTTGGTTATTATATTCTTAACTTTGCATCTATCTATGGTTAGACTTAAAATGCCATTCACATTCCCTTAGCAAAACATATTAAGCTTGGTTCACTCATTCCGTACACAACTCATATGTTATGCTATGCAGTCCTCACAACTATATTAAAATTCTTAGCATTTGAATAACTTACATATTATATCAAATGGCATCCTGTAATATCGATAGAAAATGTGCAAGGAATATTTCATATTATTATGTTTTTTGTTTTTTATTATTGTAAATTAAGAAATTTAACTATAGGTACACATGGAATACGAAATAGCAATCAAATATAAAGAACAAAATAGGAAAGAGACTTGTTAACCTAAAGTGAGAAGAGACTTTTGTTAAGGTCAGACAAGGTCAAAAAATATGAGCAAAGTGACTAATGTATGTCCAGAGAAGAAAAAGAAATGTACTTACGACTGCGTGTAAGCATCGCGACATTAGGTGATGGATCATCCTTTTCAAAGTCATATATTGTAGGTAGGCAAGTTGTAATTTTTCTCTAGAACCACAGCCAAAGTACGTACATCGAAATGAAAGTCTAAAACATCGTCACATTCGATTTGTCCAAAGATCAACCGTTCTATTTGTACAAAGAATAAAACAAGTTCCAATTGAAAAAGAAAAGAAGTCTAGTAGACACATTTCTATTGATAGAGCCCGAGCTTCTATCTAGGAAAGCGTAAGTAGTTACCTAGTTACATATTCAGAACTTGAAGAGGTCACCATATGTGTCACTTTATTCCAATCGCAAAGAGAGACACACGATCATGCAGTTTGTCAATCGTGAAGTCAGAAATTCAGAAACTGAAAAAAATCATAAGTTTGAGGAGATACTGCTCAAAATTAATCCCTAATGTAGCAATAATATAGCTGTTAACGTTAGAATCTGAGAGGAAGTTAATCACATTACCTTGATTACCTTTACCACATAAAAGTCAATTTAGAAGCCTACAAACATATCAAATCGTTGTAGAAAATAAACAAAACGTTTAGAGCAAAGATCTAATGATGATGCCCACGAACAAACCCTTGTTCAGAGTCATGATTGTTGTGCTTCCAATCAATGTGTGTCACAAAAGCGGGTTGGGGAAATAGTCGCGGACTCTCGCGTACATACGTGCTGCGAGTGCAAAGAGCCTTCTTGCCATGCCGGGACAGACAGCACTGTTTGTGTAACCGGCCCTTTGTTACTGACTTCCGAACTGAATTAGGGATTTCCTTGTCTCCGCGGAATCTTTAGGAGAAGCCCGAGGATAAGGAAGTTACGGAAGTCTCGGAATGAATGGGATTCTGAAGTTTTTCTGGGCTGTGACGTGGTTGCGTAATTAGGTGTCAAAGAGGATCACGAGGATTCTTAACAATAATTAATCTAATTCGATGTCAAAGGAGCTTTTTTAATATTCAGTGGAAAATTGTCTCAAATTTTGCTTCGTCTCGTTAGAACGTTTTTTTTTTTAATTAAAAAAGATATTCTAGTTATATTTACAAAAAATTATAGTTTAAGAGATTTAAGTTGGTAATTGGATGAATTGGTGCTAATTAAGGGTAAGATTCGAGCGATATAAAGAAAAAAAATTGTGATCGATGAAAATAAAACATGCAGACATTTTCATTTAATAAAACGAAATGTAGGTTGTAGAACCAGAAAATTTCTTACCACACTATTTGACCCAAAGCAAATAAATAAACAAAACGCGTAGTATATTTCCCCACATAGCTGCGCGTAGAGAGAAATTAATATGAGCACAAGCGAGGCGATGGACGCAAAAACTAGGCGAGAGCCAAGACGTGATCGAGGGGATATTGCTTCCCTTGGACATGGTTATTGCTGTACTATTATTGATACACTTACTATATGAGATTCAAGCTGTGATAAATAAAAAAGCTTCGAAGGACAGTAATAAAAATAATTTTAACAAAAAAATAGAAACCTCCTTCAAATTGCCTTATATGTTTATCTCCACTAAAAAGTAACAAATAAAATAACATTCCAGATGGAACATGAAAAAAAATATTGCCAATATCCTCAATTAAATCAAAACGACAGGAGCGACTACCAAGAAAGTCCGGGTAGGTTTCATTCGATAAATAATTAATACTCGTAGTTTCGTCATCTTAAATTTTTGGCTGGCACCGACTCCAAAAGGAAGTACAAAATTCTAAATATTTACTTAATACACTACCTATCTATTTAATTGAGGATATTGGCAATATTTTTTTTCATGTTCCATCTGGAATGTTATTTTATTTGTTACTTTTTAGTGGAGATAAACATATAAGGCAATTTGAAGGAGGTTTCTATTTTTTTGTTAAAATTATTTTTATTTTATGATTTTCAGTGTTTTATTCAATATATTTTATGTAAGTAATTAATCCTAACCGCGACACATTTTCTATTACTTTTCTTCATTATCCAAAGCTAGGTTTTGTTATTTAACAGTTTCAGTACAAAGATATTATATTTTTGGTATTTGCTTAGTTTAGACTGCGTCTTTCGTGCTTTGCAACCGCGTTTAGTTGTTTATATAATAGTTTCTAAAATAACATAAGTTAAACTGGGTAAGAGGCTACGAAGTAAGAGGTCATTTGGTAGTCCAGCTGGCCACTAAACTGACAATGCTAAGAGGAAAGAATAGCTTCGCGATCCTAACGAAATAGGTATTTAGGAAAACATTTGCTATGGCTCGTGCGCTCATACCCCCAGGAGAGAGAGAGCGAGAGCGTTGCAGCTCGCCGACAATAGATACTTTTCTTGATGAAATTCCCACTTCGGGAGAAAACGGTTTCCAATGACTAAATTTCAATAAATCACTTTGACACAGTTTTAATCAAAAAAATTACGTTACTTGAGGTGCCTATTTAAGTTTGAATCTATTGCGAATTTTGAAAAAAGCAAAAACTATAAACCTAGTCTTTCATTGTGTCAATAACATACTAAAAAATCATGGAGATTGGAAAATATATATAGAAGTGGAAAAACGTTTTCTCTTTTTGTATGGACGAGCACGATTCTTCCCTCTTAATAAGCTTACAGTTTACCCCGATACCTGGGCTATTCGTAAGGAGTTTCAGGTTTGAGATGGTATCTTGAAAGTCTATCGTTAGCTGATTACAGATAGTGAACGTAAGCTGGCTTCTTCTTTTTCTTCATATTGTGGATTATAAGGTCGACAACCAACCTCACACACTCTGGTCACACAATTAATATAGTACTGGGCCCTTGTCAAAACCCACTGACTTAGCTCGAGTAACGACGCCTTCTGTAGATATTAGAGCCGAGACACACGGCTTAACGTGCCTTCCGAAGCACGGAATAATCTTTCTTTTCAAACAATCGGGTGATTCAGGCAGCAATGTCCACACTAAACTGGAGAAAGTCTCACAAGGACATTTTCGTTTAAGAGTGTCTTCACCGGGATTCGAACCCGAAACCTCCGTAAAAAGATTAAAACACTCGACCACTCGGTCATAGAAGCTAAATTATTTGTGATTTCCAATACAATATCCGAAGATTGCAGGTTCTTGCCCTGTCACGGTCGCCAATAATGTGATAAAATCGAATAAATGGAACAAGGGAAACGTAGATTTATTTCGTTGCCTAGCAACATTCCACCACAAACGGTATCGCGCGCGATGCATGTTGCTATCACTGGTTGAGGAGTTTCCGCTTTTATCTCTTATTCCATCATCAGATTTTATCAAAATTAGTATGGATCTATCCCTAAAGCACGTTCTATCGAATTAAAAAAGAATCATCAAAATCGGTTGAAAACTGACTGAGATATGACTAAAAGAATAGACGAATAACGACGCGAATGCTACATTGTTGAGGAATTTCCAAGTTTTACCTCATGTTTCACCATCAGATCTTGACGAAATTAATATGGGACCACCTCGAGAGTAAATCCAATCGAATGAAAAAAGAATTATTAAAATCGGTTAGCAATTGGCGGAGATATCTAATAACATACATAAAAAAAATACAGACGAATTGAGAACCTCCTCCTTTTTTGAAGTCGGTTAAAAAAGGACAGATCGTTATCGATGAAAATGCAGAAAAAGCATAAAAGAAAGAGATGATTATTAAACTTCTTCTAGTACTTATAACAAACGCAATTTGATCAATTCAAGAAAGAGCATACCTTATCAGCACTCTTCCTACAACATCAAAACCGAAATGACAAATGGAAATGGATTTAAAAAAACGTAAATCGATCAGAAAACATCAGTCCTTGGGAAGGAGGACACCTTTAAGTATGCGCCCTTTACAAGTGCTGACATTTGGAACAATGATACTGTTACAAACGTGATGTGATTCGTAAACCTCTACACAGGATGGGACTCAAACATTCTAAACAGTTAAACTGAGTGAGCACGCATTTTCATGAAAGTAAAAAAAGTTCCTTATCCATCAATTTATAAATAATCCGAACAAAATTGCCTCTTTTCTAAAGTATGATGAAATGTAAAGGGGTTAAGGTTACATTTGAACAAGAATCTGGTAATCTTGTTACTTGAGCGCTTTACTTTATACCTAATATTGTATTGAAGTTCAAACCACGTTCAGCTCGTTTCCTTTACCAAAGAAAAATATATACTTAGATCTAGCATTCTTAAGACTTTTTCCTAAATTCTATGTTTTGTATGATTTTCGACACGTCTATTACAATGATCATGAATATGAACTAGTTCACTTTTTCAATTTATATAATTTAATTTAGACTGGACCATGAGATCATCTAGGCCTAGTAACAATTTATCCAATTACCGATGTCATTGTACTGTTCAGTAGTGTTCAGTATGAGTATCTAATGTATAGTAGACGCCAAAACAGCAAAATGCTTAGTTGGGTTACCGAAAAGACGGATGCGAGCACATACTGTTGATAATCACTGTATTTGGATACGGACGGTAGTACTCCTACTTACATAGATTTTATTTTTTATTCTATAGATTAAGAAATAAATGTCCTTCTTTAAGAATCTTGTATAATTTTAGTTTTATACGAACTTGTGTGTGATTCATCTTGAAACTTAAACATGCGTACTGTGACATAACGACAATCTAAAAAAATTCTTTCACGATACCATATTATTTATATTATATTTTCCTTACTAAAAATCAACGCTGTCTCAGTACCTATATCGTGGGCTTATTGTACCGTGATCCGTGAGTCGCATTCATCTGACATCGAGGACACGCAAAGGTAAAAAGATCAAAGGTCTCCTTAATCTCATAGAAGGAAGGAACTGTATCTTTAGCCGGATTATCTACTCTATGATCACTTACCAACCGTATTTACCGTTGAAGTAGAAGCCAATTCAGTTACACTTAAAGAATGTAATGATGAAATAAAGGTAAGTATAAGTCTGTCTGATGCTTCTTTCACTTTAAATTGTATTTATACTCGTATCAAAGGTGAAATTCTGATGGATGCATGTAAAGACCTTACACAGGGTCACTCTACGACGCGTGTGGCATTTTAAATGATTCGCTAGTGGGACACCTGTACTGGTTTCGGGTGTGAATTATTCATGGTGTACTCGTGTTGGATCCTTAAATGGCTAATTGGTGCTAGTCGATGTTTATTTTTATTGTGTGTAATGACATTAAGAATTTTGTGGTGTATTGGATTAGTGGCCTGCCCTAAAATCTTGGACATTGTTTAGAATACTTACTAAAAGTTTGTATGTTTGTTTGGTTGTTGCTTTTTAAGAACTAGGAGCTTTTGATGATTCTTCTTCATCATGTGGGTTGTAAGGTCGACAACCCCACAAATCCTGGTGTCAGTGTTATAGAGCCGCCAAAGGCCACTGACTTGTTTCATGTAACGCCTAGATAGTAGCCGGGATCAACGGCTAAACGTGCCTTCCGAAGCACGCAATCGTCTTTCTTTTCGGACAATCAGGTGATTCAGCTTGCAATGTTCTAACCAAACTGGGGAAAGTCTCACAAAGGGAATTTTGCTTAACAGTATCCCCACCGGGAATCGGATCCGGAACCTCTGCAATGGGCGTCGAAATCTCGACCACTCGGCCACGGAGGCTGTATTTTGGTGATTTGAAGGTTAAATGGACCTATTGTATTTCTATAAAAAGTCTTCTTTTTAAATTTTCCATAGACAATCGAAATAGATACCAAATCACGAAAAACAATGTTCAACACCTTCTCTTACGGAATCTTAATTTCAAACCCTGAAAACCCCGTAAAAACCCCTTAAACCCCGTAAATTACTCAAAATTTCCCTTTCGGAAAGCCTTAATCGAACAGATTTAAAATAAGCAACACTCGGAAAACATTTTTCTTTCGATAGTAAATATAATAACGATGAACGTGTTTTTACTTAAACTATTATGTCCATTTCCTCACTGCAAGTGGTGTCGGAAATGTACCGATATGGTTGCATAAAAAAACATGGCTTCGCTCTTACTGGACAAGGTGGTTTGTAGTTGCCAATGGAAATAGAAATAGATGTAGTATCTAGAACTACAGACGCAATGTCGACGAAGTTTTTTATATTACGGAGAAGTGTTTTACTTATTTATTATGTAGCTAAAATTTAAGCGTTTGCAGCCGAAACCTTTGCAGTTTATTCGTGAATTAAATGTGTACTCCATCTTTATTTGCAGATTTTAAGTAAGGTAGCTGTATGCAGAATTATTTTCTTCGCCTGATACTGCTCTTAACTCTTGACGAATTCTAGATAATGTTAAAAATTTTACTGCTTTTGTGACACACACGACAACCAGTATATATATATTTTTTTTAATATATTATTTATTATAGTTAAAACAACATGACAACACACGTCAACATCACGATCACTCAAGTGTCAGAATTCATGGCAAAGTAGCGGCAAAGCCCCTCCAAAGCCCAAAACATCTTCAGACAGTAGAGGATTAATTCACAATTAACAGACATTTCACTAATTAATATTTACTTGAACTTGTTTGTGTATCATGTACTTGTTTAGATTTAGGGAGATGATGTTGATTGAGCCCTATTGTTAGAGTTACTTGTTCTATTCAGTTTGGAAATATTTACACATGAATCAGAATTTGTGATATATACTTGATTCTGATTCATGATTAAAATATCATCTTCATACTTAAGAGTATAATAATTGTAAAAGTAAATTTCTTTGTTGATAAAAAGGCCATTTCGTAGAATTCACCACATCATGAAATGCTTGATAATTTCATGAAGTGGTCGCATTTCATGAAAATTGGCCACATCATGCATGATGTGCCTTGGCCTGATCAATGATAAGAAATGGAAGCGCTTTGTTTATGTACAAACATGGCGGGCGCGTTATTTTTCGCAGTGAAAATGTGAATAATTCGTTATTAAAATGAGGAACAAAAAAAAGTTTATGATGAAAAAGTACTCAGAAAATGTATGTCGGACTTAGAGAACAATAAGTTTCAAACATATTTTTATTTTATCTATATTCTTATTTAATATTTTATGGACGTCCTATTTTCACGTTATGGCCAATCGGGGATGACAAAATCGTGAAATGTCCACGATTTAATAATCTGTTCAAATTTAGTTGCCCACATCATGAAATGCGGCCATGAAATGCTCGATCATTTCATGTGGGCAATTCTACGATAAGGCCACGACATACGTATATAAGAAAATTACATAATGATTTTTCACAAACTTTCTAGACTCGTTTTCATATGAGTGTTGTTTACAAAACAATTTACAAAAAGATAGAACAAAACAACACAATCATAACGTTCTTATGAGTGAACTTAGAACTCTCTTTTTTATTATCATCATCATCAACAGCTCGTATACGTCCCCACCGAGAGGTTCGAGCCTATCCTGAACAAGGGCAGTAATTTGTTTTTATTATAGAATAATGTAATTTCGTAAATAAATGCCAATAATGGCCATAGTTTGATTTATGTCACACCACGGAGACAAATACATTAATATTTTTAGACGTCTGGGAAACCCATCTGGTATAGCTCATTATGCTTCCTACCTAGCTTATTCAATTAACTCCATACACACGCGTTGTTTGGTTTCGATCAACGTCAATGTTGATCTATTGGTCGTTCAGCTGTATCAGTAGTACCTACCGTATCTTGCATATCAGTCATTATCATTCGATACTCGATAATGCTGAACTACAAACTGCTAACGCGATTATCATGACAATGGCGGATAAGGTGTCAACACCCAGAAGTACGTATAGATGGATAGATAAAACAGTAGGCAATTAATAGAACAAGAGCGTAGTACCTTACGATGAAGCAGAATTCATAACTTCAGACTTATAATGAATTGTATTAGTTCTACAAGTTAGGATTTCATCTTAATCTTTCTTCAATTGTCTTTTATGTTTAATGAGCCAATCGTAAGTAATAGGATAAGGTTAAACGAGTGTTGATAATGATGATCTAAGTGTTTATGGTAGAAGATTCTTACTAATGAATGAGATATAACATAAGCTGAAAAATATCACCTATCTGATAAAGTTATCTAACGGAACTAGGGTTATACAATATACATGAAAGACCTAATATAACTATTCAATTTCCCTCAGCTGGCCACATGTCAAAGTTTAATTTAAAAAAAATCTCTAGAGACGATAAAATATAATTACTGCATCAGCTGCATACCTTTTGATAAAATATCTCTTGCGATCACAACCATGAATGGTTTATTGATCAACGTTCATATATCTTTCATCAAAACGAAAGATTACCAACCATATGGTCGTCTGCCCTCGAAGATAATAAATTCACCAATCAATCGTCAATCATTGCAGACTGTTGTGCCTTTGCTTTATTATGAACATTTCTCTCGATATTTCTCAAAGATGCACTTCTACCTTTGTGGAATATCTGAGCATACAATTCTCTGAATGCAGCAGTGAAAATATTGACACATAATATAAAGTCGAGGAAATGAAGATGGTTCTCGGCTAAAAGTGTTTTCATAAGTAAATAAAATAAATATAGGAATCACAAAGCAAAATTGTTATATCAATATTTTTACGCTCAACGTCCAAAGCATGATGATCTCCACATATCTACTGGGATAATGGGTAACCAAGAAAAACGCTAGTACCTCGTGTCTAAGCATGGGTCGACAACCCTGATCCAACTGAGTAGAGTAGGTATGTTATAACAATAACAATTGTGAAGGTGATTACTTCGGCACGAACCCACCGATGAATCGGTCCAGACGGATGCAGTAAGAAGATAAATAAAACAAGGATTTGGAGGAGGCAGCTCAGTCTACAATATACAAAATTCAAAAGGCACTGTAGCGGACTCAGACGATGATTTCAGGAAATATACAAGTGTGATATCAGGTGCAGAATGATGACAAGGAATGGAATTACTATAAGCCACGAGACATGCTTAGAAGCAGTGATAGGTGGAAAAATATCTGGCTGAGCAAAATATATATTAATATTAGAACCAAAGCATACGCAGAGCTTGCAAAAGTATTAACATCCGAGTTATTGAACTGCCAAAGGCAAAGCAGAAGCTGAAGATAATATTAAGGACTAATGCTTTGCATGCCTTCTTAAAACATAGAATCATCCAGCTTTTCATAGTAAATAACAAACAATACTTAATCCCCCTAACCCAGGATAGGCTCGAGCCCTTCGGTGGGGACGTATATGAGCTGTTTATGAGCTGATGATGATGATGAACAATACTTCAGAGTTCTAACAATACAAGTATAGATGATCTGTTAAACTACCAGCAGATCCATCTCCGTGTGTCAAACTAATTAAAAAAAAAGATACCTTCTCCATATTAAATTCTTCTTTTCCTAAATTTCAAACGAATCTGCTTCATGCTTCAAACTTACTGAATGTTCACGTTCACGTATCAAGACCGCATCTGGCCCGTGGCATTGGGCCGCGTGACGAATGTGATAATGTTCTTATTCCGACTGCTTGAATACGGATCACGATTTATTAGATCTATCACAACGTAGATCAATTTCGTTGTTATGTTCTTGCGCACCTACCAAGGATTAAACGGGCTTGAGGAGGTTTTTGCTATGATTTAGTTCATAGAATAACCTTTTTTTTTTGAACGGACTAATCGCTATTTCTACCAGAGTGGTAAATAGCGGGCGCGGACTTGAAATAATAGAATAACCACTTGCGATAGATGTTTTGAAAGCAAGATAAAATTACTTGATGCGTATAGAGATCAGTTTCAGACCCGAGAAGTTTTGCTTATCTAACACGTATTTGATACGCCTGAAAAAAATGTACATATGCCATGCCTACCACACGAGTGCGATAACAGACCAATTCGTTGTTGTGAGAAAACAAAAAAAAAAATTTTGGGGAAAGTTGTTCTGTTTCATAGACATACGTACTGAACTGTCTCTCAAAGGATAAAAATAAATTTAGAAGGTATATTGCAAATAATGTAATGGCCTATCAGACTATTGAACTGAACCTGCTCTCGCGCAGATACTATCGCTCTTCCGGCATTCAAGTTATTAGTGCGTGCACTGTACTGCACAAACAATAACAGTTGAACGTGTACTCCGAAACAAGCTTTGTCCTTGTGATAAAATATTGTTATGGTATAGTTTTAAGCGTTGTAGCGTGTACAATATGTAAATATTAAATTAATTGTTAGATGAATTTGCATATTATACCAAGAGTTACGGACTTATTAAATAGAATCATAAACTTACCTACAAGAAATGATATTGGTCTTGAAACTTTTGTTTAGTACTTTTGTACCGATTTGGTTTGATTGGTTGATTAAATGTGGATGAATTACATGCGCTTACCTGAAACAATACATTAAGAAAATAAGTAAATAATGAAGTCGTACACGTGAACAACAAAAAAAAATCAAAATAAGTACTTCATAGATTCTTAAAACCAGAAACAATTTGAAAATAACAAAGTTTAGCAATTTCTACGTTATTTGGGACCTAATTCACGTTTGATAGAAAGGCACACTAATAGGAAAATTTTGGAATCACGCAAAAGTAAAACAAACAAACAATATTTTTATTCTTAAAATATAAAATTACACTTTCTCCTAATGACTTAGGTAATCAGTTAATGAATGGAGGCCTTCACTCAACCCAGTTCTATCAAATTAATTCTTTTGTGAAGTCCCGGAGAAGGTCCAACAATGTCTGCCGACACAAAAGTAACTGGCGCAATGAGTCTAGGTATAGTATTACCAACCAAGAACTTACTCTGTTGGAATCTATTTAATTTGTAATGTAAGTACTAAACTTCTTGTAAGCTTTCATCTCATTCCAATATTTGCACGTGTACACAACTTTTACTTATAATATTAAGTTTGATGTTCTTCATAATCCTTATTTAAAATATACTTTCTAGGAAGCCATATTTATCGATCAGTATCAGCTTATTTATAGGAGCTTACGTCTATCTTAATTTGGGGTAATCAGACATAGACTGACACGCTAGCCAAATTCCCACACAACCTTCAAAATCTTTCGCGCGTTTTCTTGGACATAATTATCGATCTCCATATTTGACTGAACAGAAATTTAAAATTAGAACCACTTAGAACCGGAGCGGAGGGCTGAGGGCTGTGGTCGTGGTATGTTATTACGTATATTATTTTTATGAAAAAAAGACGTATTTCATGCACTATCTAGGGCGGTTTGCTAACGCTAGTTGTGAAATGGTGACATTAGTGAAGTAAAATAAAAACCTTCGGAAGACTCGAAAACCATTTTCAAGAAACACGAATTCCATATTAGGCTCTTTCACTTGAAAGAACTTAGGAACTTATATATATAAGGTGCATAATATAACATGTGCTTTCAAGTGAGCGGTCAGGTGTGGCACTAGCACGCCTAATGAGGTGAGAAGCTGCCGGCTGCCGGCTTGCCTCTTCGCTGTGTAGCTCGGCTTGTGTTTTGTAAGAAGACGTTGAAGATAAAAAAGACTTCGTTTTTAAGTGTTTGTTTAAATATTATGGTTACGTAGGATGTATGCAACAAATTAATCTGTAGAGAAAAAACTTAGAAATCATTTTTTTAAGTCTAGTGTGGACCCAGCGTGGATCAGTTTTTGCAGGCGTGTGCGGTTTTGACAATATTAGCTTCACTATAAAACTTAAATTCGAAAATTGAAATAAGAAGACAGCGATTCTGACTAATAGAACAACGATTATTAACTAAAAAGTACTACGCAAGCAAGTTTAACGAACTATAACAATACTCAATTCATCAAATAGTAAAACTTAAACCTATCGGCGATGATTATTATTAAGTGGTTTTCAAGTGACTTCTCCCATTCATAAGATAAAATCTCATTATGATATACTTATTTTACACTGCCATGATGGAGCTGGTAAAAAATATTAGAGCAGTCGACGGACGACGTATAACTTGCCCGAGGTGTTTATCGAGAAAAACAAAACGATTCATTTGCAACATGTAATATTTTTTGCAACCTTTAATTTTATTTTAGATTGTTTTAGCCTCAAATTGTATAGGAGCCGTTTGATTAATCCATAATAATTGGTGTTTTACCTTGACTATATTTGGAGCGTTATAAAATATTACACTTAATTTGAAAAGGATGTAGCTGGTTAATAGAAAGAACAACTATTTGCTAAACAACAATTGCTACAAAATTATTTGCTATAAAATTACCTATAATAAGATTATTCTAGATCTATTAATATCCCACTTCTGATTTAAATCAAATAAATACTTAAGTTTATGTGTCTAGTTCAATATTATGACTGTCTTCAAAAAAATATTATTTAGTTTTTTTTTTAATTATTAATATTACTGTACCTTCAATAACTGGAATTTTTTCCACGTCTCTTCACCTGACTTCTTAAATATCGATAAATGCAAAATTTTACTCACGAACAGACAACACAGTCATACCAAAACGCGATCCCAATAATCGTTAACTACTCGAGCGCAAACAGGCGCGTTCACTCTATAGGGTAGTCGAAGCAAAAACCGGCACTTCGCACGGGAAAGTGACCCCTGTCCCTTTCCACTGGTGCAGTGGCCAGAACCGGTCGAGTTACCTTACGCGGGTGAATCTTGCAATTAAAGATAAGTTAGAGTTGCCATGGATAACAAACGGGTTCTGTAGGCATATCTAATCCTGTTGGAATAGCTTGTCAAATGATTTATCTTATTTATATACGAGTTGGAGCAGACGGGTTCTCGAATGGAGACTACGTCTCGGGAAACGTAGTGTGGGACGCCCCCCTGCCAGGTGGACTGATGACCTGAGGAAGGTCGCTGGTGGTGGCTGGATGAGGAAAACGGGTGATCGTGCGCTTTGGCGTGCCCTTGGGGAGGCCTACGTCCAGCAGTGGACTGCAATAGGCTGATTGATTGATTGATTGATATACGAGTTAAATGAGCAAACTAGTAAATGATTTGGTACATATTATTATATTGTTTATTTCACATACCATACATTTATACAGGTTTTTGAAATGAATGGTTTTGAAAGGAGATACCTATACGAGTACCCTAATGTTGAAGCGTCTGCCGTCTATACTAGTCATGCCATATTATTGGACGCGTTTTTCAAGACTCTACAATTTTCTTTAAGCGATTCGCTATTTGTTTCTCTCCACTTTTGTCTGATGACATCCGTGGTTCAACTTCATAGTAACCTTCGCCAAGTTATTTAGCCATCTTCTTTCTTTCGATAGCTTTCGTACATTATCAGAGTCGCAGTTTCCGTCTGGTGGAGAGTGCCACTGATTGGACAGGGTTTTTGATCGGCTCTCCATCGACCTGCCTAACAATCTCCCGCCATTTTCGGCGCGACGACTCTTGAATAAATTATCGCTGGCGATTTGGAAACAGTGATGTATTTGCAGTAACTGTTACTAGTAACAGGTAAAAAATATGGAGAGCTAGTTTTCTTTACATGATGATTAAAATTTGAATTCTGACACCAGGATATTACATATCCCACGGTTAGTAATCGACTTTACAACCCACATCATGGTATGATGATGATGAGTATAATTTAGGTCAAAGAAATAAGATATCTTACTCTATACTAGTACGAGTACTAATATTTATACTTTGGTACCTAGTGTTTAACTACGCAAATGTCTTTAGCTTGATAAGACTTACATTACACCCAATATTCGTCTCTCCATAATCTGGCTAGAACATAATTTATATTTTCACGTCATTTTCTCTGCCCAGTAAACTTGGGCGACACGTTTTCTGAAATAAAAAATAATGTAGCGTAGATACGAGTTAAAATCTCGATTGGTCGATTATAAGTAATAGCTCCTGGAACAGTTACTTTAACACAGATATCGACATCGCTAAACTCGAGCTTCACGCCTCCCTCACTTTCATAACGAACTTGGTAAATTTTAATTCATTTCAATGCGAAATTGCTACTCCTTCCCAGAGTTCTTTTAAAAATGACTGAGCGAACTCATTTTTATCTTGCAAAATTATGAGGGGTTTTAAGAAAATATGCATAAATTGTATTTGTAAAGAAGTATTTAAGAATTCAGCAATTTCTCTTTTTCTCTATGAATAAAATTACCTATCAACATTACAGGCCGTCAGTGGATGTTTAAATTTGAGAAGACCTTTATTCCGTATCAGCAAAAATACTATTTCTCTCTCCCTTCTTCAAGAAGTCTATTTATCAAGTGTGGTCTCTGTCTAACTATAGGTATATTATTTTAAAAACAAATAACTTTCAATATACGATACTGGCCTTTTTTCTAATGACATTTTATATCTCTTTAGCTCGAAAACATTGTTTAGACTTTGAGGCTAGGTGACAGTTAACGCTATTTTAACACGTTTTTCTCGCTTTCTTGTCTTTGTTTTTATAATCTGGTAATATAAGCAAAAAGCCAATTATGTCGAGTAGTATGTGTCTTATAATATGTAATATGTGTCTTATGTAATGTAACTCTGTATGCCTTACTTACTTAGTAATGCTTCAATTTTCAACAGCTTATTCGGAATTTGCATACAAGTTCCTATTTACATAATATTAAAGCTACTACTAGTTGGCAGACAGCCCAACCTAGTTTAGTTTACTTGAGCCTGTATTACCTAGGTTTTGAGCTTATTTGCACGTAGATGTACATTTTAACTTATAGCAGTTTTTTACTATTTGTTCATTCTCTGGTTGTTATCAGCTCATACACAACTCCACCGAGGGGCTAGAGTCTACCCTGAGGAGTTTCGTCTCAGACTTTCGATTTATTTGAAATAGCAAAACACGCCTTCTTTTCCTGCCATCTAAATGCACTCTACTCTAATTCAAAGTAAATAAACAACTCCAAACTGTCAGTCGCTTCGCAGAACGCTATTTTAACGCAATTCTACACCAGCTCCTTTGAGGAATGCCCCATATTTCACTTGTACTTGCATCGAATTACACTCACCAACTAAACTAAACTTACATCTGAGGAAACATTCGCAATATCCTGTACATTGCTGTCTTACTTAGCTTTGCGTTCGAGATACTAAACCAAAACTGCAGTGGAAGTTGAATTGTTAATTTATACGGTAAAAGCTAGAGATCCACGTGAATGCGCGACTAAATAGGGTCACGTGAACACAGAGACGAAATATAATTCCGCGAATATAGTAAGCAAGAAAGCAGAAATAGTTGAGTAATTTGATGGACGGATGGAAAGTGACAAGTGGTAAGATTAAAAATATCATTATAAATATTAATGTTCTTATAGATTAACTTGCCACCCCTGATCTTAAAACGTTCATGCTATTGAAACCGGAGTTCTTCATGATAATATTCGCATAGAGAAATCATTTGGCTTGAAACACGCGTCATGCCGTCATGTAATAGTCACAATATTTTTATTTTTTAAGAAGCGTCTGTTTTTACATTGTTGGTTTACTTATTTATCAAATTCACAATTTACTTTTTAATAAACCTCGCACCCTTGAGCATCAACAACCCGGAATTTTCCTCCTAAATTTACTTTTTGATCGTTTTAAAGTTACTTCTTGTTAATTTTCAAAGAATCACAACGAAGTTCACGACACAGATATAAAATCAACATGAAATAAAATGTTCTCCGAAATTTCGCAAACCGAACAGAAGAACAAGTATAAAGTACATAATAAAACAAGAATGAAGTACGCAGAAAACGCACATACAAAACAGCCAAGTCATAAAATGAGACAGATACACAAGTTCTGATTTAATCTGCCCTCAGAAATACTGAAGCCAGACAGAAGACGATGTGTTGTAAAATATAACAAATAAGATCATCAGCAGCTCATATACTTCCCCACCTAGAATTAGGGCGATTAGGCATTAGTCGACCACGCTGGCCTAGTGCGGGTTGGTCGACTTCACACACAACCTTTGAATTTCTTTGCAGGAGTGTGCAGATTTGATCATGATGTTTTCCTTCGCCGTAAAAGCGTCGAATAAACGTACATGAATTCGAAATTAGAAACACACATGGTACGTGGTGGGAGTGGGAATCGAAACGGCGTCTCTCGATGGAAGGCAGCGACGGCCCTAGCCACTAGACCACCGACGCTCTAATAAGATACAAAGCATAATTTTTTTTGTACAATTATTAAAATTCAAAATCATTTATTGTATAAAACGAGATGACGACGGAGAGAAGCAAGCAGCAGCAGTCAAATACGCAGGATATTTTGGTGCGCAAAACGAGATAATCATTATTTAAAACTTTCTTGGAAAAATATATTCCCACTTTCCTCCATTTTTTTCTTAAGTGGAGATATGGGAAACAGAAAAAAATCCCGATACGAAAAATTATACTTGTAGCATTAAGATCTAAGAAGTAATTTCAGTCAGCAACAGTCAAAGTGATTTTGAGTACCCGCCTATGCGTTTGTTTATAGTAGCCGCGAAAACATTCGCCTTTAGGGCGTAATATATGGAATATGTTAGGCTGTGAACTCCATAAACTTGTTGAGCACGGGAGCACCGAGTTTGGTCATTCGTAAACCCCGGGCATGAATGAGTTAGTCGCTTCACGGAGTTATACGACGCGTTCCTGAGTAATGTATTCCGTCGACAACGCGTATTTTACCTTTCGCTACGCTACTAGTATTTTTTGTAAGTCAGATAAATAATTTGCGACTGTCTCTATCTTCACTATTTTTTTTATTTTTTTATTAGTTGATGGGCTTACTCTTGACCACAATCAGGTCCGCGAGGGACGAGATGCGGTCGATGATGGAACGAGTTTGCCCAGAAGGTGCTTGTTCACTCTAGCTTTGAAAATGCTTGGGTTATAAGCACTCGGAAAAACAGAAGCAGGCAAAGAATTCCACTCCTTGGCCGTGCGCATAATAAAAGATGATTGAAAGCGCTTCGTGCGGCAAAGGGGTATGTCGACCAAGTGCGGATGGTATGCTGCAGTTCGTCTGGACTCCCGATAGTAAAAAGGTGATGGCGGAATGAGCTCATGCAGCCCATGTGCACACTCCCCGAAATACAGCCTGTAAAACACTGACAGACATGCAACCTTTCGGCGATGAGCCAAACTGTGAAGCTTGGTTACCACTGGATTCTCATCACCGATAATTCTCTTGGCTCTGCGTTCCACCGAATCAAGTGCAGCAAGTTGATATTTTGCCGAGCCATCCCACAGGTGACTGCAGTACTCCATGCAAGATCGGACTTGCGCTTTGTATAATGATAAGCGTTGTCCCGGCGTGAAGTAATGCTTGACCTTGTTCAGAATGCCCAACTTTCTGGCTGCAGTTTGTGCCAGTGACTCGATGTATTCGCCGAAGTTGAGATTGGTAGTCAGCCTCATGCCAAGGAGTTCGAGTGCATCCGTGACCGGTACAGGCGTACCCCGAAAAGTAGGAGTCAGCTGAAAAGGACTCCTTTTAGCGGTGAACAAACACGCCTGTGTTTTGGTGGCGTAAAATTGACCAAATTGCACCAAATCACTTATATGTGGAAGCTTGTAAATGGCATATAAGTTACTACTTATGATATATGTTTTGTAAAAAAAGCTGTAAGCCTCCCAAATAAAATAAAATAAATAAAATAAAATTCACCGACAAAGATGAGACCAAAATGTATGTATACAATTTTGTGTTATATATTGTACGTAAGACAAATTGTAATAAGCATAGTTGTGTAACAAACATTTTGGTGGTTTACAACCTTATAATATGGTGATACTTTTAAATTGGTGAGCAACTGTGGAGTAGTGACTTAGTAAAGCTAAAATAAATGAACTTTTCATAAAATATAGTAGTAATAGTGAAAAAACTGTCAATAATGATGATATCGATAAAAACACTTTAATATAACTTACAAGAAAAACTACAGCGAGCATTAAAGCAAATTAAAACAGAATTCTAAATACTACAATTCTAAATAATAATTAAAATCATTGCATAAACTATTAATTCAAAATATTTGCATAATTCTTATTCAAGCCCTACTTCTGTTCAATAAGATAGTCATACACAGCCACCCAAGTGACACTGATTGCAAAAACAGGCATGTCTTGTAGTCGTCGGTGCGTGAAGCAATCGAGCGCATAATTTGCGCAACCAATAATCAGATACCGACGAGAAAGTACTACCAACTGGGATGGAATGAAACTAGTTTTATTTACTACACGAGATAAATTACGTAACTTGCTCATCAGTCATCTGAACACTAAAAATTTACAAAAAAAATATCGTATTATTTTCTATATCGTCCATATCAACTTGAATGTAACTAAATAAAAAAAAACTAAGTTATTAAATAATAATGAATATAACTTGTAGGAAAGCTATTCACTGGATAGGCCTAAAAAAAAGAACTACAATGTTACCAAAACACGCTGATAACGTATTTTTTTCGGCGAAAAACGCAATAATTTTTTATGGTACTTGTAGCACGCTGATTACAATTTTATTTAAAATGCTTAGAGATAGTTATGTTTTAGTCTAGTAAAGGAAACCAGCAAAAAAAAAAACCCTGCCAGCTCTTTTCCTTATGTTTATTATTTATATAAAGTATTATAAAAAAATACCTGGGTACATTACATCTACATAAATCACGTAACCAATAACAAGAGGGGCGCGGCGGGAATGTTCCCAGCCCGCGAGGACGATGACAAGCGTGCAGATGGAATCGTCAGCAGATTGCCGGGCCGCGAAATTGCAGGCTGCGCCGCGCGGGATTGGAGCTCGCAAATACGTATTTTGCTCTCGGTGCTGCTATTATTTGAATTTCACCGCGGTTCATTTGATTGGCGAAAAATCATAGGAGATATCGTCGCTCGGTGAAAGCTATGGAGCTGTGAAAACCGGAAGTTCGGATTTTTTACATTTTGGCATTATCAGTTTAAACTTTTATTTTACTATCTGCGAGCAGCCCTTTCACATTTAGTTTAGTTTCCATTCATCAAAATTTTTAAAATTATGTAATAACTCTCAAGCTATTTTCTAAAAAAAAAAATAGAAAAAAAGGTTAATCGTAATTTACCTAGTTAGATTTAACTTCCATCGATATTTAGCTGACAAATATGACGATGATGAGCTCCTGCCCGATTTCGGCCCCTGTCCGAAATCAGTCGCCGCCGTTGTCGACTGTTTCTGATTCTGACTCTGAGTTGGATACTCTTGTGCTCGAATGTACGTATTAGGGTCGGGCTACACTTATCGACCGCGATCGGCATCCTTTCGCCGCGTATCGACGCGAAAGGATTTTCATACTTTGCGCGCGCCGTCGTTTTGTGTGGCCCGACCCTTATGGAAACAAAAGTTTAATCAGAATGGGTACGTACTATTATTTTTATTTTGTTTGGCATTATTTTATCACAAGGAGAGCCAGTCAGTGACCACAGGAGACTTTATCGTATCACTTTGATTGATTGAATTAAATAAATCTGATAAAAAAAAAAGATAGATAGATAGTTATTTCAAAGATATTTTTTGAAATCCAAGCAATATGCTTTTAAGTGGAGTTTAATATTGCACGTGCAGTATGTGCTAGCTAATATTTACTCCTTTCCCAGGAAAATGAGTACTGGCCAAACAGACGAGGAAATACGGAAGAAAATAGAACTCTTGCCATCCAACTAATACATAAATTCTGCGCGCGTCCGTCTCAGACTAATAAGATTTCTTAATCAAGCGCGCATGTGTATTTAATATTCATCTAAATCGTAAATGCTCGTTCCAGTTTCAGATTTCTTCATACTAGCACGTCAGTAGCTCTCTCTGGATGCAATCACGCGACTATTATAAACATTAATTTTATTACGTACAAGAAAATTTTCATTACTTTTCATTAGCTGAAAAACGTCTACTGCACCTCTCCCTTACTAACTTTGAAAGGATTAGTGATATTATTTTTACTGTTGACTGTTATTTCTTGGTGAACTTTTAGGTCTCATTATTTTTTCTTATTTAGAAGGTAAAGGTGGCCGATCATATAAATCTTGCATTTTGAATAAGAATAAGAAAACATTTACATTTGACTATACGTTTTTGTATTTACCTAAAAGGCATGTTGGACAGATAAAGTTCAAGAATCATGCTGCGCAATCTTTTTTTTTTATAAGACAAATTTTAGGACAGAACAAATGATTCCATTTCTTGCTTGAAGTCAAACACATACATTTCATACATAGTCTCCAAATTAAACTTATATAATATTCACGTACATTGTCAAGGTTAATTAAACCTGATGAATTTTCCTGCAACGCAGAACTGCGGGTAGCCAGGCGACATCCACTTCACTGAATAAATCATAAAGTTTCTGTGTAAGCGCCGATAACGTGACATAATTTAGCGGTCTGTGGTCCTTTGGAGGTCAACCGTAATATCACTGCGGCTCGTTTAGAAATCGAATCGGGAGAATCAAATTCTATATTAGGTTGGGTTGTAATAAGCACTATTGAAAAGCAAATTAGGTTTCTAATACAACGAGAAAATGCTGCGGCGGACTTTCATATTCACTTCAACCCCTCTTTTTCCCCCTTAGGAAAGGTATTTCCAAAAAAATATTATTAGTGCTTTTAATTCTACTACGTCCTAAGAATATTATACGAGTAATTATTCCTACTGTTTAAATTTCAAGTTTCTAGAACCAGTAGTTTATGATTTGTGTTGATCTGTCAGTATTTGTGAACAAGTTCATCGACAGTTCTAGCCATGAAGGAAGAAAAAATTCTACGCGCCCGCCCTGGGGGCTCGCAAAATTTTTTCTTCCTTCATGGTTCTAGCCATTTTCTCATTGTCAGTTAGTTATTCTTAAATTTAGCCGTGTGGTGACGGCAGAGTAGAATACATTTGTCAACAACCCCTAGGGACTACACATTGAACAGGGAACGGGCAGCAGCGCACTCTGATACAGTAACCTTTTAATCTGTGATCTCCAACCCACCTGCCAAGCGTGGAGATAATGGCAAAACCCTCCACTTAAGTGGAGGAGGCTCGTAGTCCAGCAGTGGACTGTAACGGGCCGTTGATAATCTTAAATTACTTTAGTACTAGATACGAGTATGACACCCCCGATCTAAACCGCTTCGCAAACTACCAATGAAGGTTGCAATTATCCATCTCAGACGTCTTGTTGCCTTATGAATGAATTAGTCCTAGATCTTACCGACTATCTTATTTGATCCAAACATAAGTTATTCTGCATTACCTGAAAAAGAAAAAACATAATTAGAATTTTGTTCGGTTCTATTTCTTCAATAGCTTTTGTATTTTTTATTATTTTCTCTTTTACAGTGACGTAGTGCAACAAATGTTTTGCTGCCACGGTTTTTCTTTGAATTTCTCGTGCAAAATGTTTTCCCGCTTTCAGTACAGTTTTTTAATGACGACAAACTAACGAGTAGGAAACGAGAGCAGCTTTAGCTTTTTATAATATCGCGTTCCACATATTTAGTGAAATTAAAGAAATAATGAAGTTTTTTTTTCTAGAAATTAGATTTTTTCGTTCTCTAAATAGTACGATCAATCGTTCGAGACCTGTGTTCAGTTCTGTGTTGAGTTCGTGCGCGTGACCCTCAGAATATATACAAAATGATGTCTTTCAACTGAGGCAATACTTATATTAAATGTTCCATTCAGATTGTGTTTTAAAAAGAATAATCATCAAGTTTTAATGACAATGCGATTAAAATAATGACTGCCATCAACATAATTATGAATGTGAAACTTATTGCAAATTAAAGTGTTATCATTTTCTTTATGTGACACTCAAATAAGTATTGAACGCTTTCACCAATCGCGATTAATGTTGAATTCTGACAGCCAATTTGCATCCTGATTGGGAATTTAATGATTATTTTACCAATTTGGTAATCGTAATTTTTACGACGTATCGTTGTAAAAACATCATAATATGTTCGTGATGAACAAAAAAAAATCAATTCTTGTTTTACTGTTATAGACAGGTATATTTATATAAATTAGAGATAGCCCCTTTAACTGATTCTCATTCTCTCTCTCAAGCAATCATCTCAACATCAACATCAACGGCCCCTTACAGTCCACTGCTGCCTCCTCCACTTAAGTTGAAGGTTGTGTGTGAAGTCGACCAACCCGCACAGGGCCAGCGTGGTCGACTAAGGCCAAATCTCCCTAATCATCATCAATATAGCAATCATCTAAATAAGTACAAAATTCGCAACAGAGACCACTGACTTCTTATCTTAAAGCTTTCAAAGTCAGCAATTAGCATTAAAACTAGGTAAATGTTAGCGTAAGTATTAGTAGGCCTCGACTGAGCTAGCAACTCTGCAACAGCCTATGTAGAAGACACTCTACAAGCAAATTAGTTTGACATCGAGACGAGTCCATTAACATACAAATCCTCTGATTTGCACTTCGTAACGAGCCCGGAACTAGAGCTCGAAGTACCAGCACTTTAGGGAACAATTTAATGGAAGCTGTATTGTAGAGTCCACAAGTTTGAACCGCCAGGGGTGATTTTATAACGTAGATTAACAGTTGTCAAAAATGACGTCTTAAAATTATTTTTTTCGTAAAATCATTATTATCTTCGGATTCTTTAGGTATGTCATCATTGTCGTCTGATATTGTGTCCATCACTGCGGCCTTGTATTTGTTTCCATATTTTGGAATTTTATCAGATTGCCAAGTCCTTAGATTAGGTTGACTTTACTTAGATCCTTTAGTTTCAAGTCAAGTAATGATTTTGGAAATCGAAGACACGTTCGTTTTGACAATTCAGTTAGCCCGCATGTAACGTTTTGCAGGTTTTTGTTTTCTACAATTTCGTGTTCTCTTATCTGTATTATCTTCAGCGAAAAACTTTCTTATATTTCCAGTGCCGTCTTCATTCTCAAACTCTAGTCTGCGTAGGATCCTCCAGTTTACTTATTCAAGTGTTTGCGCGCCTTATGCAGATCAGTTCGCAGGCCTGCCAAGTTATTGCCCGCATAATGTGCACAGAGGAGAACCATTTAAACCCTTTTGGAGAAATACGTGCTAAGATGCAGGAAGAAAAATGTGTGGATTTTTATGATTTAGATGGTGTTCTTTACTTGTATCATGTACTACATTACCTGTGTTTCACTGTGTTTAGGTGTGCGCGGTGCTAATATAGTATATAGGTAGGTACACGAGTTTAGGAGTCTACAGGAGTTTAGGTTTTATTGTAGGTTTGTTACAGTTGTTCCATGGTGTGTAATGATAAAGAAGAGTGAACATAGGTGATAGTGTTTTTTTTTATTATTATTATTTATTGTACACAAGAACATTACAAAAGAAAATACGAACATAAAGAAAAACGACACAACAGGCACTGCTTATTTCTAACGAAATGTCTTCCAGCAGACCTAGGAAGAGAGAAATCTGGTACAAGAAAGCGGATAAAACGTGCACAATAATTTAAATGTAATATAATAATGATTATTTTCAGTATAGGCTGTATGACTGAAGTTTAATATATTACATGCGCTTGATTTACGTTTCCTTATCAAAAATCAAAAATAGTTTTTTCCCTCAAAAAGCGAAGCAGAAAAATAAGGACTGGAGTCTACCCTAAATGAAGTCAAGCCTAAAATAATTCCAAATAATAAAATGCTGGAAATACGATTAGCTTTGAAGCTAGGTTAAAAAAGTCAAGCAAGTACATCAGTAGTGTAAGCAGATCTTCTGATGACGCTGTCTCTTCCACTGTTTTATTCAGATCAGAGCTCTACCAGGACAGTTACAAACTGTATTGGAGGTAAAGCGCCCTGCAAAATTCAACCTGGCACTCGTAAAACCCCCGTATTTGCTTCATGCTCTCTCATAGATGGGAGAAAATGCTTAGAAATAGATGTGAATTGTATTGAAGATTTTTGTATGACTATATCTGTTATAAAAGTAATAGTGAAACTAAAATATCGAAATTGATTTTGCTTTATTTATGATTAGCGGTCCACCCGCGGCTACGCTCGTGTTGTGTAAGATTTTAAGAGTGTAAAAAGTATTCTATGTGTTAATCCAGGGTACATACAAACTATCTCTCTTCCAAATTTCATCCCAATTCGTTCTGTAGTTTTGCGTGAAAAAGTAACAAACATTCATACATACAAACTTTAGAGTTTATCATATTAGTAAGGATAGGACGTAACTAAGTCCATCAAATACAAAAATCTCTTGCTGGATATTTTGAAAATTACCAACTCGTTTGGTTATAAAAGTTGAATCGTTCCGAAAAGTTAGATGATTCCGTGCTTCGGAAGGCACTTTAAAAAAGCCGTTAGTCCCGGCTATTATTTTCAGAAAATTGTGGTTATAATCGTGTCAGACATGTTACACTCTATGCATTAATAAGCAATATAGTTTATTTAATATGTTATTCAAAGCAGCGAGAAAAACATTACATGTCATGTTCACCACAAAATTCAACCTCAAGTCGTAATGGCTCGAGTTTGTACGAGTATCATGCTCTTTTATTATACAAGTCTCCCTTTGGGACCGTAAAGGAAGGCGCGATGTATGTCAAAAATATAAAGGAGTATTTCCTGGAGGGTTGGAATATTTTTATTTGTGGTCTCAGACTTGAAAAGTAATGTTCCAAAGTTATACAATTTGCTAAGTGCTAAATGATCACCTCATGTTTTTTTTCTTTTGTCTATTTTTAGTGTATGTTTGTTGAGATCAATTTATTTTTCTTTCTCAACTGTTTAAGGTTAGTGTGGAGGGATACTTTCACTTTAATCCTTCTTCGCCGGGTTCCAAACTCGTCGGAGTCTTAACTATGGATGTTTGTTACTCTTTCACGCAAAAACTACTAAACGAATTGGGATGAAATTTGGAATAGAGATAGTTTGTACTCTGGATTAACACATAAGATATTTTTTACGTCAAAAAGTCTTCTTCTAGTATGACCGCTGACCGCTGCTAGTATGAAATAAAGTTACCTATTTTATAGATAAATTACATAAATAAAACACAAGTATGTGCAAGTACACACTATTTTCTATAAAATTAAATAATAATAATAATTAACCTGTTCCTAGACGTTCTCGGAAATCTATTCCTGCAGTAAAAAAATAGATACAATACAAGACACTGTTGATTTTATTTTTGTCTGAACTGTGGCTTTTTCCGATCTTAACATTGTTTCGCGAATTCGGCGAATAGCAAATCGACTCTCTGAAAATACTCCAAACAGAAACAAAAGCTAAATTACACGGCAAGTTACCTAAACACGAATTCACGAATTCTTTTCCTTTCGATGTTTTTTTCTTTCTTCCTGTTTTGTACCTATAGGTTAAAAGGTACGTACAACTTATTTTTTTTGTATGACTAAAGCATGGAAGCATCTTACATACTTTTCGGACAATTAGGTCATTCAGCCTGAGTAATATCCTAATTGGGGTCACACTCATAAAGGATTCAAACGCAGAGTCTCCGAACGCCAGAAAAATCTACAAATAAAAAACCTATTGTTGGAATTTAATTTGAAATAATGAGATTCTTGTACGAGTAAGTGCCACTTACATCCCACTAGACAACCCCAGCACAAATTAGTGTCGAAAACACAACGACACTTCCCCATAGTCACACAAAGTATAAAGATCGTAATCTTCCTATTTGAGAGCGCATTTGATTAAAACCGCCCTAAAAATTAAAACTTCCGAAGATGGCCGCCAGATAATCGCCCCAGATAAGCCTGAATGCCCGAGACTTTCCTTTTGCCAGCAATTTAATTAAAATTAAACCTTACAGAAGTAATTACTACGAGTTAATTTTGGAGAGACCGAATTTTTATTGCCTGGACCCTAATTCCATTAATTGGTCTACTGTATTTTGATTGCAGTTCGGAAATAGCCACCGCGTTGCGTCCTAGAGTTAATACTCGTATCATTCTTGTGTACGTTAAGTTATGGAATGAATTTTGTTTTGGGTTTTGTTATAATGGTATGCAATAGACCCATAATTTAGTTAAAAGGTTTTTTTTTTTTTTTCAATTATTATTTTAACATTTTAATTTAGTCCACGTGTTGACCATATAATTTGATGCTGGTAGTACGATTTATCTTAATTTGTATTTGGTCTTTTTTGAAATACTTATTTGAAAAAGAGCAATTATATACTTCATACAGTAGTTGTAGCATCGGGCCTCGATGGTCCACGTGTTGGCCATATAATTTGATGCTGGCTGCACGATTTGTCTTAATTTGTATGTTTTTTTTTTCAAATACCTAGTTGAAAAAGAGCTAAAAACTTCATACGGTCTCTGCCAGGGAGCACATTTAAAAAAGAATAACTTACTTTAATTTTTAATTAATGTTTAATTATAAAGTTGGTATATAATACATAAATACGGTCATCTCAAGCGTTTTTCGTCGGATGGCCGAATAGTTTCGGACCTTTCGGACGAAGTAATAAATATAACTTTTTAGCTTATTATAAGACTAGCAAAGCGCACGTCCTTGTCGTATCTTTACCGAACAAGATCTTCAGTAAGTTAAGTAGCTAGTACAAAAAGTAACGTTTAAAAGATAAAGTACCCAATACCACCCTGTTCCGATATCCCTCGGAGCTAAGACTGTAATTACCAGTTGAGCCACGTACACACAACTGCCAATCGAGGACCATTATAGAAAGGTCTATTTGTTTTAAATTGTTTAAGTTAAAATTAGATCTATTTTATCGTAAAATTAACATGATTGTGTATAGCTTTATCAAGCTAAGATTTTTATACTCAAGAGTAGAAATTTATAGGATATTTGTTGTTTTGTATGATGAAATGTACTATACTTGCACACAGACACAACTTGCACACAGACACAACTTGCACACAGACACAACTTGCACACAGATACAACTTGCACACAGACACAACTTGCACACAGATACAACTTGCACACAGACACAACTTGCACACAGACACAACTTGCACACAGACACAACTTGCACACAGACACAACTTGCACACAGACACAAATTAACAATATTTTGTGATATATTTATACAACATACAATATACAATTCGTTAATGAAGGCCTTTTTGTCAAGTAGCCATCTTCCAGGCAACCGGGTAATGTAAAGTAAGTCAGGATGCCATTTTTGATCATTTAGTTTTCATAATAAGTATGTAATGCTTATTATTTAAGAAACTGACAATTATTATAAGAAAGCGATTTTATTATTATCGTCGTGTGATAAGTGAATTTTCCTTAATTATAAATTAAACATTTAATTGCTTAAAAAGACACTAATCTAAAGAACAAAAAATGCTTTCTTTTTTATTAACGGACTTTTTCTGCCAAAGATAGCTGGCGCAACGCACACCAAAGTAGTACAAAGTAGTGATATAGCTGGCGCGCACTTGACCAAAGCACACCAAAGTAGTACAAAGTAGTAATATAGCTGGCGCGGACTTGACCAAAGTGCACCAAAGTAGTACAAAGTAGTAATATAGATGGCGCGGGCTTGACCAAAGCACACCAAAGTAGTACAAAGTAGTAATATAGCTGGCGCGGACTTGACCAAAGTACACCAAAGTAGTACAAAGTAGTAATATAGCTGGCGCAGACTTGACCAAAGCACACCAAAGTAGTACAAAGTAGTAATATAGCTGGCGCGGACTTGACCAAAGTACACCAAAGTAGTACAAAGTAGTAATATAGATGGCGCGGGCTTGACCAAAGCACACCAAAGTAGTACAAAGTAGTAATATACCTGGCGCGGACTTGACCAAAGTGCACCAAAGTAGTACAAAGTAGTAATATAGATGGCGCGGGCTTGACCAAAGCACACCAAAGGAGTACAAAGTAGTAATATAGCTAGCGCGGACTTGACCAAAGTACACCAAAGTAGTACAAAGTAGTAATATAGCTGGCGCGGACTTGGCCAAACCACACCGAAGTAGTACAAAGTAGTGATATAGCTGGCGCGGACTTGACCAAAGTACACCAAAGTAGTACAAAGTAGTAATATAGCTGGCGCGGACTTGGCCAAACCACACCAAAGTAGTACAAAGTAGTAATATACCTGGCGCGGACTTGACCAAAGTGCACCAAAGTAGTACAAAGTAGTAATATAGATGGCGCGGGCTTGACCAAAGCACACCAAAGGAGTACAAAGTAGTAATATAGCTAGCGCGGACTTGACCAAAGTACACCGAAGTAGTACAAAGTAGTGATATAGCTGGCGCGGACTTGACCAAAGTACACCAAAGTAGTACAAAGTAGTAATATAGCTGGCGCGGACTTGACCAAAGTACACCAAAGTAGTACAAAGTAGTAATATAGCTGGCGCAGACTTGACCAAAGCACACCAAAGTAGTACAAAGTAGTAATATAGCTGGCGCGGACTTGACCAAAGTACACCAAAGTAGTAATATAGATGGCGCGGACATGACCAAAGTGCACCAAAGTAGTACAAAGTAGTAATATAGATGGCGCGGGCTGGACCAAAGCACACCAAAGTAGTACAAAGTAGTAATATAGCTGGCGCGGACTTGACCAAAGTACACGAAAGTAGTACAAAGTAGTAATATAGCTGGCGCAGACTTGACCAAAGCACACCAAAGTAGTACAAAGTAGTAATATAGCTGGCGCGGACTTGACCAAAGTACACCAAAGTAGTACAAAGTAGTAATATAGCTGGCGCGGACTTGACCAAAGCACACCAAAGTAGTACAAAGTAGTAATATAGCTGGCGCGGACTTGACCAAAGCACACCAAAGTAGTACAAAGTAGTGATATAGCTGGCGCGGACTTGGCCAAACCACACTGAAGTAGTACAAAGTAGTAATATAGCTGTCGCGGACTTGGCCAAAGTACACCAAAGTAGTAATATAGCTGGCGCGGACTTGACCAAAGCACACCAAAGTAGTACAAAGTAGTAATATAGCTGGCGTGGATTTGACCAAAGCACACCAAAGTAGTAATATAGCTGGCGTGGACTTGACCAAAGTACACCAAAGGAGTACAAAGTAGTAATATAGCTGGCGCGGACTTGACCAAAGCACACCAAAGTAGTACAAAGTAGTGATATAGCTGGCGCGGACTTGGCCAAACCACACTGAAGTAGTACAAAGTAGTAATATAACTGGCGCGGACTTGGCCAAAGTACACCAAAGTAGTACAAAGTAGTAATATAGCTGGCGCGGACTTGACCAAAGCACACCAAAGTAGTACAAAGTAGTAATATAGCTGGCGCGGACTTGACCAAAGTACACCGAAGTAGTACAAAGTAGTGATATAGCTGGCGCGGACTTGGCCAAACCACACTGAAGTAGTAATATAGCGGGCACGGACTTGCATTTAGTCTCTTCCCAACAAACAACAAAAAACAATATTTTTCTCAGCAAAAACCCAACATACGAAATAAAGCAATACCATACCATACCATCATACAATGATCAGAACTACTCCATTGATAGTCCTGTCACACTGACCCCAGGAGCCGCCGCGCCGCCGCATTCCGCGCTGAAAGCACCGCCTTATCTAAACTGTATGGATTCAAACCAGAATGTGTTGACCTGTCCTGTCATAACTATTTAGCTTAAATAAACTATTTAGCTTAAAAGTCCAGCTCTTGAAGGCTATGAAGGCCTAAGAATTCTACACTTGAATCGAATTAACGAATTTATCTCACTATTAGAACAAGCGAATATTTTTAGCAGAAATTAAGTGAAATGAATACCCTATTGATATTCTTAGTGAATGTTACTGTAGTTCTTATTGAAAAAAAAAACTATTTGCGTGTCACGCTATCAATATACTTATTACAATGATTGTAAAGATCAATGTTTACTTGGTAAAAAAGGTTAGCTAAAATGTTTGATGTATTTTGGACTTTAGACTGTATTTTGTAAAACAGATCACAATACGCTGGTTGCATATCGGCCAATAGGAATGGGGCCAAAAAGGTCCACATTAAATTGTGATTGATTGTTGTGAGGCCGTCCGAGGCCGAATCGATTGGGCCTTGATAAAACGCATTAGTTTTATTAGAAAAAAATTAGTAGGGGCCCCCTTCGCGTTAGATACGGCTATTTAGTTACCGTTTGGTTCATTGGCCACTTAATGGGGACAAATCATCGTTTTATTTGTTCATTTGGTTAGAAAAGTGTGAGGAATTGATATTAAAATAGCTTGGGTAATAAACAAATTCACGCCTGACCTTATTGATATTCAGTGTGAAGGGTCTTCACACTGAATATCATTTTTCTGCAGATTGAATCGCGAAACTGCTGTTAGACATTTCTTTAGGTCTGCTGTAAGACATTTCTTTAGAAATAAGCAGTGCCATGTTGTGTCGATTTCTATGTGATAATTTTCTGTTAACTTTATTGTGTACAATAAATAATAAAATAAAATAAAAATAAATAAATAAATAAACTTTAAATATTTTACCAAACCATACTACTTATACTATTACCTTTATTTTAACCAGTATTTTCATACATAAGGTATAAAAATACTGCGAATCAGTCTTTGCCAGTTTTTTCATTCGTAGTAACGACGACTCATACTTGTGATATACAAAAACCAGTAATAGGGTATGGGACTGTCCCTAAATTTACCATATTTTATGAATTATTTTTAAAATATAGATTAGTAGCAGACGATCCGCGAAGAAAAAAACAGAATCGGTTCAAAAACGAATTTACAGAGATTTTTATAAAGTTACAATATGTCTGTCTCTTTCAAAAACCATTTTTTGTATGGAGATTATATGGCATTACTAACAAACGACGTCACAAGTGGGTATGTGCCTCTCTGTCTAATCTTGAATTTCAAACCTTTATAACTCGGTCAATTTTAAAGATAGAGCAAAAATTCTTTTAATGTTCGATAGCAGAAACTAAGAAGTTTGGATTTATAAAATAAAAAAAAAGTAAAAAAGTAGTCCGATCCCCTATTCCTGTGCAGGCTGGTATTTAGCTAGCGTACTTAACCTAATTTTAACTTACCTAAAAAACTACCTATATACCTATACCATACAAAACAGTCATAGTAACAATACAAGACCTTTCACTCCGCAGGTAAATTTTATTCCAGGGCAGTACCTGTAACTTTCATTCTACTAAAACCAGAGGGTCGTTTAGACCCCTAGGGCCGTTACATGGGGACCCGTCGGTCCATAGAGGTCTATGGGAGCGCTTAGGGAACAGGAACATTACCCTAAACAACGAGTTACTAGCAATACTGAGAATTGTTATTGCTTTCCTTACTTTTAAGGCTCCAGACAGACGGGCTGCAAATTCAACTGCAATCCGACTGCCAAATGGGGTTGATGACTGGGTAAAGAAAACGAAGTTATATTTTGTCCGTCAATCAGATAAAACAAAAATATTTTTTTGTTTTATCAAATTAATTAAAACTTACTTAGTTAAACCGGTTCATAGTTTGGAGGAGAGAGTGGAGGCCCACTACGTCACTACTCGGTTTAAAATCGACTCAAGCGTGACGTCATACGCTTTTTCAACTCAATATAACTCCGAATTCTTTTTATTATGTGAAAAAATACGTGTCCAATACTTTTAATAAACTAATACATACTTGATAGGAATAGAAAAAAAAGTAGTCATTATCCCTATTGCAGTTCAGCATCTGGCATTAACTGCACACCAACTGCAATCAAACTGCACGTTGACGGGCATTGGGCATGCAGTTTCATTGCAGTCGCGCCAACTGCATACAAACTGCATCCGAACTACAATTTTGCAGTTGGATTGCAGTTGAATTGCAGTACGTCTGTCAAGAGCCTAACTGTGAGTTAATGAGCTGAATGCTGCTAGAAATAGCGTCATTCATTCTTGTTAAAAGCAGTTGGATCGGTTACCTGTTGTGTTTTACTTAGAAAGATTTTCCTAAGTTACGTGTAATGAAACTCGATTGCACAGAGTTTTATGAAAGTTTATTATGTAAAACTGTTAATGTCTATTGTAAAATTTTAAGTGTTATGCTATAGCTTTAATTGCATGCTGTGATTGCCTTCAATAGAATGTACATTGATCTATGTTTATATACTCACCGGCACATCTAACCGCCCACTCTTGTATTTCGGGTTAGTTTTAAATTACGCTTATTGTTATAAATTACAATTTAATTATTGATAATTTTAAGATAAATTAAACACACTTCAATAAACATTAAATTAACTACTTTTTAACTAACATCAGCTGTAACTAATATAAATATGTATAAAGAATCACGAGTATTCCCTGAAATGAAGGGTGGGCGGTTAGATGTGCCGGTGAGTGTATATTATGCTACTTTGTAATGTATCATTCACTGGCAGTTCTAAATAAATAAATAAATAAAACCTCTACGAAGTCCACGCTCACTTTATTACCACTCTTCTGGTAGAAATAGCGATTAATCCCACAAAAAAAAGACAATACCTACCTCTACGCATGACAAAATTACTCATTAAACAAAAAAACTCAAATAAATATTTAAAAAAATATATATAAATTGAGACATGTTATTGCTCTACTACTTAGTCTTAGTCTCCCGTCCGGGGGACGCGGGTTCGATTCCCACTACGGAAGAAATTCAAAGGTAAAGTGTTGTGTGATGTCGACCAATCCGCACTGGGCCAGCGTGGTTGACTAAGGCCTTGTCGCCCTAATTCAGGGTAGGCTCGAGCCCCTCGGTGGGGACGTATATGAGCTGTTGATTATATTGCTCTACTATAACGAACGTTAAGTTACGTCTATCATAACTCGAAGAAAAATAAGCGACAAGTGAAATAAAAAAAAATGTACCTATCTATTGCTTTCGTAATTTTTCTTGTGTGCAATAAATGGTTAAATAAATAAATGAACAACAACAACAACATCAACGGTACAGTCCACTGCTGGACTAAGAGCCTCCTCCACTCAAGTGGAGGGTTTTGCCATAATCTCCACGTTTGGCAGGCGGGTTGGAGATCGCAGATTAAAAGGTTACTGTATCAGAGAGCGCTGCTGCCCGTTCCCTGTTCAATGGGTAGTCCCTAAGTCGCCTCTTACGACACCCACGGGAAGAGTAGGGGTTGGTGACAAATGTATTCTACTCTGCCGTCACCACACGGCGCAATAAATGAACGATTGAGTAAAATTTCACTATAGCATCCTTTTAAACTAACTTAAAAAAATCTACCTATTTTCCCAAAAACGCTATGTAAATCAGTATTTAATATTCATTGAAGTCCTCAACACCTTAGACCCCTCCCTTAACGCATTAACTTTTAACACGGTACCAGGACACCATGAGATGGTGGGCCGTGAAATGTCGTTACCTGAACCCCTCATTATTTCAGGGACCTCTGGGCTCCGAGGCCTTTAATCCCCTAACAGCCTTACCGACTCGAATATCTTACGGGTGTGTTGCGTGAATGATGTTTTATGTGCCGGTCGAGTAAATATTAAAGTGATATTTTATTTGATCCCGTTTCTGTAAATATTTTTTTCTTATAAACCCATATTAAATTATAATGTACTTAACGAAAGTGTAAATTCGGAAATTCTAAAAGAATTTGATTGAATCAATCGTAAGAATTTGTGGTTCACATTCAATTTGGCGGTTTTAGCAACTCTATAAATTATATAGCGCTCGCCGGGTGGCTGCCTACTGGTCTACCAAAATATAAAACCATCGACTCGAAAGGAAGAAGAAGATAAATTATTGTATCCCGACATCCATGCTGATAATAAATTAATATTACACAGGCATCTGGCCACTTAAATCTCACTAACAGCCAACCAGCAAAAAAAGGATTTGTTTAATTAAAAAACCTGTCAATTTTACAAAATTAATTAAAAGACAACAATTTTCTTTCGTAATCACCAAAACAAGGAAACTCACCCCTTTCTTATCTTAGGATAAGCTTCTTCGTTGTTGTTTTGAAAATGGGCCAAAGTTATACATAGCAAGGATAATCCTTTGAAACAAAGGCAGTTTGCTAAAAATTTATATTGATACAAAAAATCCAGGGCGAAAGGGTGCGGTGCGGCCTAATTCGCTATCTCTCGACCTTCGCGGCGCTAACATAATAACACTAAGTCTACTAGTATAACAACTGGGGCATATCCTTATTATGCATAACAGAAGGCTAGAACGCATCATGGTTTAAATTGAAAACAGAAAGTATAAAATTAATTAATTTAGGTTGGAATCTGCAACCGTGGATGTTTCAAGATTGCTTTGGTACTCATACAGCACACATAATTTTCTAATAAAAATGGGTCGCTGTGACAAAATTGTACATAGAATTTAATTTTGTAAAATGGCACGATCAAAATATTGATCAATGAAAATCTAATAACATTTTTGGAAGAATAAAACTTGCTTTTACACAAAAAGTTGTAGCTATAATATGAAACGTATGTTACGTAGCAGATTTTTAGAATTTTTAGAATAGATTCTAGCATCAAATCTATTTATATATATTTTGTATTTATCTTCTTATCTCTCACAACTTATTTTAACTTCAAATTTTATACTGTATACTGTATGTACTAGAATTTAATTTTATTTGTTATTTGAATGTTATGTGTTTGAACTGTTGATGTGCCTAATAAATAAATAATTAATTAAATGAAACGTCATCAACAGCCCCACCGAGGAACCTCCAAGCTATCCTGTAGTAGACTACGCCGACCCAGTGCAGCATGAAACGTACCCATATAAAATTAAATATTATGCTCAGTTTACAACGTCATATGAATTTGTTTATCCTCTGTCAGTTCCTTGCTTACTCTACCACAGATTTAAAAGTACTTATAGATGTACTCTACCAAACGCTTGAAAGACAACATGACATTGTGAGACACCTACGCCTACTCGTACGCTTGTGTCGTAGTAAAACACGTTGCGAGTCACGATTTGTATGACAAGAAATTATTTAAAAGCGCATTCACCTTTGATATTATCAAACTAGAACATTACTTTCTGTGAGTACTTACTCTATCTTTTTATAACGTTACAATCTTATATTGCAGAAAAGAATATCGATAATTGCTTTTAGATTTTATTTGTGGTCTATTTTGACGTCATTGTTGCAATTTCTCTTTTATTATTATGAATAAAGTCATCAACAGCTCATATAGGGCGATTAGGCCTTAGTCATACACACACAACCTTTGAATTTCTTCGCCGGAGTGTGCCGGTTTAATCACGATGTTTTCCTTCACCGTAAGAGCGTCGAATAAACGTACATATGAATTCTAAATTCGAAAACACATTGGTACGTGGTGGGGATTGAACTCGCGTCTCCCGGATGGGAGGCAGCGACCCTAGCCACTAGACCACCGACAGACGGAATAAAGTAGTACCATAAAAATAGGTAGTACCTAACTTAATTATGTACGAGTATGTATTTGATTTGTATCGTTTGATACCTTTAATTTGTCGTTAAGTCTAGGACAAACCCGTACTTTATTTTTAAAAGGTTAAGACGTCTCGTGTACAGGCTCAAAAAATACACCTCGAACGTCAGGATCTTTGCACCGTGAATCTTTCACCCCTTCAAACTAACAAAGCCAGTGTATCCTCCCAAAGAGCATTATTGGATAAAACCTCTATCTTGCGCCTTGTAAACAGGCGGATTTTCCGTCAAACTTGACGTTATCCTTCGAGGAAGCACCGAAGAGACGCTTGGAGGAGCGCCGCGCCTTTGTCCGCAGCCTAATGAACCTTATCATGACTTTCCATCATCTAAACAGTAGTGTTTTTTAAGTCGAAACTACGGCGAAAGATTTTAGATACATTCCTTCGTCTTTTTAAAGATAATTTGCAAAAAAATATATAGAATGCCTTGTAAACATTTTTTTATTCACTTTCCTTTTTAATAAAAATATAGCATTCACTACACGTTGCCACGTTGTCAGCGATAATTTTCCGATAACTTTATGGATGTGAGTATAAGTACAAGAAAATTGTAAGTAACAAAAAATAAGGATTTTTTAATCAAGCCCAATTCTGATTAGGGACAAATTGTACGAATATCTAACATTTTTAAATTAAAACAAAAATTATAGAATTTTTCTATCTTGGAAAATGTTTGAGAACCTGTACCCTGTACCTCCTTTTTTCGCTTCAATTTTAAGTGTTTAAAACAGTCATAAATGTTTTTCTTTTTTATTATCTTATAAAAGCCTTGTAGTCAAAATGAACTAAGCTCGTCGCCTCCACACGTCAGACGGAAGCAGCCAATGTTCGGAGGGCTCGGATGAAAAGCTACGCAACAGTCTTTATCTGGCCCTCTCCTTTGTCAAGAGATTCTGGTTATTAACGTCAAAATAAAATTAAGGAAATTGTATTTCATCCGAAATGGGGATCTAGGGCTTCCTGAATTTTCTTTCCTGTTTATCGGTAAAATGGTTTGTGATGAAAAATAAGTACAGAGAAGAGTTAAAAAAAAAGCCTTTAGATCATAATAGGTGACCTGTTTCAAAGGCATTCTACTCGTTGCTGTAAAGTAATAAAAGCAATTCAAAAACAGTTTAACTATGCTGTGTAGACTTGTTTTCAGTTAAATCCGCCAGGACAGTATCATCTTGCTTTAAATATTTAAATCCAATTGGACTTGGGCAGAGTCAACCCATGAATGACGTCTACATCTTCAAAACCTAACCGATTAGAAACCACATAAGTGCTGCAGGGTCAGCATAACCACCATAGATAAAATAAATCCGCGCGATATACAAAGTGACCGCCAATAGCATACAAGTTTATGTCGCACGTAGACAAGAACTGCGTTAATATTGGCAGTTCTTTATGACATAAGTCGCATGGTTTAATTTGTCTAGAGTCGTTATGCTGACCCTGCTGCTCTCCATTTTCTAGAGCTAGTCAATAAAGTCAAGTATCAATTAGGCTAAACTTATTTACTTAAAGACTAAGTACAAAATTGTAGGGTTTCACAAAACCGAGCGAAAAATATATCTAGCAATTAACCTTAATTTTGATTTTTTCGTTTTAAAAACTCACGTCTAATTTTCTAGTGAACATTTCTGCTACCTGCAGCAAAGCAAAAAGAAAGTTATTTAAAGTTACTGGGGAAGCAGACCTAACACCTAGCAGACCTAATCCATTTTATTACCCACCTGAGAGCTCTAACAAGAACGAATGGACGGAAGTGAATGAACGAAACCAGAAGTCTGAACAATACCGAAATAAACTCATTCAATGAACTTTAGACGGCTCTGGCTTGTGTTACGGAATTAGGTTCAGGGTGCTAATATCTAGATCTAGACTAAAACTAGTAAAAAGGGAGTTTTACGTTTACGGTTTACTTTGGAAAATCGTTTACTTATAGCTTTTATGCTGAAAAGGTTTGAGAATTTTAACAAAAATAATACGTTTTGACCTTTAACAAAATTATAGTACGTAGTTAGGTAGGTAAAGAAGTACTCTACATAAGATTGGCCAGAGGCACAGACATAAAATCTTGTCTAAGGACAGACTAGAGGTTCTTAGGCAGAGAACAGAAACAGAGATTGGACGAGGTATAATAAATGATCTTATGTAGCGAACAATAAAATTGCTGCAGACACGCATTCTCGTTTATTTGAATTGTAAGCTAGAAGAAATTTTACCAATTATAATTCCACACAATTCCCAGTGCACCTTGGCCCTTACTAACACATAGAGTAAACTTGCACCGACAGAACAAAGGAAAATTGTTAATAGGTAGCTTGTAGCAGAGCCAGCCCTAATTAGACCGCACGGGTGGTGGGGCGAAACGCGATCATTTACTTACTGGAATAGAAACTTTAGAGTCAAAGGAATGCATATTTTAAAGCTAAATTACAAGAAAATTTTAAAACATATAAATAAACAAGTTATTGCCCTTCTTTTCGAGGTAAAACCATTCCACGATCAGCGTACGCCCGATTCCTATCAGGTGCTTAGGTACCCATGATAGATTCAGAATATAAGTACTTAGTTGGACACAATAAAAAGTGCACTTTCCTTTTAGTGCATGGCCCTTATTACGTAGCTCATTACAATGACTACAACAAAAATCGTTCTTAATGGAAAAGGCTTTTATTTAAATGAACATTTTTCTTTTCAATCTGGATAAATTTTATTTCGTCACCAATTAAATCACCGATTGATCCGGTAGTAATTAATTGAATTAATTGGGTCTGATTACTGAAGCATGTAACGCGACAGGCAGGGTTCCCTCTATACTCGTCCCGTCCCGTCTGTGATTGCAACGACCTGTGTCTGTCAACCTTAGAGACACTTTGTTTATCTTTGGTTTGTTTATTAACTTTATTAATTTCTTGACTAAATTCATATTTAGAATGTGAGTCATGAAGTTATTTGCTAGCCGTCCGCGCAGTTTACATTTTTGATTTATTACCGTGGTAAAAGTATCCTGTATCAATTTCCCATGAACTATGTCTTTGCAAAAGAACATGCCGATTCTTTGTGACGAAAAGGACAAATCAACAGACCCTTTTAAAGGAAAATAGTAGTTAGGCCAAATCAAATTTTCTTTTTTTCTTTATTTTTCCGAGATCTTTAAACTTTTGTTCCGCACTAATAAATTTTCCACAAAATTTTCTTTCTGACTAATCTGCTACAACAATGTAATGACCCACGGACGTCTAATGTTTTGAACCTCAAAATAGGAAATATAATAAAAGCAACACACAGCTTTACATCTGTTATGTTATTTGCTCTAGTTTAGGCAGCTATAATCTATTTTTGACCGGTTATTATACCATTGTCTACTATTTTAATTCAATAGAAACAGGTAGCACTAGTGGCAGGATGTCGCTGCCCTCGATACGATAGGTCGTGAGTTCGAGTGCCAGTTCGGAACTAGTCAGATTATTCATGTGTGTTATAGATTAGAAATTTTATTATAAATGGTTTGAAAGTTGATGAGGATTTGAGAAATGAGGGTAAGCTAAAAGCTAATTCGTTTTATAAATATCTTTTTTAGAGATTTAAATATATATATTTTATCCTCAGTTAAAATGTTTTATGGCTAGTTTGATATCAAGTCAATAAGTCTTATTTATCAATAATGAATGACATTTACAATCTTTTCCTTTTTAAAACTTTCTGATTCCTGATTTCCTGGCAGACAGTCATTGACAGAAATATTCCGGTCAAGACATATGATTTTGTCACAATCCTTACTAATATTATAAACGCGAAAGTTTGTAAGTATGGATGTATATAGGGTTGCCAGGTCTTAAAACAGAAAAGCCGGACTGACCAGCCAGCTTAGCCGGATATTTGGGTAGTGAGACCCTTATTTTAGTCTTCACACGACAATTTGTTAAAGTTAGACTAGGCTTTCTTATCATTAAATCTTAAATTTTAATGAAGCAGCTTTAGGTGAAATTAAAAAAACCTAACGAAAGCCGGATATCGTCTAATTTGGTCGGACACGAAACCAAAAAGCCTGACTGTGTCCGGCTTTATCCGGACGTCTGGCAACCAGATGTATAGATGGATGTTTGTTACTCTTTCACGCAAAAACTACTGAATGGATTGGAATAAAATTTGAAACAGAGATAGGTACCCTAGAATAACATAAATACATACATACTTACATAGGGTACTTTTTACGGGAAAAAGTCTTATTCCCACAGGAAAATCTTACACAACGCGAGCGTAGCCGCGGGCAGACAGCTAGTATGTAATAAATAAAAAAGTACATGTTATCCTAAATGACTAATTCAACTTTGACTTTGACCATACTGTGGGCGTGGAGGGACACTGACCCAAAGCAATATTCGTATAAGCCCAATAATTTCTTTGCGTATTCTGGAAGTGACACACGGCTCTAGTATTCGTGTTAGTGGCTTATCTCGGAAGCATTAGCATTTCACTAGGATCTCGATAGGGTCGCTTGGTTTCACTTTTTCAAACGGCACCATTATAACCGGTTCCTAACTTATGATGATGTTTACTAAGCAAATTGGTATCTAAAATTATGTGTGTAACTGTCACTATGACATGGTATAATATATAGTTATCTGTCATGCACTGGTGTATGTTAGAACCTAATTTTGATGTCTAGAATGTCTAGGAGACGGACATCTCTTCTGAACCGAAACGATAGGTAGTGTTACAAAACTAAAGTGCTTTTACCATATTCTTGTCACAATATTTGTTGAGAAGTTTATTCTTTATCTAGCTGTGATCTCTTTGCCGGTGTTTAGAAAAAAAACAGGCTTAACTTTTTTTATTGCAACGAACAAACAAAGTGGCATCCATCGAATGAATCAGTTGACACTGAATGCGGACACTTCAGATTCTTCTTCGTCGAGTGGGTCTCACTAATATTATAAATGTGAAAATATATTTGGATGTTTAGATGTTTTGATATTTGGATGTTTGTTCCGCTTTCACGCCTAAACTACTGGACGGATTTGGAAGAAATTTGGAATGAAGATAGTTTGTAACCTGGATTAACATAGAGGATACTTTTTACGGGGAAAATCTTACATAGCGCGAGCGTAGCCGCGGGCGGACCGCTAGTAAAGTTATAAAGTCAACAACCGACCTCAGTAACCCCGGTATCAGTGTTACAGAGCCGCCAAAAGCCACTGACTGACCCTAACCGAGGACAGTTTTACAAAAAAAAATATGTTTGACTACCATTTATGTTTGACCACAATTTCCCTCCGGGATTCGAACCCAGTCTCTGCTAGAAGCCGTTTTTGGGAATTGGAAAGGAGTGACGACTTACAGCAATATGGAAACTATAGGTAGAAGAACGCTTTACGTATCAACAGGGCATAGACAACGAGCACAAAGCATGCCCTCACTTTGTCAACTGTTTACTCAAGCAGAAACTCTGTACATAACCTTACAGTGCAAGAGGGTTGCAAGCGCAAGCGCAGAGAAAGCAGTTCGCAGCGGCTTCCCTTGTGACTAATCCATTATTAACCCGTCTCGTTGCAGTGCAGCTCCTTGCAATAAAGTGCACCTTGTTGCGCCAAGTGTACTATAAAACATTGCAAGCTAGCATAGCATAAACGTGTCAGAATGAAGTGTTGAAGACAAGAAGGGATTTACAAAATGTTATTCAGAGAGTGACTATAATTCTTGTGGTAGGATATGTATATATATTAGGAAAATTTTACTCATAATTCTACAAAAACATAGCATAGTTTTTATTTTATACCAGCGAGAAGTTTGCTGGACAAAGCGCAATCCATTAAGTTCTAAAAACAGTTGTTTAAATTATTTCCAATATAGATCATACGTTTTCACAAGATGCCTAAAGACCAATACTAGCAATAGGGTTTTACCACGCTTGTGTCGAAAGTACGAGAGATTAACCTCTTATCATGATAAGCTTCCTAAGTAAGCACATAAAGTTGGGTTAGGCAACAGGAGGAGGCATAGTTTGCCTCGAGCGCCTGCTGTATTTGGAACAAAGTCACTTACCTTGTAGTCTACATTGACATAGATTCTGCTTACTTTATAAGTCTTATAAAACAACTAGGCCTATTAAGAGTTGTGGTAACTTTATGAACATTGTAGTTCTTTCTCTGTTCTTTTTAACAAAATCAGTTCGCGATCCACTGAACACTTTATAACCAACCAATTCTGTACGTTTTTAGAAAAAGTTTTAAAGAAGTTTTGAAAATACTATTTTATGGAACATTCTTGCATACATTATGTTAAAATCTACAAGTAAGTTCAAAGGTTTGGTATTTCGGGATGGAGATGTAACTGAGAATTAAAATAGGCTAGGCTACTTTTCTGACGGGTTCTCGAATGGAGACCGCGTCTCGGGAAATGTAGTGTGGGACGCCCCCCTGGCAGGTAGACTGATGACCTGAGGAAGGTCGCTGGTGGGGGCTGGATGAGGAAAGCGGGTGATCATGCGCTTTAGCGTACCCTTGGGGAGGCCTACGTCCAGCAGTGGACTGCAATAGGCAGATTGATTAATTGATTGATAGAAGCGACTTTTTACATCAGAAAAAATCCTACGCGGGAGTAGTTTCAGACAAACAGCAAGAAAAAACGCTTTCAATCAACACATGTATTGGTACTAAAAGGAACTACAAAATAAAAACGTGAATATTCTTAGTTGAGTTCCCAGTTTTCAACACTTACAACACATCGTTTGGAAATTCCGAAACACCGGTGATTCGCACTTCAATCCAATTGAACGAAAAACGAATTCGTTTTAGCAAAAGCGAATGCAATTGTAGGACTCGATTGGATCCTATTCGAGCGTGAACATATAAAAAAGACGGATAGTTTGCAAATCAGGCACAGGACCGCGATGAAAACTGGAAAACAAACGAAAGGCATTTTCTTTTTCAAAGAATGACTATAGTAGTTATATACTATTCCATTAAATTAATGTTTGAAAACCCTCGTTAAGTTTTATCACATTTATAACAGTCTGTAGAGGTATAAGTATCGACTTTTCACTTACCTCTAAAAATTGCTGGCTAGGTACAACCAGGGACCGGACTACCCGTTGAAAAACCCCTTCAGTCGTTAGGGTTTTAAGTATTTACAGAATTATAATTAAAATAAATATATGAGATAAAGAGATAAAAGTGTCTTTATTCGAAGTAAGATTTAACAAAATAATTTTTCGACGTCAAAGCAAGATGGGCCCGTTCACTACAAGTGTACGCCTTCTGTGGAGAAGAACGGCCAGAAGTATGTTTATCAGATTCCTTGATAGGATTACCCTGTTGAGTTTGCAAACGTTATAATTATAGCATAATAAGAGTACGAGATATCGTTGATCAAAATCGTAAAGGTTCCAGTCCCTGGGTACAACGATTTAGAAATATAATTTTAACATTATTTCAGCCTTACATTTCAGTTTCGTTCCAGTAATGTTCTTTAATCTCTGATAAGATTTTCAAGACAGCAAAATAAAAATTCGCTCTTAAGCTAGAATTTCTTTAGTTGGTTGAATTTTACAATCCCGTTTGTTACAGAGTGCATTTTTCGCTCATCGTCATCAGTCGATAGTTTTTCACTGCGATGTGATCGAGTGCACACAGCTGCAATAGGGTTGTCTCATCATCTTGAATCTGGATTAAGCTTATAAAAGTCACACGTCTTGTTTTGGCTCTGTAGCCTAGCTGGTATTAGTGCCTGCCTTCGAAACTCAGAGTCTTAGGTACGAATCCCGCCGAAATAAAATATTTGTGTGATGGGCACTTCTTGTTTTTGATGTTGTATACAAGTTTTATTTAACTATTACTATATGTATATATAACATCAAAAACAACAAGTGCCCATCACACAAATATTTTATTTCGGCGGGATTCGTACCTAAGACTCTGAGTTTCGAAGGCAGGCACTAATATGATATTACATCAGAGACAGCTGATGTGTCTGATTTCCGTGGTATAAGCCTAGTTTGGGATCAGACCTATATGCTGATGACTTCACATATTTATTTATCAGTGCTTTTATCCACAACTATATAACTATACTTTTAATTTTCTCGGTGTTCCCAGCCCTGTAAGAGTGAGAATGCAGTGAAATCGAACGCGATCAGACATAGTAATAAAGTGAAATGATTTACGGTAGAACCGTGCGACTGCGCAGTGCGCAGCCACCTCTCTGTCACTATCACTCGACGATTACAGGGAATACTGGCTTTATTTTATTATTTTATATTTTTTTAAACATTTTATATTAATGCGAGTACGGTTATGAATACCCGCTCTTGAAGTTAAGTTTAAATATCTCCGATAATACTAATATAACATAATGTTTACTTTACCAAAATGACTACTGCCCCAAATGTCTATTTTCCCATTATGAGCACTTTCCCAAAAAAGTCAACTTTCCGATCTCCAGAGCATAGGGGTTGAAGAGCAGAGGATTCTTTTTTTTATTTATTGGATTATAAAAGACAGGGTAGTAATAGCATCTATTGTATCGGGGATTTCCGGAAAATAAAGGACATTTTCTTCGAACCAGCCAAGTTTTAAGTTTTCGTAGTTCTGGCATAGTACAAAGCGATTTGTTTGCAGAAACAGCAACCTCTATTTCAGAATAAACAAACAACAAAAACTCAAAAACTTCTAATTAGGACCTGTGTTTTACTGTTTACACAATAACTGAACAAATTCATAATTTTGACAAATGCTCGTCCAGAATAGCGCCAAAGACAAATGCATAACTTGTGCAAATAAGTATAAAATGTACGTTAGATTTTGCCTTAAGAGCGAGCCACCACCAACTATCATAATAATGATCTATTGATTAGCTAATCAGCTGATTATGTTGAAACTGCTAATTAGTGCAAAAACCCTGTGAATGAAGTATGTTATAACCAATCTTAACCGTGACTAATTTGCGCTCAAGTGATTGATTAGCACCACCCACCACGCAGGGTTCGTGAGCGCGACTGAATTATGAAGTTATTACCTATTCAAGGCAGCCTTCTAGATTCAGTACTAATTCAGATTATTATGACTAACGGGGAGAGACCACGGGAACCAAGGGTAATTTACAAGTTTAAATAAAAACTATGGATAAAACGGGGCAACTCGTTCAATAGACGGAGAGGCGATAAACAAATGGGATGACGTCATCTTGTTATTAAATTATTGCAGCGAGACTAATTATGAATTGATATGGTTTTTGTATAATTATAATATGAAAATAAATGATAAACAAATAAACATGTTTCGTTTTTCAAAGTTTATTAAACAAATATTTTAGCGGTGATGATCGAAACATCTTGTTACGTGTTAAAAAATATTTAAAAACATGGGTCGCCTCGGCGTAGTTTATCTACAAAATCGAACTTTAACGTTTTTGCAAATGGCCCAATTTGTTATAAGGCTGTATTTTTTACGATAAGTTAGTCTATAGAACTGCTATGATTTTATTGTTTTTGTAAATATTTGGACTGTAACGGGCCGTTGATGATGATGATGTTGATATATTTGTTGAAAACAACTCAAAGTTAAATATTCTCGTTACTAAGTATATCTAATCTCCTGATATTTCGTCGGAGAATCTTTAAACCCTGAATAGAATCATATTTAAATATCCAATAGAATCACGGAAACAATACTGGCCTATCACTAAAACGATCCACGTCAGTTTGTCGACTTAATTAATAAGGCCAGCATTCTAATTGCGTCTTCGATTAAGGCCGCTGTTATAGCCTCTGTTAACTCTGTCAATATTTGGCTAATTCCGAACTACCGGCATCTAGACTCGATTTATGGGAAATAGCGTTGGAGTTAGAAAATATTGAATCTTAAGGAACTTATGTTGGGAAGGAAGGAATAATATAAATCGATACGTGTTGTCTTTAACTTCAATTAATAAATAGCAATGTAGAAATTAGTCTTCAGATTGCATGTTTATCACACAAAACTAATGAAATAGGTGAAATAAATCAAGACTGATTTTATTGAAAGACACTTAGGTTCCTCTTAGCAAGAATAAAAATAAAAATATATATACCTATTAAAAGTCGTAGTATTGAAGGTTACGAAAATACTTGAAGGATCCGAAGATAAAATGTTAGTAAAGCAGACAGACTTGCTCCAGGGACCAGGGTGCAAACGTCAACGCGACACATGTGTTAGGTGTCTGGTAGAATGTAGGTCGAGTCACCTGCCCTCGGCTTCAGTAAAGAAAAACAAAAGAATAACGTCAGTAGTTACGATTTTACGTGTGTAGTTGATAAATATTATACTGAATCACACGTAGCTATTCAAACTTATCGTACACTAAAGAGTGTCGGCGGTCTAGCGGCTAGGGCCACTACTGCTTGGCTTGATGTTTCCCGTCCGAAAGACGCGGGTTCGATCCCTACGTACGTCAATCAATCAATCAATCAGCCTATTGCAGTCCACTGTTGGACGTAGGCCTCCCCAAGGGCACGCCAAAACGCACGATCACCCGCTTTCCTCATCCAGCCACCACCAGCGACCTTTCTCAGGTCATCAGTCTACCTGGCAGGGAGGCGTCCCATACTACGTTTCCCGAGACGTAGTCTCCATTCGAGAACCCGTCTGCTCCAACACTCATCGGTTCTGCGACAGACGTGGCCAGCCCACTGCCACTTCAGCTTGCTGCACTTCTGGACGATATCAACTACCTTGGTCTTCTGCCGGATGATTTAGATAGATAGAGAAGAAATTCAAAGGTTACGTGTGAAGTCCACCAACCCATGAGACAGAGAATTAGCAAAGTCCTTATAATACAGTAGTTTTGACCTTTGAACTTCCAGTGCTTTGGATAAGTTGCATAAAACGCACACGCCAACTATTTTAGCACTAGAGCAGAATTAATTAAGCACATGCCCCGGATCAAATGCTTATATTTTGCTTTTGCAGTTTGGCTTAATCCTATTTCCAGTCCAATTAGTTATTCGTTTCAATTGTAGTTCATTCATTAGCCACTAATTTAGTCATGCAACTGTCTATTTATGAATAATTTTACATTAAATCAACAGGAATATTAAAGGAGCGTCGGTGGTCTAGTGGCTAGGGCCGCTGACTCCCGTCCAGGAGACGCGGGTTCGATTCCCACCACGTACCAACGTGTTTACGAATTTCGAATTCATATCGTTTATTCGACGCTCTTACGGTGAAGGAAAACATCGCGATGAAACCTGCACACTTCTGCGAAGAATATCAAAGGTTTGTGTGACGGCTCCGTAGCCCAGGTGGTAGTGTATCTGCCTCCGACGCACAGGGTCGCGGGTTCGAATCCCGCCCAGGGCTAACATTCGTGTCACGGAGACAATTTGTCTCCGTGGATGAGCACTTGTGTTTGCCTTGTGTCTGGTTGTTGTTTATTTATATAAGTCTGTATTTATCTACTTATGTAATGTATATCAGCTGTCTGGTACCCATAGTACAAGCTCTGCTTAATTTGAAATCAGATGGTCGTGTGTGAAGATGTCCCTACATATTTATTATTATTATTTATTTATAAAAAAAATACAAAAAAAAGGCCACCAACCCGCACTGGGCCAGCGTGGTCGACTAAGGCCTAATCGCCCTAATTCAGGGAAGGCTCAGTGGGGACGTATATGAGCTGTTGATGATAATTAAAAACAAAGTACTTATTATAAAATTTAATTAGATAATCATGATTTAGCTTAAAAGAAAAACAAGAAATTGTGAAAACTCACCGACAAAAGAAAATCACTCCTATAATAATAAAAACGTGTGTCAGATCATTTTTACTGTCGAGTCTACAAATAATGGAACATTACTTCCATCTATTCTATAAAAGTTTCGCAGCAAGATACAACTTCAGCTATGAAAGTCATTATTTACCTATAGCTTGTTATCTCTGCAATGTTTTATGGCAAACTTGCACAACAAAAGATATTGTTTCAAACTAAGTAGAAGTGATGTCGCTTGAACTCGCGCAACACACTGAAAAGTTCATTCCAGACTCCCGCTTGCGGGTCAATCTTAAAACTCCAGGACAAACCGTTTTCTTTTACTTTAAAAAATTCAAAGAGTTCTCTACCAAAGAGCAGCCGTAAGAAAATGTTGTTACTTCTCTGTACAAAGATGTAATTTCTATATATTGTACATTTTCTTCTTTAATGACCTGTCTTGTTCCTTTGTATGTAGTAAAGTATTCATTCATTAATTTAAAAGCACACAGAATTAATATATAGTACTAAATTATATGGAATCAAATACTTATATATTTAGTACACAACTAAACTAACGCATTAAATTACACGAATCAAGGAAATATAGTTACTTACGGCAAATAATATACGTCGAAGTAACTTCTATGTATTGTCTGACTGTCTTTTATTTATTTTGCCTTTATAAATAGGCATTTAAGCATTATTGCAGATGACATGTTTAGATAATCGTTTTTGTTTTAAACTGTTGCAGGTGGTGAGATGAACTATCGGTTAATTAGACAAGACCAGTAATTAAATGTCACTCAAACGCATCTGCACATAAATTCAACAAAGTACGCAAACAGGCTCTTTGTTACAACGTATTTGCACAACAAACATTCAACGAAGTAGTTGAGCTAATTTGCAGGTGCAAAAACATTAATTCAATACAATACAATATTAATTCATGTTAATGCTGATGATTACGACGTAATGCTGAACAAACTGCTCTTATAGCAAAGAAACTGCCAACTTTTTGATGACTGTATAAAAAAATATAGTTATCTACTGTCGATAAATACCTGGCTTTCAACCAGACAAATTTAATTTGTGACCATGGCAAGGGAATAGACCAGTCAATATCAACACAAAAAAGGACAAACATCGCAAACGCGCATATAACTACGATTTGGCTTTCAACCAGACAAGTTTAATTTGTGACCATGGCAAGGGAATAGACCAGTCAATATCAACACAAAAAAGGACAAACATCGCAAACGCGCATATAACTACGATTTGGCTTTCAACCAGACAAATTTAATTTGTGACCATGGCAAGGGAATAGACCAGTCAATATCAACACAAAAAAGGACAAACATCGCAAACGCGCATGTAACTACGATTTTTTTATATGTTGTTAGGTTCCTTGAGAGTAGTTAACACCCAAGTTTGCAACTCTGAAAACCCTGTGCTACCCAAAAACCTCGAATAACCGCGAAAAACGCTGACCCAGAACAAAGTGAAGACCTTGGCATCAGTCACCACCTCTGTGAAAGTATTTAACAAGAGAGTTGACGTTGATCCCTTTACCATATTCCAAAGAATCTGCGTCACAAAACAATCAGATGAACAATTGAAGCAGCACCAGGACCATTAGTTAAGCCAGTACGTGTGTTTGAATATGACCCAAACACAAAATATACACTTTTCTTTTTTAAAATAGCCTACCTTTGACAAGCTGTATCTCTGCAACTAATTGACCTAGAGTGCTGGAGTTAATGAAAATTTAGTTAGCTTTATTAAATTATATGGCAAACATACTTGAAAAACGCTTTCTTAGGGTAGTTTTTTCGAAAAAACTGAAACAAGTGCCAAATTTTCGAGCACCATGGGGGTAGCACAGGTTTTTCAGGGTTGCAAACTTGGGTGTAAACTACTCTCAAGGAACCTAACAACATATAAAAAAATCGTAGATACATATGCGCGTTTGCGATGTGTGATGTCGATATTGGGTAATGAATGATTTCTGCTTATTATCTGCTTATTATGTATGAATCCAAGAACCCAACTGTAAAGATCAGAGTCATAAATTCGTGATACCCCAAATCCCAGACTTTATAGTGGATTCTCAGAACTTTCGATTTAAATAGGCATTGTTATTCTTCTGATCGAGTCTTCATCATGTGTGTAATATCAGCAACTGATCTCACAAACCCTAGTGTCACTGTTATACAGCTGCTAAATGATTACTTCCGTGGACAGAAGCTGGCACAGAGAACAAAGGATATAGTCAGGTCAGGCTGCTTGAAATGGTTTGAATCTTCTCAAGAGATTTTTTATATTTATATGCAATTTTGTTCGGTAAACTGTATGGTTTACCGAACTGCACAATTATGCGAAATTTCATGACAAAGCATAAACCTGGCCTGACTATATCCTTTGCCCTCTGTACCAACGGCTTAACGTGACATGAAACCAAACTCTTGCTTTAAAGAAGACCCCAATCTCGTTGAGGAACAATAAACCAAACTTGAACACGACACTAGATAGCGATTTCATTTCCCGTCCCAAAGTGGTCCAATGTAAACAGTTTACTGTGCACTGCGCTTTTTACGCCGTGACGTGTTAATTTTAGACTCACGCGCAGCGAAGCATCCGCTAGAGAGCGCGTGCGCTTATTCACGGCTCCTTTCTGCTCCTACAGCTGACTGACGCACGTCTTTGTGTTGGTTTCCTGTCGGTTACGTCTTTGTAAATCGATAACAATTATATCAAGATATGAGTAATGAACAGGGAAATTCGCCAGAGAGCATAATTACTGACATAGCTCAACTAATAGTAACTGTCTGTCATTACAGTTGTGGGTTATCTGATGTAGGACTACCGGGGCAGACCAATTTTAGAAAGAAAACCACTAAGTATAGGTTGCCATTAAAAAAAGTGGAGAGACAATATTCGTACGGTCGGTGAACACCTGAAACATATGCCTAGATGTGGTTATTTAGCTGTCTCAGGTAATTTTGTAACCTATATAGTACAAGAGCTACAGTGGATGGAAGAGACTTTCTTCCTAGTCATAATGACTACAGTGACTTGCAATAGAAAATGCTTGCCTGTGTCCTGCTGTGATCTGCTGTCATCTAATGGAATATCATTTGTGTGTGGAAAAATAAATGGTTTTTCTTATTACACTGCAAATATCATGCGGCTATTGACTACGAGGTCCAGGGTAAAATCATACCTAAAAGACGTCAATTACTTTTTACTTAAAAGTAACCAAAAAAGAAAAATTTAATACAAATGATAAAAAAAATATCTCTACTTTCTTTATCACTAGCGGACCGCCCGCGGCTACGCTCGCGTTGCGTAAGATTTTACCGTAGGAATAAGACTTTTTCCCGTAAAAAGTATTTTATGTGTTAATTCAGGTTACAAACTATCTCCATTTAAAATTTCATCCAAATCTGTTAAGTATTTTAAGCGTGAAGGAGGAACAAAAATCCAAACATCTAAACACATCCAAATACATTTTCACATTTATAATATTAGAGTGATTTCCCATTTCTTACACGAAGCAATTTAATATTTGATCAGTTAAGCTAAGCTAGTTAGAAACGCCGCCGCCTGACTCCCGAAGCTAACGATGGATCTAAACTAAATCAATAACCGATATTATCACAGCACTTATTGGATTATTATGAAGGTGGGTAAATATTGGCGTATGCTATCACGGACAATGCCATAAAATAGGTGATAGTAAACTTCCAGCTATAAATATGTACATAAAGATACAATTATGTAACCAAATGAAGTTTATGATTAAAAGCTTTGAATCGTAGCAGTTTTGCATTCTTGCTTTCTAACAAACCTTTCTGAAGCACGGTGAACACTAGATTGCCCACCTACACAGGAAAATCTGGTTAGCTAACGTTACGAAGTTATCACTGTAATCCATTCCAGAGATCTGCTTTTTATCAAGCAAAAACTAATCCTGGAGGTGACTTCGCTCCGATCCATCCCGAAAAGCCTAGGAATAACAAAATCATGCACTTATAGTCAGACTAGCTTCCAACTTTCTTCACGATTTCGATACTTTCGGCAGAATCCAGAAGTAGATACTGTAATGGTTGGCACATTCAGCTAGACACTCACATTATGAGTACCGCCCTTTCTACTATGGGATAAAGGAGCGCTCTTAAAGGTGTTCTTTTCCAGCAGAATGTACCGGCTACTTACTGTACCAGCTCTGGAATTTTCCTCAAGAAGAAGCGGCTAACTTGCCAAACCGACCCAAATTACAAAACTAAACAACGACTGTACGGTGTGCAGTAGCGTCCTTGGTCGGTTTAGTTATCTACATCCGAAAATACCCGATCGCTGGCACACCGGCCGTCGACTCGGCGACGCAACGTGCGATAAAGAATTACAGGTGCGATATTTACGACCGTGTTGTAATTTCACTTCGACTTTTACCATTTTACTCTTTCAAACAAGAATTTCGAATATTTACTGCGTGAAGTTTTTGATATACGAGGAGTTATGATTACCGAAACATTTTTCTAAGTAGCGAGATAGCCTGTTTTCTCGGTTTAGAAACTTTGCGGATATTTTTGATCAATCATTCACTGTTACGTTCAATGTTATGTAAAATGACAGAGTTATTTGTGAGTTGTTTTTTCAGTGAGATGAAAAAAATACCCTAAGACTTTAATATTTTCAGAGATAATAAGATTTTGGATCTCATGTAAGATCCTTGAGAATGAGATTAATTTGCCACAGAACCGATACAAGTTCAACGAATTCCTTACTTATCGACAATTACGTGAGCCTGAACAATAGTCGCGACGGCCGAATGCGCGTGCGCGTCGAAGGTGCGTCTCCTCGAGTCGCCCATTTAGATAAAAACGCGATAACTTGCCTTTTGTTGTCGTCGATAATGCACTTTTCCATTCTGTTCAACAATTTTTTAGTAAATTACGTATGTCTAAATTTTGTTTTGTTTTTATTGTTACATTCGTGTGTGGTCTGTAAGGCCGGAACGGAAATGAAAAATTTGAGATATTATGTACCGTTGATCGGGTTTTATAACTTTACTAATATTATATGGCAGATAAAGCGTCGGTGGTCTAGTGGTTCGGCCGCTGTCTTCCGTCCAGAAGACGTGGATTCGATCTCCACCATACGTGGCAATGTGTTTTCAAATTCGTACGTTTATTCGAAGGTTGTGTGAAGTCGACCAATCCGCACTGAGCCAGCGTGGTCGACTAAGGCCTAATCGCTCTAATTCAGCGTAGGCTCAAACCCCTCGGTGGAGGGGACGTATATGAGCTGCTGATGATTATATGGCAGATATAGATAATTTCATTAGTTGAAAAGAACCATTGTAGGAGGACAAGGAAAGCCTTGAGCTGACTGTCAAAATTTGACATTATTTAATAGTAGTTAGATGACGAGATGGAATGCAGGCTCTTTGAAGGTATCCTAAGGTATTTATTTAATGGTTTCAAGAGAACAAAATACCTGAAGCCAGAAGCCCTCTACAACCAAAAGACGTCCACTGTTGGACATAGGTTCGGAATTCATATAGTACTACCTACGCATAGGTCTCTTTCTAAATAGACAGGTAAGTATTCCATCTTTTTGCAAAATCCAGTTTAGTTAGATCATCGTCATCATTATAATTTGCTTGCTCTTAATCATAAATCCATATTACCCCAATTTAGTAAGATATATACCTATAGTTATTTAAAACAAAAATCATAACATACACACGGTTATTTATAATTGAATAAATAAATATTTTCAATGGAATTGTCTACCCCATTGACGCAAGAATACTATCAATATGTCGCCATGCTGCGCCCACGCAGCACGCTCATTGCTTTCTCTAGGCCCGCCTGTGTTTAGCTACGTGACTAATATAGACCTTTCAATGCCTTTTCAGAAAATAATATCTATTGGTAATATTTATCAATGTAGTTTGGTGGTTTTTACTAGGTAAAAATTGGCTAACCACATTGACTTGCCGATAGAACATAGAAACACTGGCGTATCAGGTAGGATAGATTAGGTTTCATTCTTTTTATTAGATAAATCTTTCAAAATGAAACTTGTATAATTAAAGTTGATAAAATAAGTAATAAAACCTAATAGAGAATTTTGAATTGAAATTACATATCCACATTTTTAAGCGTCGCCGGTTGTGTAGTAGCTATAGGCTCTCTGGAGACGCGGGTTCGATTCCCACCACTATGCAAGCACGTGGCAAGCACTAACGTGTTTTCGTATTTAGAATTAATATGAACACTTATTCGACGATCTTATACGGTGAAGGAAAACATCGTGAGGAAACCTGCACTCTCCTTGCAAAAGACCAACCCGCAGTGGACCAGCAGCGCGGTCGACTTAGACCTGATGGCCCTAATTTACGGTAAGCTCGAGCCCCTCGGTGGGGACGTATAAGAGCTGTTGATGTGATGATATATCCTAAAAGGAAAGCTATCCATGCAGTTAGCTTTAAAAGCTTTTTATAATTCTAGAACAAAATTTAAAAATAAAATAACGTATCTACATTTTACTGTCTTGCCTTATTATTATCGTTTTTGTATACCTCTAAATAGCTAGGAACATAGCTAAGATTGATACAATATTCAAAGTACCCGAGTGCGTGCACTAACGGCCAACTGTTGGCCTCTTTAACTTTGGATTAGCGTCGGCCGGCCGTGAATTATAGATGCATCTGCATACTCCATTACGGGTTCGATTCCCGATGTTTGTTACGGCCGTTTGTTCGAAAGTTGCGTGCTGGCAATAACTTAAATAAATTACGAGAAGATTAGCTTTTGTAAGAGTTAAACATTATGTGTTTTTAGGGTTTCGTACCTATAAGGAAAAACTAAATCCTATAACAAAAAAAATGGCTGTACTAGCTTGAACCTGACCTCTCTTTTTACGATATTTACGAGGGCTGATTGATAAGTTTCCGAAACGACAAAGAAAAACTTTAAAAATCTATTTAAAATAAATTTATTTCTCAACGTAGTTTCTTTCTACCTCGATGCATTTAGTCCAGCGCTTCTCCAATGCCGTTACACCAGTTTGATAAAATGTTTTCTCCAACCCCTCAAAATACTCGTCTACGGCAACAATGACTTCTTCATTTGATGAAAATCTCTGGCCACCTAACCATTTCTTCAGGTTTGGGAATAAGTGGAAGTCACACGGGGCCAGATCCGGGGAATAGGGTGGATGCGGTAGCAATTCGAACCGCAATTCATGGAGTTTGGCGACTGCAACCATTGACGTGTGTGCAGGTGCATTGTCATGATATTTGTTTTTTTTTTTAGTATAAAAAATAAATAAAATATGTTTTATTCTCTATAAAGTGTATCATTTACAATTCACAGTGACCGGTGCCTCCTTGTAAGCTTGTGTGCCTGTGTTAGGAGACACCGCTCTTCCATCCTATATGACAAACAATGTAACGAGAATAAGTAAATCTTAATTACAATACACAGAAGTTAAACATTTAGCTAATATAGGTACGTAGTGTAAGTAACAATGTTTCAGCTTAAATTTTTAGGTTTTAGGTGCATGTACGTAAGTGCGTGGATGCATGTGTGTGTGTGTGTGTGTGTATGTGTGTGTGTGTGTGTGTGTGTGTGTGTGTGTGTGTGTGTGTGTGTGTGTGTGTGTGTGTGTGTGGGTGTGTGTATGTGTGTGTGTGCAAGAGCATGAGCATGAGAGTATGGGAGTATGGGAGGAACTGTTGAGTGGTCAGCCCTACGACGATTACGTCTTGGGATCAGGTTCATTATACAAAACAGTAATATCTACTTTAATGTCCACTGACCATTCAACAGTTCCTCCATACTTAGCGTGCGTATGTGTGTGTGCAAGAGCATGAGCATGATCATAGGAACATGGGAGGAACTGTTGAGTGGTCAGCCCTACGACGATTACGTCTTGGGATCAGGTTCATTATACAAAACAGTAATATCTACTTTAATGTCCACTGACCATTCAACAGTTCCTCCATACTTAGCGTGCGTATGTGTGTGTGCAAGAGCATGAGCATGATCATAGGAACATGGGAGGAACTGTTGAGTGGTCAGCCCTACGACGATTACGTCTTGGGATCAGGTTCATTATACAAAACAGTAATATCTACTTTAATGTCCACTGACCATTCAACAGTTCCTCCATACTTAGCGTGCGTATGTGTGTGTGCAAGAGCATGAGCATGATCATAGGAACATGGGAGGAACTGTTGAGTGGTCAGCCCTACGACGATTACGTCTTGGGATCAGGTTCATTATACAAAACAGTAATATCTACTTTAATGTCCACTGACCATTCAACAGTTCCTCCATACTTAGCGTGCGTATGTGTGTGTGCAAGAGCATGAGCATGATCATAGGAACATGGGAGGAACTGTTGAGTGGTCAGCCCTACGACGATTACGTCTTGGGATCAGGTTCATTATACAAAACAGTAATATCTACTTTAATGTCCACTGACCATTCAACAGTTCCTCCATACTTAGCGTGCGTATGTGTGTGTGCAAGAGCATGAGCATGATCATAGGAACATGGGAGGAACTGTTGAGTGGTCAGCCCTACGACGATTACGTCTTGGGATCAGGTTCATTATACAAAACAGTAATATCTACTTTAATGTCCACTGACCATTCAACAGTTCCTCCATACTTAGCGTGCGTATGTGTGTGTGCAAGAGCATGAGCATGATCATAGGAACATGGGAGGAACTGTTGAGTGGTCAGCCCTACGACGATTACGTCTTGGGATCAGGTTCATTATACAAAACAGTAATATCTACTTTAATGTCCACTGACCATTCAACAGTTCCTCCATACTTAGCGTGCGTATGTGTGTGTGCAAGAGCATGAGCATGATCATAGGAACATGGGAGGAACTGTTGAGTGGTCAGCCCTACGACGATTACGTCTTGGGATCAGGTTCATTATACAAAACAGTAATATCTACTTTAATGTCCACTGACCATTCAACAGTTCCTCCATACTTAGCGTGCGTATGTGTGTGTGCAAGAGCATGAGCATGATCATAGGAACATGGGAGGAACTGTTGAGTGGTCAGCCCTACGACGATTACGTCTTGGGATCAGGTTCGGTAATACAATACAGTAGTACCCACTTAATTGTCCACTGACCAGTCAACAGTTCCTCCATATATAGCGTGTGTGTGGGTATGTCTGTGTATTCTGCATGAAGTACAAGATTAAGACTTATGTTCCAACAGTTGTTCTACATAATTATAATTTTTATTTTTTAGCCATTGAGTTATTATTTTTTTAGATTCGCAATACGTTTTATTATAGATGTCAAGTGTTTTGTTTAATTTATTAAACAGGTATGACGATCGTTTATCATACTGCCTGCAGGCAAAAGTTGAACGTGTTTCAGGTATTTTCACTACAGTATCCTTCCGCCTCCTATTGTTTATATTTGGATCATAAGTAATAGATTTGTGTTTTCTAAGTATAGTGTATAAAATATACAACTTTCTTACTGAGAGTAGATTTGACAGTTTATATAACATTTCAGTTGAGAATCTAGCCTTTTTGAAATATATTATTTTTATTAGATTACGTTGAGCTCGTTCTAGTTCTAAAAAGCGAGTTTTAGCGGCTCCTCCCCAAACAGGTATGCAGTAGCTTAAAACAGACTGTGCCAAGGATATGTAAATTTCACGCAAAAGATCCCTCTCAGTGTCCTGAGACTCAGAGGCCCGTCCCGGCACCACGTACCTGAGTATTTTAAATATCCAGTTTAACCTTCTCATTCTTTGGGTTACATGCTCGAGGTGAGGGTACCAAGAGAGCCTCTGATCCACAAGGACTCCCAGATATTTTGTTTGCGTGACCTTCTGAATTGTCGGACAGCTGCAGCTTCTAGTCATGGCAATATTTTTACAACTGTGTATCTTTATAGAAAATTCTTTAGGTTGACTATCATTATACATGCTGAAACAAATATAGTTCGTTTTGTCAGCGTTCAGAGTAAGAATGTTATTTGTTAGCCAACTATCTATGAGCACCATGCCACGTTCGGTTCAGTATATTTGTATGTATGTATGTATGTAAACAATTGTATTGTGTTGTATTATTTTCGTCACAAGAGAAAGTGTACAATAATAATATATTTTCGTTTACATCTTGTTTCTACCTATTTTTCGACAATCCCACAATCCCTGGTGTCAAGATGTTATTTGAGCAACCAAAAGCCTTAGATAAAGACGATAAGGCGAAAATTAGTGTTGCCGAAAAATCGATAGTTTTACAATCGATAGTAAAACGCCAAAAACATGTACCCAATCGATAGGCCGATATCGATATCGATAGTTTTGTACTATCGATAGTGACCTTTATTTACCTCGATACTATCGATATTATCGACAGTTTATGCAATATTGAAGAGCAATACTATCGATAGTTTTTACGTTTTCAACGATCGATACAATCGATAGTATTGATGCTTATCAATAGTATTGCGATAGGCTATCGATATTGGACTACCGAGCGGCAACACTAGCGAAAATATTATTTGGGAAGATTTAATACGAATCAGTGGGATTATTAATATTTGTGGAAACTTCTATTCCCCTTTTACCATCTTGCATACACTTTAAAGTGGGACTATTGTACTGTTTATTCATGTTATTTAGAATTCATAAGTAATTGATCAATTTGGAGTTAAAAGGGGAACCGACGACTGCTTTGTGAATGTGTATTGAAGCGTATTATATTATAATGCATTCTTGAGAATGAAATAACGACGTACTAAAAGGTTAGACATATTGTTAAACCGAGTGTGAAACTATGGACGCTTTCTTATTATGTTGAATATGTAATAAGTACTATTGTGAAATGGAAAGAGATACTACATATGAATTGGGTATGGAAAAATAATAAAAACATTGAGCGAATAGAGTTAAAATTGTAAAGGAGGGAAATAGTAATCACACTAATGTTATAAATGTGAACATATATTTGTATGTTTAGATGATTGGTTCAAACAAAGATCTATGCTTGGTATTTCGCTACGGGACAAAATCCGAAACGAAATCAATCGGCAGAGGACCAAGGTGGTTGATATCGTCCACAAGTGTAGCAAGCTGAAGTGGCAGTGGGCTGGCCACGTCGTCTGTCGCAAAACCGATGAGCGTTGGAGCAGACGGGTTCTCGAATGGAGACCGCGTCTCGGGAAATGTTGTGTGGGACGCCCCCCTGCCAGGTGGACTGATGACTTGAGGAAGGTCGCTGGTAGTGGCTGGATGAGGAAAGCGGGTGATCGTGCGCTTTGGCGTGCCCTTGGGGAGGCCTACGTCCAGCAGTGGACTGCAATGGGCTGATTGATTGAGTGAGATGTTTGGAGGTTTGGATGTTTGTTCCGCTTTCAGCCTAAACTACTGAACGGATTTGAATGAGAGGAAAGGAGATAGTTTGTACCATGGATTAACACGCAGGATACTTTTTACGGGAAAAAGTCTTATTCCCACGGGAAAATCTTAAATAACGTGAGCGTAGCCGCGGGCGGGCCGCTAGTTTAGTATAGTAAAACAGAAAAAAAAAACATCCAATCAGCCAATTGATTGATTGCTATATTTTTTTATTTTATTTATTTCATTTAAAAAAATACGCATTTAACACATATCATTTCGTTATTATAATAAGTACGTACTAAGTATATACATTCACTAGAGTGCTACTCGTACATCCCTTGGGGGTTGTTTTCTATTGAGAGTCCTTCATTGTGTGCACATTCTGATTTAATACATAAATCATCTCTAGAGGATTAATAATAAAGTATTCATTTGTTTGTGACTAAAAGGTGAGTTACATCTTTGGCTAGACACTGATGAGTAAGTGGTATGTAATTTATTATTTATTTGTAGTGTTATATTTAGTAAACATCGTACATTACTTCTTTGATATGAATAATTGCTATCACTAGTAATCTAGCTGCCATTTATGATTGATATAGCTATTAAAACAACACGATAAAAAATATTGAGGACTTAAATGACATCATCATCAACAGCTCATATTATACGTCCCCACTGAGGGGCTCGGGCTTACCCTGAATTAGGGCGATCAGTTGGCCCAGTGCAGGTGGGTCGACTTTACACACAACCTTTGAATTTCTTCGTAGGGCTGCGCAGGTTTCCTCACGATCTTTACCGTAAGAGCTTCAAAAATACTAAGTAACCATAAACAAATCATCAGATCTATTCACATCATTTAAAAAACAGTTAGCAGCCAGTAGCCAAAATAAATATAAAACAAGGACACCTCATGACTCACATTTACGAGTAACTCACACTACTAAACGCCGCCGTCAGACACACCGCCCACGCACACTGTCGAAACGTTCAAGGTAGCAAGGGTTTGACATTGACACTTGCCCTGCCATGACAGATGGATGACATGACAGTTAATAATTATAAATGTCAAGTGTAAGCAATAAACCTCAGAAAACTAATTACCTTACAGCACTATATCGACTTTAGCCAAGATTTGTCATTTGTGGAAAACTAGTGGTCCGCCCGCGGCTATGCTCGCGTTGTGTAAGATTTTCCCGTGGGAATAAGAGATTTTCCCGTAAAATGTATCCTATGTGTTAATCTAGGGTACAAACTATCTCTATTCCAAATTTCTTTCCAATCCATTCAGTAGTTTTTTGCGTGAAAGAGTAACAAACATCCATACATACAAACTTTCGCGTTTATAATATTAATAGTAAGGATATTTCTAGTAGGTAAGTTACTTAAGTACGATTCATTATTGCATTCGTTAAAATATACAAGGACTCATTGAAAAAAAAGCATTATTTTAATAAATAACAGAATAACAGCGCGGTGGCACTGTGCTAAGCGCGTCGCTGCAACATGCTGAGTTAGGGCCGTTTTGTGGATGCGGTACACTCGCTTAAGTCTTACGTTATATTTAATGTTTTTAGCATGCTACAAAAACTGTGTATTGCATTTACAAATAAACGATTTATCTATCTATCTAAATAAAAAAATTTCTCTACTTTGCGTTTTTTTTACGTATAAGTAGAAAACCTCAAAAGCCTTCTTTTTTAGACTTGGAACGATCGACATTTCTTTACTATTCTTTTGTTGACTGCACTTGACCCTAGGACTTGACCTCTGTTTTTATGACAGTGGCAATAAACAAACTGGACAGTTCTATTTTATTATACCTATAGACATCAACCTTGGACATTCCAGACTACAACGAAAAACTTTACACCACTGCATAAAGTAAAATTTGCTCTGATTCCGGCTAAATCGAACTGATACTAAAATTAAAAATATTAAGGTTATGTAAACTTTGCAGTATACACTCCACTTATAAATTGATCATCATTATATTATCGAGCCCCTTGGTAAGAACATTATGATGATGAATCTTCTATCTTTTTTCTTCTTCTTTTGCAGAAAAAACTAAAATGAAAAACTTCGTCTGCCAGCAGAATCGGTACAAGCAAGCATAGTGATTCACTGGTAAGACACACAATCATAAAACAAGTTCTCCGGTAGCTTGGATTGTATGTGGTAATCCGATAGCGAGTTTTAGTTATAATTGGTACTGTTAACCATACATTACTTATGAAACCTGATTACAACGGTCGACGACAAGACAAACCGACCACACAAAACCATTATAAAAGATCTTGAATTCCTGATGAAGTTGTAAGTTGACTAGTTTACACTCATCATCATCATCATCATCGTGTGGGATGTAAGGTCGACAACCGACCTTGCAAATCCTGGTGTCAGTGTTTAAGAGCCGCCAAAGGCCATTGACTTGGCTCGTGTAACGACTAGATAGTAGCCGGGACCAATGGCTTAACGTGCCTTCCGAAGCACGGAATCATTTTTCTTTCCAGACAATCAGGTGGTGAGGTGAGCTTGCAATGTCCTAACCTAACCAAACTGGGGAAATCCTCGTAAATGGTCTTGTATTTAAATCACTATTCGGGGGAAATATGTGGGTCTAAGTTTAGTAGAAAATGTTTACTCGTAAATTTCGTTATGTTTATACTATTTTTATTTTATTTTATAATTCGAACACAATTTTGTAATTGTTGATGAATAAATAAATTATAATTGAATTGAATTGAAACACAGATACATTTTTCAGTGTCTCAAAAAGTTAAAATTTAAAATGAATTTGATAGTTTCTTCTTATATATTAGTATTAGGATACACTAAAACCGTAATTCCAAGTAAACTTATGTTAGTAGGTTGTTCTTCAAAATACCTATCATTCGATGCGATATGAATCGCTATGATTGATTATATCAGATAACTCTCCAATGTAACTCAATTGACCCTGAAATATATGGAATCCACGTAATCCAAAAACGAACCTAGTATTATTCATTAATATTCCTAACACATCACATTTAGGCTTTCTGCTCCGTAGACTTTAATCATAACAGCTCATATACGTCCCCACCGAGGGGCTCGAGCCTATCCTGAATTAGGGCGGTAAGGGCGTCGAATAAACGTACATAATGAATTCGAAATTCGAAAACACATTGGTACGTGGTGGGGATCGAACCCGCGTCTCCCGAACGGAAGGCAGCGGCTCTAGCCACTAGACCACCGGCGCTCCGTAGACTTACCAGAAAGAAATAGAGTAGAACCTAAAGACGCAAATATGAATATTCTACTTCTAAAATTGGAGAAAACTACACGTTAAGAAATTCGTTGTTGTTGATTCTGTTGATTATGGTTTCAAAAATTCATAAAACGTCATCTGTGCTAGGACGTCTATTGCTGGAAATGGTCCCTAAATAAAATAATTTTCATTACTGCCTCTTTAATTATTGGTATGTTTCTAGGTTTATTAGTTCGCGCAGAGCAACTTTATGAAAATTGTTGGCATAATCATTGGGGATTTTTACAACACAAACACATGAATATTATTACAATCACAGCTGAAGATAGCGTAGAACCCACAGTAAAAAGTTTACATAATTAGTTATTGATTTCTATGCTAACTGGAAGTAAAGTATTTTAACAATTTATCCTTTTGCAAGACTGAGTTAGGAGTTGATCAAACACTAAGAAAAGCAAAGTCTAAATGAGCCAGTCAAATATAATCACTAAACTCTTATGTGTACCTAAAAAGTACCTATATAAACGAGATATTGGTAAAAAGGCGTAACAAATGTACTAGCATTACTATACAGACAACCCTGTCAAGTAAAATGGTCCACACGTTCATAAATAACATTAAGCAGAGCATGTTCTATCTCAGAGAACGTATTACCAGAGTAACAATGTGGAACGATCTGTGGCGAGTGCGAGTGGCCTTGCGCACCAATGTGGTGGTAATGAAACTATTAAGAGAATAGTACCTACATACATTATTTCCGTCCGTGAGAAAAATAAAAACACAAGAACTGGACTAACCCAGTGTTTCAATTGGCCATTATGACTGGATTACACGATGACAGTTACTGGCGCCAGTCGGTGACGGAAACTCTATACAGGCATTAGCACGCCAGCAACATATAATAGAGCCTTAGAGCACTCTTCTATCGAGTGCACACTGGCACCAGAACCTGGCATGGTGTAATCCAGCAATTATGCAACAATTTTGCCTATCAGATTCTTTACATAAGTAGTTTATTTTCACGAAGCAAACGCTCCTTAGGATGTTAGGGTAAAAGAAAAATCCTGTACGTACACAATACGCATTTCAGTAGTCTGGTGAATTATAACATAGGAAGCTTCTGCCCCTCGATGGGGTGTTATAATAAGCTGATAAAAATGAACGTTCAACATTCAGGCCATTGCAGATAGGTTAGAAACCACAGACCTAAATGGAGCAAAATGTTTGTGGCATATTCAAAAGAAGATCAAAAAAGCTTTTGCATCGCTTGTTTGAAGTAAGTCTATAAAATGCATAGTCAGCACTCACTGCACGTCGCGTCTTTGTGCTAGCATCTCTAATGGGCATTTGAATTTTTAAAACAGAACTACTTGAAATGATATTGCGGAAAATTTTCCTATTTTGTTCGTTTGAGGTTGCGGTATGGAAAGTGTTCTTTGTTACATATATATAAGTAGATATTATTACTTTGCGTCTGGTTCCATTTCATTTGAATTGATCTAATACCTGTGCGATCCTGTGCGTGATACATTTTATTAGACTTAAAAGAGTGTAATATTATGTAGACTATAATTTGTATTTAGAAAGCGTTGTCTGTTATTTATTAATCATGCATAAAGTAATACATATTTAAGTCAGGAACAAACAGGATGCGAGTTCCAAACATAACGTAGCAAAAGTGACATTTATCAATGGCTGGTAAACACATGTTTTAGTACAACAATGCATTGTGTACCTGTCTCAACATCCTGGGAACGGCCTTGCTGCTAATAAACCGGTAATTAAACAATTATCGAGGTAAACGATGGTGATGCCCAAACTGGAGGTTAGCACACAATGAGGCAGTCTGGCAGGCAGTGATGGGGTATCAGTTCTGGCAGTTAATGATAGCCTCAAAGAAGTGTTTGCACCTATAATAGTAACTTCAATTGAACGAACATGATGGCATAAGTTTTACTCGTAAGAGTGGTAATGTCGAGGTAAGAGCATATAAACACGGAATATATACTCACCGGCACATCTAACCGCCCACCCTTGTATTTCGGGTATAAAAATACTAGTGAGGAAAAAGAAACTTGCGTGTACATTGTATTGATACAAAAACAACAGATTTTAGCGTTTTAGTTTAACACTATGGTATTACATCGTGTGTTGACTTAAAGTATGAAGACAAATATTTGTTAAGAAAGGTAATACTTTTGTCCTTGCTCTTTGGTGAAGAAATTATGAGTTGACAAGAAAGGAATTCGC